>UNSF01000180.1:0-134068 GCA_900538255.1 Ulva mutabilis | reverse complement strand
CCTCTGCCCACACCCGCGTGTGAACGCTTCCTTTGAGGGTGGAGCATGTACAGTCTTCTACGCCCAGTCTTCTATCATGCCTATTGATATATCCCGCATAACTAAGTTTTGTTCGACTCGATTTTGCCAGGGTCTACCGGTCGTTGCCACAGGAAGTACGTTGTGCAAGATGGGCCAGCCGACGGACGAGACCACGATCATGCTGCAGTACGATATGGTCTACTATCAAATTGCGTATTGTGTGAATTCTGCTGCCCTTATTATACGACTGGGCCCCAACAGCCGGCCCGCGGTAACGCCAAGTAACAACTGCACGGCTTGTCAACTAGCCGGCGCTTGTTGCAGTGCCGGCGATGCTCCACCGTTTGAATGGAAGTCTGCTTATTCTAACACACCATGGGGGAGGGCTGGTGGCAGACACTATCTTTTCGGCGTGTGGTGCGAAGCGGCCCTTCAGCAGCGCGACGCTGCGGGTGACAAGCAGGCCTAATCCCACATATTACATCGAATTACAGTATTGCTGACTTCAATTCGCTTATGGATGTCGCTATGTCAACTGCCGCAGCGGCTGTGGGGAAGCAGGCGGTATGGTTACCGCCCCTTCACCTGCACGCTGGCCCAGGAGCAATCCCCGGTGCTCACTGCCACCGCAACCGCTGTTTCTAAGGACACTGTGCGTATGATATCAACCGTGAGTGGGCGGAAGGCGTCTGTGTCGCCATGGGTTACGTGGAAGCCACGATTCCTGCGGTCGACCGACAAGATACAGAGCATCTTGAAGGACATCCCAGAAGGTATGAAGGCGTCGCTGGATCGCTGTAATGATGCGAAGATTGTAAAAGACCTCTTCGTGAAGTTCGTGAGGGCAAGCAAGCCAGGGGCCATCATGCTACAGTCGGTTTGTTGAGGCGTTCGACATGTTGGCTGAGACGGTGCGCTTGCCCTCCTCCCGCACGTACGCTGCAACGAACCGACAATCACCGTGCTGTCTATGTTCCTAAACGTGCACGCCGCACGTCCAGCTGATACAGCCGTTTTCCTGCCACCGAATCCCATCCGGACATTGCGTCAGTATCTCGATCGGCCGGATGAAGTGACTACCACAGCTCGGTTTTGCTGATGCAGTGGTCGATGTACTTTTTCCAGCGCACTGGTCTCGCAGATGTGGAGTGGTATTAACATCGAGCACGGGGGCTAGCGGTCCAGGTCATTCTGTTCTGCCATGCATCCCATTCGGCGGTTGCATTGCCATGCCACGATCGTCGTTTCAGATGGTAGGCACGACAGCGGCTGTGTGTGGTGCAGCTTCATGTGTCACAGGTGAGCCTGGTGGCGTCCGGCGGGTCGTGGTCGATTGGGTACAATCGACCATCGTGGCGTCCGGGGTGTCTTGGTCGATTGTAGCCGTGCAGGGCCCACATAATGTGTTCGTGCTTGATGCGAGTCACCATAGATGCATTGCCCCAGAACATGGTGTGCATGTTCCGCAGGACCACAAAGACTTCTTTGCCGGCTCCACCATGTCAGCCGCTGAACAGCAGGGTGCAAGGAACGCCATCGAGCTCTGCCGGAATCTATCCAAAGCCTGGACGAGCATGTGGAAGGTAGCTGCAAAGGAGCATGGTATTACGTACGCGCCGTCTATCTCACCTGTCGTGCGGGGCAACTGTTCGGAGCCATGCTTGTATTGATTATGGGTCCGACGCAGGTATGCTGATGTGCGCAAACGTGCATCAAGTGTTAACAGCGCCATAGATAAGGAGTACGGTATCAGCACTGGGCAAGAGATGCCTCCTACCCGCCTCGAAGCTAAGCTGTTGAGGGCCTTCACTACAAAGTTGGTATGCTGCCCGTGCAGTGTGCTACGATTGGCTGGTACTTGGGGTATGCGTGTAGAGTGTCAAAGCGTGTACAATGGACGTTGCTGAATCTGATTACCTATGCAAGCCGCAGTAAGCCGTAGCGATGTCCTGCTTGCTGCTTTGCGCGGCTCTGTGCCTAGACACGTCAATGTATGTGACCTGCAGGTCCCGAATCCAGATGATCCAACTGCAGCCCCCCGCACGTGCGAAGAGTGGGCCATGGATGGGATTTATGCGGTTCCTGCTGACCTGTTGGAAGATTCAGAACAGAGACCTGTGAAGCGCAAGGCATTGAAGAAGGCGCCGCAGGTGGCAGGACAGACTGCAGCCGAGGCCGCAGAAGATGTGGCTGAGTCACCCGCGAAAGCATCCGAAACGTCACAGGATGTGGATGAGGCTGATCAGGCACGCTTCCATCCATTTGCTAGTATCGCACGCTGAAGTTGCCAATACACTGAACCTGACAGGTAAGTGGCTGGTACAGTGTCGTGCGCCTACAGGTTGTATGCATTCAGGTCGAACACCAAATCACTTGTAGCGTTGCCAACCCAGTGTCATGTGTAGGGAAAGGCCGTCCGCCGCAAGCTGAATGTTACCGACGATGTTGAGCAGAGCCAAGCTGTGGCAAACAGCCTGTCAGCTCCCGCATGTTCGACAGCCGTACAGGCCTCAATTACCAGGCCCTCAGACCAAGCTGCAGTTTATCCAGCCCCAACAGTACGTCCTGACTTACTTTTGTGGCTGCTTTTGATACTCCTCCACCTGTACCCAAGCCTGCCATCCACCACCACCTGCCAGGTCAGACCGGAATACAGCGGACAATATCCAACATCAACAGCACGTTGCTGTACAGGCCACATGGGCGCGTGCCTCAAAATTGCAGGACACAGTGACTAAGCTGAAGAACTTGCTCGGACCTGCAGCTGACGGGCCCCCTGAAACATCAGGGCCAGACGCCGAGATATGGCAGAAGCTACTCGCTACTCAGGTAAGATCCCTCTCGCAACATGTACCTTGCATCTGTGTTGGGATCTGGTCTGTTGTGATGTGAATCACAATTACTGTGGTGTACAAGTCATCGGGAACAGGTGCAAGCTTGTACAGTCGCCTCACACACATTATCTTGCAGGAAGAGTTAGCCAACCTTGAACGCGAGATTGCGGCAGCGCTGGAAGAGGCTATGAAGTAGAAGTCCTGGAGCCATTGCGGCGCACACAAGGCCTGCAGGCTTGCTTTCAGCCGCCAACGGCAGCAGTGTTGACGTCGCAGCATTGGCGTGGCCGTGAACAGCATGTTAGGAGAGCAGATGAGGGTTATGTGCAGCAAGGGGGCAGGGGGCAGGGGTAGGGCAGGGGGGGGATGGCTAAGGCAAGGGGCATGTGAGAGGCCGTGCAGCGGTCTGCAGCGGTCCTCGTGGCTCCATGGGGGCTATGTGGTCGATTGGGCACGATCGACCAAAGTGGCGCCCGGGGTGCTGCGGTCGATTGGGCACGATCGACCAAAGTGGCGCCCGGGGTGCTGCGGTCGATTGGGCACGATCGACCAAAGTGGCGCCCGGGGTGCTGCGGTCGATTGGGCACGATCGACCAAAGTGGCGCCCGGGGTGCTGCGGTCGATTGGGCACGATCGACCAAAGTGGCGCCCGGGGTGCCTTGGTCGATTGGGCACGATCGACCAAAGTGGCGCCCGGGGTGCTGCGGTCGATTGGGCACGATCGACCAAAGTGGCGCCCGGGGTGCTGCGGTCGATTGGGCACGATCGACCAAAGTGGCGCCCGGGGTACTGCAGTCGATTGGGCCCAATCGACCAAAGTGGCGCCCGGGGTGCCTTGGTCGATTGGGCACGATCGACCAAAGTGGCGCCCGGGGTGCTGCGGTCGATTGGGCACGATCGACCAAAGTGGCGCCCGGGGTGCCTTGGTCGATTGGGCACGATCGACCAAAGTGGCGCCCGGGGTGCTGCGGTCGATTGGGCACGATCGACCAAAGTGGCGCCCGGGGTACTGCAGTCGATTGGGCCCAATCGACCAAAGTGGCGCCCGGGGTGCCTTGGTCGATTGGGCACGATCGACCAAAGTGGCGCCCGGGGTGCTGCGGTCGATTGGGCACGATCGACCAAAGTGGCGCCCGGGGTACTGCAGTCGATTGGGCCCAATCGACCAAAGTGGCGCCCGGGGTGCCTTGGTCGATTGGGCACGATCGACCAAAGTGGCGCCCGGGGTGCTGCGGTCGATTGGGCCTCCAGGCCTTTCTTGCATTTAGGATGTCCCTAAGCTGACCTCGTCCCCTAGGACTCCGTAAGGATTCATGCATGCCTGACTTAGAGTCCTCAATCGTAGATGTAACAAATCTGAGTGATGCCCTGGTGACGTCACACTCCATCATCGGGATGTCCCATGACTGTTCCGTGACATCCCTGTTATGCAACCTGTGTCCCCCAAGGATCCTCAGCCCATCTGGCACAGGTCCCGCAGCTGTCCTTGCTCTGTCCCTCGTCAACTCCACGTCCTCTCGGACAGTCCTCATACCGTCCTCTAGCAGTCGCTCCACTGTCCTTTCAGAGTCCCTATGGTGCCCTTCCGGCGTCCTGTAAGGATGTCCCGAAAGTGCTGGCACCATAGTTATAGTGAACTTGTCCTGGGCAGGCAGGGGGAGAGAGAGGAGGCGATCAATCTTCGCACATGCGGTTGTCGCGCGGCGGTTGCAGTAGTCCTTGACGTAGGGGGTGTGGCCGATGGGCGTGCCTGCGCAGGTGACGCCGTGTGGGCGCAGCGGCACGCCTGTGGCGTCGGCCACAGCCTGGGCCGCGTCGCGATCAATGATGGATGTGGCTGCACTCTTCGCGCGGCCGATGCGGAGGCCGATCGGGTGGGCGTGTTCCTCCAGGGTGGTGAAGGCCTTGATGATGGGTGCGCCGGTGCCGCGGATGCCGCAGTCATCGGCATAGGCAAGGAGGGCTGCGTCGGCGGGATCTGCGGTGGCTTGGGCGGCTTTGAGAGCCGGCTGCAGAGTCAGTGAGAAGAGGAGGCTGGCAAGGGGGTCGCCCTGTTTCACACCTCTGGTCGATGTGATCGGGGCTGTGCCTGGTGGGGCGCCTATGACGTGGTGCTGGGTTGGTGATGTGTTCGCCCATATGGCGTATGGAAGGAGCTGTGGGGCGCGCTGGTGGACTGCGTCGAGCATGGACTGGGTGTGAATGGAGTTGTATGCATTCTTGGAGTCCACCGACAGGATGACGGTGTCGAGATTCCCAACGGCGGCAGACGAGAGCGCATGGCCCATGGTCTGAGCGCCGCCGGAGATACCGACACCAACCTGCAGCGGGGCAAGGCTGGGGCCCACTTCGCTGCATGCTCTGAGTGCACAGAGGCTGGCGATGCGGACCCAGACTTCTTGGACGGCGATGGGGCGGATGCCGCCGTCTGGCTTGCGGATGGGTACGATTCTGGTGCTGAGGAGGGCTGTCACCTGCGGGAAATGGCCGCTGATGACCTGGTTGAGGAGGTGGAGGATGGCTCCTCTGGCCTCGCTGCTGGCGGATGCGGCGGATCTGACGTGTTCATACGTCCAGCCGCTCAGGCCGGGTGCAGAGGAGTTGGGAAGGTTGCCGAGGACACGTTCTAGGTCGTCCACAGTGATGTGTGGTGCGGCTGTGTCGATGGGAGGTGGCTGGGCTCGGTCTCCTGGGGGGTGGAGGTGTATGTGTGTTACACAGTGATAGATCGACGCCACCACGGCGGACGGCACCTCAGAGGGACCAGCCGCCGCGGCTGCACTCGTCGCTGCTGCCAGCCGTTGTTGCCTCGTCCGAGGTCAAGGCTGCCGCGGCCGACACGGCAGGCGCCATGGACGTAGACGTCCCCGGCGAGGCGGCCGTCGGTTACAGTGGCGCGCGAGAGCTCAGCGCGGCAGCTGCCGCCGCAGCCGCCCTGGCCGTGAAGGCGGCCGCCCCGGCCGGCCAGTGCACGGTGCGGTGTGAGCACCTGCCACAGGTGGGCCCGGTGGCCACTCCGCCGTGACGCCTGCCCGAGGGTCGCCGGGGCCGCGCGGCCGCGGCTTGCGCCCGGCCGCTACCCCCCCGCTCGCAGCGCGACCCGGAACGGGGTGATCTGCTTGTGATGTTGCCCTGCGACACCGTTGTGGCCGATGTGTGCGTGACCTGTCCGGTGGCCCCCTCCCGGGTCGTCGCTGCGGCAAACACGCCAGGCGCTGCCGCCCAGCTGATGGACGACCGGAAGCGAGACAAGTACGGCCGCTGCGGCACTGGCGCATGTCGCTTTGTGTCCCTGTCGCATGACACGTTTGGCCGTGTGGGCACGGGTGCGTTCGCCTTCCTAAATAAGATAACTGACTTTGCTGCGGCTTCGGGGGCCGTGTCCAGGCGAGCATTCTTGCAGAATGCCATGTGCGAACTCTCCACCACTCTGTGCCGTGGTGTGACGCGCCAGGTCCTCGCTGCGGCTCCGCTGCGTATGCGGCTTTCGGGCCGGGCGGTGGTGCCTGGCCACGATGTCCCGTCGGACGTGCTATAGGCGGCCGCTGGCCGCCTTGCTGGACCGGGTGCTGCGGCTGCAGCAGCGCAGGCCGGCCCCGCGTCTGGTCGTGCTGGCCCGCCCTGCCCGCCCTTTTAGTGCCTGCAGCATCGCGAAGCACACCTGCTGCGCACGACCAACCGGGCCCACCTCGAATAGCCGCTCATGGGCGTCGAGAACGCCAGCATACACGCCATGTGCCGCATCATCGAAACGCAGCAGCTCACCGACCTGCAGCGTAAGCAGGCCTTGCTCCCTCATAGACATGGCGGCATGGGTCTGCGACACTACACAGCGGACGTTGCTGACGCAGCGCGGCTCGCGTTGGCAGCGGTTGCGCATCATCATCAACGAGTTCAATGTACACCTCTTTGCTGCTGTGCACAGTTGCAACGCGTGGAATGATGCATATGCCGACACTGGCGCGCACCACTCCGCAACTCCGATTGTGGCCCAATCCCACAACTGGTACCTTCGCTGCCGGGCTCTTGCGTTCATCTCCGTGTAACACAACGGGTATACACGCCAGTACTGGCTAGCGCTAGCCTATGCTGCGGCTGTGCAAAGTGCCCTTTCACTTGCCCATGGGGGGCCGTGCTGACTGTCTTGGCTACACGGCCATATGCATTGTCATGTTACCCAGTGCTTGCAAGCTACGCCAGCAGACACCACAGGAGTGCTATGCTATGTCTTTCTGTGTTAGGACGCAGTGAATACGTGTTTGTCTACGTTTGTCCGTGTGTCCGTGTGTCCGTGTGTCCGTGTCCGTGTCCGTGTCCGTGTCTGTGTCCGTGTCCGTGTCCGTGTCCGTGTCCGTGTCCGTGGCCGTGTCCGTGTCCGTGTCCGTGTCCGTGTCCGTGTCCGTGTCCGTGTCCGTGTCCGTGTCCGTGTCCGTGTCCGTGTCCGTGTCCGTGTCCGTGTCCGTGTCCGTGTGTTTTGCAGGGAGACAGAACAGTCAACGCAGCAACCAATTAGCTAATTAGCAGGGATATGTAGTGGGTGTGTGTGTTACCCGGAGGCCAACGCAAGAGCCCGGCCGGCAGCGATGGCAACAGCAAGCAAGCGGGTTTGTACAAACCCTGCATGTGGTCTATCATAGAATGCACTGGGGGGTTCGCAGCAGCCACCAGAAGCCCATCATTCGTCATGCTTCCGCTGGTGTGTGCGTATGTGCACGACGACATTGACGCACTCGAGCGCATGCTCATCCACCGCCTGCAGCCCATGCTGAATGTATCGTTCACCCGCCGGTACCACCATCGCCGACCCAGGCCACCCTCTCTCTGCACGCGCTACCTGCCCCCGGCTCAGGTGCCTGCTACCTTCCTCACTGCGTCGCGGCACTCACACGACCTCCTGCATCTGCTCCACACGCGAGCACCGGATTCAACCAGCATGTCGGTGAGCTGCACTCCAGGCCCCTGGCACCTGGTGAATCGCCGAGCACTTCTGCGGGACTACGGCACCTCGACAGTCATGGTCGCCTCACCTGACGCGGTTGTCTGCGGCCAGCTGCGCCATCTCGTCCCACACCTGCCCACAGCGCGCCATATCCTCTTTGCGGTCATCATCAACAGAGGGACCCACAGGATGCTATCCCTGTGGAAGCTCGCGATGATCTTCCACCCTGCTGCCACCCAGCCCCAATTTGCGACACTGCCACCTCGCCACCTGATCAAAGTGCATACCCTCCACCCGATCCCACCGCCCGGCCTCTTCCCCCATGACCGCGTTCCACCCAGGCTGTATGGTGCAGCTAGCAGGCGCATGCGTGCGCACATTCGCACACGATTCGGCTTCGACCTGTGCGCCATCCGGATTCAGCTCCCCGCAGCTACGTTCGTCCCTGCCCGCCACATGCGCCATCGCATCCTGCGCGCACTGCGCTCTGGCGGTATGCCGCTCGCATTTGCCCGCCACTTCATCAACACAATGTGCGTCCAGTTCGCACGCACCGCCCCGGTGCGGGTTGCTGCACGCCGCATCCGTGAGGAGCTGGATGACATGCGCGCGCCACCCCCATGCACATGCATGGGCATGGACCTCCCCCGTGGCCCCCACGGCCACGTTGCCTTCCGTGCGTCCGACCCCTCCAACCCTGCGCCCGCCTTTGCCTTTTCTGCCCAAACCCGCCCTAAAATCCACCCAGACGCAGCCACACGCCGCCTTCTGCGCGCCGTTGCGGATACCATGCGCCAACTCTCACGGCAGTTCGGGTGGCCGCCAACCGCGGCCGCTGCCGCCACGCCGACACACATGCAGCTACGGCGATTCCAACGAGTTCCAAGCCGGTTGCTTGACCTCGCTGGCGCTACAAGCAGACTCCGCAAAGCTCGTCGACATGCGCCTCGTTCCGGTCTTACTTGACCGCAACAGCCAAGCCATGTGGCTCGAGTGCCCGACGCGATACGCCTCCCGCCTGCATGCCCTCTTCATTAGCGATCCCCAGCACTACACAGCCGTCCCCGCCACACCCCAACAGTCCCTCGCGGACCTCCGCTCTCACATCTCAGCGGCCTCCCTGAACGCGCTCGCACCGTGGTCCGCCTCCGGTTCACTCCCCGCCCCATATGCCCTGCCTAAGAACAAGGCCCCACATGTCATATCCCGCCCGCTCGTGCCTTGCCACAGATCGCCTGCCCGCAATGCACTCCAGACTGCAGGCCTCGTGTGGATGCACATCGTGCACTGCCTGGGCTCCCTCCCGAACTATTTCAACGGCATCAGCACCCAGGAGCTGAAACCGGTACGTCGACGATGGCGTCGTCATCGTCTGCGCGGAAACGCGCGCAATGTATGCATCCATAAAAGCGGCTGTGTATGCGGCATACCCAGCCGGCATATGGTTTCCTCGCAGACCATATGGTCTGTGAGGAGACCGCCGACGGCAATGTCATCGACATCCTTGAGCACCGCATCATCATCGATCCACAGTACATTCACCACTGCTTCCGCCCAAAGAATTTTCCTGCCATTCAGACCAACACAGTGCCGCCTCGAGTGACGTTTTTCCCGCGCATGTCGCGGGACGGCCGCCTCTACTTCCGCGCCTGGGTCAAGGGCGCCTGTGCCCGCCTGCGCGACAACACCTCCGCTACACTGAACGGCCTCCTCCATGCTGTGGGATTCTTGGCTGTGTGGCTGAAAGCCGCGTACATTGGGTACAGCGCGCCTGCCACGCGCCACGCTCTTCTCTCCTTCCAACCAGGTTTGAGGACGGGTTCCATCGGACCAGGGATGCATTTCTGCGCTTGCTTGCAGCTGCCACGTGACGGCCGGGGCTTGGGTTTGGCTGCAACTTCTCTGCCTGTTGCTAAGTGTACATAATGGGTCCTGCTAGCGCATTTGTGCCCAAGGCTTGTTTTATTTGTGCCCCGCTGAGGCCGCCGTATGCTGGCTCCGGATTCTCCAGCGCCCGCCGCTCACGTCTGCGCGGTGGGTCAGGCACTGCTGTTTTCATGACCGAGACTCTCTGTGCGCTTGCCAAGTGACCTCTGGGACTGGCCGTTATTCGTGTAGCTGCGGCTGCGTGTTGCGTAGGATGAGATGCTGCTATGCATGCATGCCTTGCATGCGTGTTGCGCGCATTGCTCACGCCTGTGGGCCATGTGGACATGCCAATCCCGTCATCCGGACTATGTTGTTTCTCAATCTAGTGATGGAAAAAAGCAGGTTGAGACAGCTACACCCTCGAGGACTACATTAGGAGCCCTACGCTCGTGATCGCCGTTGACTGCTGGACTGCACACCATCCGTCTGATGAGGCCCTTGGCACTCGCCGAAACTAGTCACGGTAGCCTGTGTTTGTTCTGTAACCAGCAGCATCCAGTGTATCTTCTACCTCATTGAGAGTACACCAGAAGCTCAGGTCCCGGGCAGTCTCCAACCTCGGAAGTCTCAGTCAACCAAGCTGAAAGGGCTGCATGCCCCCTACTTCACTCACCCTTGGACCTGTCAAATATTCTTCCCAAGCTAGCATGGGCACACCGCTTGACTGAGGCTTGATTGAGGCAGTGAAAATCGTTTTGGCCTGGGCCATGATGGGGCTCAAACATGCGTTACACAGTGATAGATCTAGGACTCAGCAGCACCCATGGGGCTCAAACATGTGCAATATCAATGTGCATGCTCACAGTGCTTCTGAGCAGACAGTTCAGAAGAGACAGTGCACCCATTGGCATTGAACAGAAACCGGTTTATCTGCATATGCCACGGCAGCTGGCAGCTGGCAGCTGACAGCCGGCAGCTGGCAGCTGGCAGCGAGGGCAACAGCAGGCCAGCAGGAAAGCAGACGACCGAGTATCTGGGTGTGATGTGAATGCTCAGTGCAATCCTGAAAGATGGAACATGCATGGTGTGCCCACCTTGAAGTCAGCTTGCAATTGAGGTGAGTTGCACAGTGCGACCGCACTCTCACCCTTGGTGGAGGGGTGCGGGAGTGCGCATCCGTGTGGGTGCGTGGGTGTGGTTGTATCGGCTGTGTCGGTCCGTTGTGGCTTTTCACCTGGGACAGTGATTGCTTTATGCTGGTTTCTGCTTTCGTCTACTTTCCTTCTGTTGCCCTCGCTGCCGGGCTGTTGCGTTCATCTCCATGTAACACTCTCAACAACCACTCGGAATCTGCCTGCACTCAAGTCTGTAGCTGCACTCAAATCGCTTCCTCCAGTGAGCTTCCTCCAGTGTTATCATCACACGGGAGATAACACAGGAGATCAACACAGGAGCCAGGCAGCAAGCAGGTAGACGTGCAACAAGCAAGCAAGCAAGCATGCCTGCAAGCAAGCAGGCAACCCAATCACAACAGAATCTTTCATGTACTCTTACATCGAGGGGCTCCGATCCAGTGCACCAAGCTAATGTACAACTAGATTCTAGACTCACATGCTACCCTGCAGATGTGAGCCGGCCAGGCGATCACCTGGCACGAACTGCGCACCCGTGAGCCATGCTAGCGCCTGCAGGGGTGCCTGCCCATGATCAGTGCTGCGCCGGCAGCGACATCTTGCGGCCTTCCTTGCAGGTACGTGTCATCGTGGCATGCTGTGACCAGCGCTCCGCTGCTGACCTCGCTCGCTGCTCGCAGAGTCGGCTTGTACGTCAGGTTGAAGAGGAACGGCCCCATCGTGTCGCCCTGTCGCACGCCGGTCTCGATCTACAGCAGTTCATATGCGCCGTCCGGGCGCTGCTTCACATATGTATACAGGGCGGCGGCTTTGCACGTGATCCGATGGACCCCTGGGACTCGCAGGTTTCACTGTTTCCATGCCGCGCCGCCGTGCACGTGAAGCCATTGGCACTGGACGGGACTAGTCACGGTAGCCTGTGTTACACGGAGATGAACGCAATAGCCCGGCAGCGAGGGCAACAAAAGGAAAGTAGACGGTCAAAACCCCCGAAAGTAGACAGCAGCAAAAAGCAATCACGGTAGCCTGTGTCAGTTCTGTAACCAGCAGCATCCAGTGTATCTTCTACCTCATTGATTGTACACGTGAAGCCGCGCAGGTGCTCACTGAGAACTGACCGGTGCACCGATGCCGCGTGCGGCCGCGGTGATGCACTCCACTCCAGGCGCTCAGCCAATCGCTAAAAACGCCTTAATTTGGGGGTGAACTTCGGTTGGGTACGCGCGCGCACGTACACGCGCACGCACGCGCACGTACACACACACACACACACACACACACACACACACACACACACACACACACACACACACACACACACACACACACACACACACACACACACACACACACACACACACACACACACACACACACACACACACACACACATTCGAATTCGGACCGTGCTTCAGGGTCTCGAGATGGTCGCGCGCGGCGGTCCAGCGCGCGTCGGCCTCTGCCCGGCTGAGCGCGATCTGGAGCTGCCTCATGCGCTGCTTCGAGCCAGTGTCAGACGCTCAGGCGTCGGCTGGGGTCGGGCTGTCCGAGATTCCCTGCACGGCCGGCCATGCCCTCCCCAAACGTGCGAGGCGGGCCAGGTTCTGGACTACAGCGTCGCCGCGGAACGGCTTACCGCCGTCGATGCCGTCCGCGAGCACCGCGTGCGCAACCGCTGCCAACGCGAGCCGCGCTGCGTCAGCAACGTCCGCTGTGTAGTGTCGCAGACCCATGCCGCCATGTCTATGAGGGAGCAAGGCCTGCTTACGCTGCAGGTCGGTGAGCTGCTGCGTTTCGATGATGCGGCACATGGCGTGTATGCTGGCGTTCTCGACGCCCATGAGCGGCTATTCGAGGTGGGCCCGGTTGGTCGTGCGCAGCAGGTGTGCTTCGCGATGCTGCAGGCACTAAAAGGGCGGGCAGGGCGGGCCAGCACGACCAGACGCGGGGCCGGCCTGCGCTGCTGCAGCCGCAGCACCCGGTCCAGCAAGGCGGCCAGCGGCCGCCTATAGCACGTCCGACGGGACATCGTGGCCAGGCACCACCGCCCGGCCCGAAAGCCGCATACGCAGCGGAGCCGCAGCGAGGACCTGGCGCGTCACACCACGGCACAGAGTGGTGGAGAGTTCGCACATGGCATTCTGCAAGAATGCTCGCCTGGACACGGCCCCCGAAGCCGCAGCAAAGTCAGTTATCTTATTTAGGAAGGCGAACGCACCCGTGCCCACACGAACGTGTCATGCGACAGGGACACAAAGCGACATGCGCCAGTGCCGCAGCGGCCGTACTTGTCTCGCTTCCGGTCGTCCATCAGCTGGGCGGCAGCGCCTGGCGTGTTTGCCGCAGCGACGACCCGGGAGGGGGCCACCGGACAGGTCACGCACACATCGGCCACAACGGTGTCGCAGGGCAACATCACAAGCAGATCACCCCGTTCCGGGTCGCGCTGCGAGCGGGGGGGTAGCGGCCGGGCGCAAGCCGCGGCCGCGCGGCCCCGGCGACCCTCGGGCAGGCGTCACGGCGGAGTGGCCACCGGGCCCACCTGTGGCAGGTGCTCACACCGCACCGTGCACTGGCCGGCCGGGGCGGCCGCCTTCACGGCCAGGGCGGCTGCGGCGGCAGCTGCCGCGCTGAGCTCTCGCGCGCCACTGTAACCGACGGCCGCCTCGCCGGGGACGTCTACGTCCATGGCGCCTGCCGTGTCGGCCGCGGCAGCCTTGACCTCGGACGAGGCAACAACGGCTGAGATGGCAGCAGCGACGAGTGCAGCCGCGGCGGCTGGTCCCTCTGAGGTGCCGTCCGCCGTGGTGGCGTCGATCTATCACTGTGTAACACACATACACCTCCACCCCCCAGGAGACCGAGCCCAGCCACCTCCCATCGACACAGCCGCACCACACATCACTGTGGACGACCTAGAACGTGTCCTCGGCAACCTTCCCAACTCCTCTGCACCCGGCCTGAGCGGCTGGACGTATGAACACGTCAGATCCGCCGCATCCGCCAGCAGCGAGGCCAGAGGAGCCATCCTCCACCTCCTCAACCAGGTCATCAGCGGCCATTTCCCGCAGGTGACAGCCCTCCTCAGCACCAGAATCGTACCCATCCGCAAGCCAGACGGCGGCATCCGCCCCATCGCCGTCCAAGAAGTCTGGGTCCGCATCGCCAGCCTCTGTGCACTCAGAGCATGCAGCGAAGTGGGCCCCAGCCTTGCCCCGCTGCAGGTTGGTGTCGGTATCTCCGGCGGCGCTCAGACCATGGGCCATGCGCTCTCGTCTGCCGCCGTTGGGAATCTCGACACCGTCATCCTGTCGGTGGACTCCAAGAATGCATACAACTCCATTCACACCCAGTCCATGCTCGACGCAGTCCACCAGCGCGCCCCACAGCTCCTTCCATACGCCATATGGGCGAACACATCACCAACCCAGCACCACGTCATAGGTGCCCCACCAGGCACAGCCCCGATCACATCGACCAGAGGTGTGAAACAGGGCGACCCCCTTGCCAGCCTCCTCTTCTCACTGACTCTGCAGCCGGCTCTCAAAGCCGCCCAAGCCACCGCAGATCCCGCCGACGCAGCCCTCCTTGCCTATGCCGATGACTGCGGCATCCGCGGCACCGGCGCACCCATCATCAAGGCCTTCACCACCCTGGAGGAACACGCCCACCCGATCGGCCTCCGCATCGGCCGCGCGAAGAGTGCAGCCACATCCATCATTGATCGCGACGCGGCCCAGGCTGTGGCCGACGCCACAGGCGTGCCGCTGCGCCCACACGGCGTCACCTGCGCAGGCACGCCCATCGGCCACACCCCCTACGTCAAGGACTACTGCAACCGCCGCGCGACAACCGCATGTGCGAAGATTGATCGCCTCCTCTCTCTCCCCCTGCCTGCCCAGGACAAGTTCCTGCTGCTCCGCGGCTCTGTGCAGCTTGCCCTCACCCACCTAGTCCGTGTCGTCGCGTGGGACTCGGTCAAAGACGCGGTGCAGCGGCTGCAAGACAGGGTAATGGCGGCGGCGCGGGAGATCATGCACCACCCGCAGATGCCCACAGTCGCCGAGGAGCAACTCCGCCTACCGCTACGTTACGGCGGATTCGGCCTCATGGACGTCACGGAGCACGAGGCAGATGCAGCCTATCTGTCCAGCGCCGCGCTGGCGCATGACGCCATGCGCGATGGCCCCCCCGATTTCCGGCCATTCGCCGAAGGCGACGTTGCCACAGGCCTACAAGAAAAATGGACAGCGCTGCATGCAGCAATGCCGCCGGAGGCAGACTGGGGGCCAGAGGAGCTCGACAACGTCTTCATCGCCACTGGCCTTCCCGGTGTGAGCAGAAAAGTGACCAGGGCAGTAGCGCAGACACGGCACGACGCGCTGCTGCAACAGCTGGGCAGCACCCCTGGTGGTGTAAAGGACCTTGCACGCATGCGCCGCTGCGCCTGTCGTGTTGCCTCACTGTTCCTGGATTCCCTCCCAACCAACCGCATGCTGACTCTGAATGATGGGGATTTTGTGCATGGGATGCGGTTCAGGGGCGGACTTGCCCCCCTGCCGCCGTTAGATGGGGAAGTGATATGTGATTGCAATGCGCGGGTGAAGCCCGGCGACGTAGATCATGCCATGACATGTCGACACAATGCCGACTGCTGGACGTTGCGCCACAACATTGCCGTTACGGCTTGGCGCCGTCGAGTAAGAGCGGCAGGGGTGTCCACATCAATTGAGCCTGTGATGCGCAGCCTGGACAGACGCTACAGGGACGACAGTAGGGGGGACATCCTAGCAAATGGTCCGGACGTGGACGTGTATGTACTAGATGTCAGCTTCATCCACCCATCTGGGGTGGCTGTGGTGGGGAAAGCATCGGGGGCACAGGGGCACGCGGCCGCCGTACGCGAACAGTTCAAACTCAACAAGTACAAAGAGAGTGTGGCAGGGATCGTGCAAGGTGGTGCCGGTTGTGCACGAGACATATGGCAGACTGGGGTCGCATGCCATGCAGTACCTCAACACGCTGGCAGTGTCGTTGGTTGGGCCGTTCAACAAGAAAGCAAAGGCTCGCTGGACTGAGAACTCCTTGCGGGAGTTCAGTGCGGCGACACGGGTTTGTGATCAGAAAGACCATGTCCAGGGTGGCACGGCTCACGGGTGCGCAGTTTGTGCCAGGTGATCGCCTGGCCGGCTTGCATCTGCTGGGTAGCATGTGAGTCTAGACTCTAGTTGTACGTTCGCTTGGTGCAGTGGATCGGAGCCCCTCGATGTAACGGTACACACATACAGTATTCGTATGGGTGCCATGCATAGGCCATGCATACCATATGTATGTGCATGCGACACCTGTGATGGACTGTCTGCTGCCATCATATCTCATTGAAGCTACTAAACTTGTACAGCCTGCTCGTTTATGTGTCTGTCGTAATCGCTGGCCTGCTTGACATGATTGCCTCCCTCGGCCGGCCCGGGCTGTGTACGTACAGCGGAACTGCCCTCCCGCGCGTCGACCGCGTACTGCCCTTGACAGGGAACTGCCGTGCCGCATGCCGCTGCGCACAGCTGTGTCGACCGCGTGCCGAGTCCATCGGCATCGCCGACGATACTTACTGTCGACGTCAATCATAGCCTGCGCGCGTCGCTGAACTCACACCAGTCCCCGTCTACCACTGCTGCACAATTACCGCTAGTCCCTGTCGACTTGCTACCCAGTTTTCCCATCCCAGTGGGTGGCTGAAGCTGTTCCCCCGGAAGCCGTGATTGACGGTTACTGCCCCTACTCAACCGTCCATGACTAGTTGCCATGGCATATAACTCAGCAGCGGCCACTGCATGCACTGCGCAGTTCATATGCACCCAAGCTTGCTGCATGTACGTGACAGCCACAAGGGTGTGTGAAGTGCCAGGCATGCACACGCGTACACGATTGTGTTACACTGCGATCTAGGACTACGCAGCACTAGCTAAGCCCTAGCCTACATGTGGCAAGTGTATTTTGTGCTCCTATAGTATGCATGATTTGCGTTTGTCAGGACACATGTATGGGGACTTGCTGTGCCCCATCTTGGTGTTGCCTGCAGCTGAATGGCAGGCGCCCACCAGCCTGATGTCCGGAGGGTGTGGTTTTCCATGAGGGCCATGCTACGACACCTGTAGACCTGCTCTATTCTGAGCTCAAGGTCAATTAGATCATGAAGACCTGTTCAAGTTGATCCTTGCAACATCTTGGCAAGGATGTGGCATGACACACTCTCAATGTGTTACACAGTGATAGATCTAGGACTCAGCAGCGCCGAGGCAACAGACCAGGCAACAAACAAACAAACAGACAGACCGGCCACCGCAAGCACCAAGGCCACGCGCCGCACGAGCAAATGCCACAACGAACTAACGCCAGCGCGAATCCCACGTGTGTCATGCGTAGCGCCCGTCCGCGCGCTGCTAGCTATAGTACTGCCTGGCAGAGCTCGCCCAAGCCCGGAGCCCAGGTCCTAATAGTCTGAGGAATGTTGCTGTGCTTAAGCTTGAACCAACGGTCGGGGTCTGCGTGCATGTGTTTGCCGCTGTGACGGTACTCCGATTGTACCTGGGTTGTGTCAAGCTGTACTGTGTAAACCCTCTAAGGTCCAGCCAGCACACCATAGCGCTTATATAGTGTTCCGGCCTGTGTGCGACTCCTGCCTTTAGCCCATTTGCAATGTGCTAATCCCCACACACGCCAACACCCCTTTCTAGAAGGGTCTATGCTCACGTCAGCCATGCTCTCTCGAGCATGCTCACGTAGCAGTGTTGGTGACCACATAACACAGCAACCTCGGCACAGGCATGTGCGCGGAAGGTCAGAGAAGCATCTCTGCCTCCTCGAGGACCTTCTGAAGGCTTCCAGAAGACTGTGCTGCCGCGTACAGCTTGTATCGTCACAGAGCTCCCCCCCTAAGCCTCTTGCTTGCCCTCAAGCAAGTCAGTCAGCTCGTCTAGCGACAAGGGGAAAGCGTCTGTCGGTGGCTCTTGGTTGCGGCTCGACCAAAAGTCCCGGATGTGATGGTCGCAACCATGTAGAAGCATGGCATCATGCCAGCCTTGGCCGCCGCCTACCCAATGCACATGGTATTGCCGTCTAGGCACATCCCTAGTATCAGAGATGTGATCAACCTCAAAGAACAATTCAGAGTCCTCTACCTCTGGAATTACTGGGGGCTGATAAGGACCATCGCCATGGTACTTCCTCAGTGACGAGACATGGAATACATTGTGCATGCGATGCAACGGGCTTGGCAACTCAACACGAAAGCTGAGCCTATGCTGACCAATCACTTCTGTAATCGGAAAAGGGCCCAAGTACCGGGGCGCTAGCTTCAACTTGAAGCCTTGCTTCAGCTTGAAGTGTTTGATGTGGACCAGCACTCGGTCTCCCACCTCTAGCAACTCTGCCGGTCTCCTGCGGCGATTAGCCGAGGCCTTTTGCCTTTGCTGTGCTGCCTCTATGCACCTCTTGGCAACTTGTAGTTGCTCAGACCACCTGCCGACGAACTTGTTCACTCTCGCATTCTCTTTGCGCAAAACTTGCGAGATGGGAGTGTCGGGATGCTGCCCGTAGTTCAGCATGAACGGCGTGTTGTCGATGGTCGAATTGTGTGCATTGTTCATGGCGAACTCTGCCACTGGCAACAGCGTGTCCCAGTTTTTCTGCGAGTTGTCAACGAAATGCCTGAGTGTATCCTCTAACACACCATTGGCGTTTTCTGTTTGCCCGTCAGACTGGGGGTGCTTGCCTGAGGACTTGTTGTGCTCAATGCCGAAGTGCTCGCACATGAGCTCCCAAAACGACGCAAAGCGCACGTCCCGGTCTGTCACTATGCTGCTGGGAATTCCATGCAGCTTCCACACTGTATCTTCAAACAGGTGGACCAGATCTGTGGCAGTGACATTCTTTGTGCATGGCGCCAGGTGCACCATCTTCGACAAGCGATCAACGAAGACCACGATAGTATTGTAACCCCGCTCAGTTACAGGCAAGTCAGTTATCAGGTCTAAAGACACTGATTCCCATCGTCGACCTGGGATAGGGAGAGGGTGTAATTCGCCCTGTGGCAACTGGTGCGACGCCTTGACGTGCTGGCACGAATCGCAAGTCTTTACGAATTTCGCCACGTCTACTGACACGCGCTCCCAGTGGAAAACCTCTCTCACCTTCTTGATCGTACGAGCCACCCCGTAGTGACCATACTGCGGGTGGGAATGCACTGATTCTATGCACTCTGTTCTCAACGTTTCAACGTCGGGGATGTACAGGCGATCATTCTTCGTCCAGTACAATCCGTCCTGGTGTTTTACCAGTTTTAGTCTGTCAAAGCGTTTCTGGTCTGATCGCTGCATCTGTTCGCAACCTTGTCGGCAACGGGCAAGTAGATTGTGAACCACATAGCCTTTGACAGCTTGTGCCGAAGGATGGACATTCACAACAGTTTCTCGATTGAGTTTCTGTTTCTTGCGCCGTCTCCCCCCCTTAGCAGTGCGTGGCTCACGCAGGACACCAGCGTAGAAGAGAGCGACAGAATTCCTCTGATGGTGGGCCGTTACACTGTCAAGCGTACGCACACATTTACCACCAGCTTGCATTATTGCAAAGTGTTGCGGTGCACGCGATATCGGATCCGCGACATTAGACGCGCCTGGCCTATATTTCCATACGTAGTCGTACGCTGACGACTCATACAACCACCTCGCTCTGCGCTTCAGAGTATGCGGGTTGGTACACTGATCAACGTATGTATTAGGCTGATGATCCGTCTCGATCACAAATGGCCTGTCTGCCAACTCCAAGTAACACCGCCACTCTCGCAGTGCATAGATAACGGCAAGCATTTCAATGTCGGAAGCAGAGTAGTTTGCTTCACGCCCAGACAGCTTCTTAGAATAGAAAGCGACTGGGTGCCGATTCTGGAGCAGCATGCCACCCACAGCCGGTGCAGCTGTACAAGCATCACACACAACAGTGAACGACTCGGAAAAGTCTGGCAGTGCTAGTACAGGTGCACTTATCAAAGCATCTTTCAGATCTGAAAACGCTTGTGCGCACGCAGAGGTCCACTTATGTGTGAACGCCTCTTGCACGTTGCGAGCAGCCTCTGCTGAGAGCTTGCCCCACTGCAGCAGCTTTCCCTTCCGGTCAGTTGCCGTAATGCCCTTGAGTAGATCTGTCAGAGGGCTGGCTATTTTCGCATAATTACGAATGAATCGCCGGAAGTAATTTGCCAGGCCCAGGAAGCTGCGCACTTCATACACAGAACGAGGCTGCGGCCAGTCATTGACCACTTGTACCTTCGCTGGATCAGGCTTAATCCCCTCCGTGGACACGATGTGACCCAGGAATTTCAATTCCGGTTTGAAAAACTCACACTTAGACAGTTTGGCTTTGTACTGACTCTGTTTCAGCACTTCCAGCACTATCCGCAAATGTTGCAGATGCTCTTTTTCTGTTCGCGAATAAATTAGTATGTCGTCGAGGTAGACGCACACAAACCGGTTCAGCTGCCCGGAGAACAGTTTGTTCATTTTCGCTTGAAAGAGCGCCGGAGCATTGCAAAGCCCGAATGGTAACACTCGCCATTCATATTTCCCCACATGTGTGTTGAATGCCGTTTTCTCCCAATCTGAGGGGTGCAGGCCGATCTGGTGGTATCCCGATGTCAAATCGAGGGAGGTGAAGTACTTTGCACCGCTCAAATTATCCAGCAGATCATCAATTCGAGGAAGTGGGTACTTATTCTTAAGTGTCAACTTATTGAGTGCGCGGTAGTCTATACACATGCGCAGCGAACCGTCCGGCTTTGGAACGAACAGCACTGGTGCACCAAATGCTGAGGTTGACGGCACAATGCGTCTAGCATCCAACAGCTCTTGGACTTGCTTTTCTACCTCCTTACGTTCTTTCATGGATAAGCGGAACGCTGGCCTGTTGGGCGGTGTAGCATCGGGCTGCAACCGAATGCCCTCAGGAGTATCATCCTGCCGCGCACCAACAGTTGGCGCATCAAACACTTCTGCGAATTCGTCAAGCAGAGCGTGCACTTTCTGTTCGCGTGTTTCTGATGTCTCTGCGGATTCTTCCTTCTTATCGCGGCACATGACCAGGAATGGAGTTGCCCGATCCATGCTAGGACGCGACAGTATTCTGGCAGCTTGTACGTGTGACAACAGAGATATCTTTCCAGGCGCTGCTGTGTCTGGCGCACCCGCGTGCGGTGTCGAGTCATCGACAGCAGCACTCTGATGGGGAAGAATGCGTAGGCGTTTTCGCCTAAGCCACATGCTCGCTGGCACGTATGCTCTGGCATCCGAGTTGCCGTAGTCAATACAGGCACCCTCAGTGATGAACCAATCATCTCCAAGGATCACATCTACCCCTGGCACCATTTCAACAACATGCAGCATGACATCTGATTGATATGCCTGGATTTTCAACTTGCAGTGCACATAACCAGAGGTGGCAGTTTGTCTACCATCGGCCATAACGATTGGTACACTGTTCTTGTGAATAGTCAGTTTGTGTCGCTGTGCAAAACTTTTGCTCACAAAACTGTGCTTCGCGCCGGAGTCCCCGAGCGCTGTGCAGTGCACACCAGCTATCGACGCAGAGAACACGAACGTCAGATCGTTGTTCACAGATTCACCATCACTGTCTTTCTCATGCAATAATGGTGCTGTATGAAACTGCTGTAGCCCTGGTGGCAGATCGTGCAACTTATGTGGCCCGCGTTTCAACGCTGGCGAGTCGTAAAACACCACGTGCTCAGATACTGCGTCGTCAGCGCGCGACTGTAGAGTGTACATCTCATGCATGCCCTTAGTCGCCGCTGTTGGCAGTGCCGCCTTGGGCAAAGCAAAGTACGCTGCCGTACGCATGGGTGAATTCGACTTGCACGTATGGTAGTGTGTCAACACTCTCGCAACCTGATCTGGGCGATCAACTTCCAATACGTTACACCTTTTCTCTACCGCACAGCTCAGAAACTCGTCTACACTGTCGTACTCATGGGGAGCAATGTCTCCAACACTGCCTAGAGTAGCGACAAGGGTAGAGAGGGACCCAGCGCCGTGCCCTCACTTGGCAAACGACACTTTCTTATGGGCTTTCCCTCCTGACTCAGAGGCGTTCCGGCTAGGGAATTTGTTCACTCTATCTGCCTGGCCTTTCTTGACCAAGGATCGCACTTTGCCCATGCGAGCAGCGAACATGTCGTTGCCGTTCTTGTCCTTCTCGCCTGTGCATGACGCCTCATGGCGGGAACGCTCATGCGGGTGTGCAATATGGTAGGCGCACTTGCCACATCGGTCGAACCGTTTGGCAAGCGCTGCGTATGACATGTCACCGTGCTTGTTCCCGCGTTTCGACTCGGACCCGGCTGAGTCTGTCTTTCGCTTTTTTGGCGCACTGGTGTCAGACATATCCGAAGCTTTTGTGCGTTTTTCGTGACGCAGTACCTGCACGAGGACCCCCTCCTGATCAAGTTTGCAGACAATTTCTATTGCCCTCGTGATCAGCGCACCGAACGACTCTGTCGGACGGTACTCAAGGCTCGTGTTGAGATAGTTCTGCGACAACGTCAGCAGGTCTGAGCGTACGGACAGAATTTTCTGAACCAGATGTTTGTACCAAAAATGGGAACCATCGGCTGGCATCTCGCCATGCTGGACGAGCATACCGAATGTCTCAATGTCATCACGCAGAGTTTTGGACGCAAAGGACATGTCTAGAGCGTTCTGTGTGAACATAGCCTTGTGGTCAGGCACGAGCGCGATAAGCTTGCGCATCACGTCATCTGGCGTGCTGGATTCGAGATTCAGGTCTGGATACGTCCTAAGGAATGATCGACGCGCAGCTCCCGCTAATGCATTAACGATGCTAAACGCTTGCTGACGCTGGGGCAAACCGCTAGCAACGAGCAACACCAGAACTTCCTTCGTCCACGTCAACAACGGCAGGCAAAAATCAGGTTCTATGAAATTCGACCGTTCGTTGTGACTGCCTTTGAACTCAGGCATTTTCAGGTCACGCACGCCCAGTTTATCAGACATTCTGGCGGGAGTAGGTACCTGTGTAGTCCTTTCCAGTGCCGATAGCAGGGTGGTCCGCGTTTGGGTCACCGCGGCCTCGACCGCCGTAGATACTGCCTGATTGACGATCAATTGGACGTCCTGCGCAGAGAAAGTTGCCGCAGCGGCAACCACGGGCGCGGCTGGCGATGGCGCTGGCGGATTTTGCGCCTGTTGCGTGCCAACGGTGCCTGTTCGATCAGGCCCGTCGACTGCAAGGTGGTTTATTCCTTGCGTCACGCCCCGGACCTCGGTGGTCGTGACTGTGGGATGCACTGTCCCTGATTCCGGGACACTTGGGTTTGCAACCCGCGTGTCCACGTCTGTCATCTCGGTGTCAACCGGATGATTGACGTCACGCGCGGCCATAGCGCTGCTTTGGCCGGCGTTTTGGTTTTGTGTGTGCGTGTTGCCCACGTTAGTAGTTTGCACTACGGTCGGAGCACTCGCTTGCCCAACTCTCGGAACTGTATCGTTCGTGGGTCTTTCGTTTGCAGCAGGCGCGCTGGCCTGTGCTATGTTGGCTGGGGCGCTGCCCTGTGCCGTAAGCTTTCTAGCGGTTCGAGGAGCCATGGTTTAACCTTGGGGAACGACCTAGACAAGCTTGTGAACACTGTAGTGTAATGGAAAGTAAGCTCTCAATCGCCGATACCACTGTGACGGTACTCCGATTGTACGTGGGTTGTGTCAAGCTGTACTGTGTAAACCCTCTAAGGTCCAGCCAGCACACCATAGCGCTTATATAGTGTTCCGGCCTGTGTGCGACTCCTGCCTTTAGCCCATTTGCAATGTGCTAATCCCCACACACGCCAACACCCCTTTCTAGAAGGGTCTATGCTCACGTCAGCCATGCTCTCTCGAGCATGCTCACGTAGCAGTGTTGGTGACCACATAACACAGCAACCTCGGCACAGGCATGTGCGCGGAAGGTCAGAGAAGCATCTCTGCCTCCTCGAGGACCTTCTGAAGGCTTCCAGAAGACTGTGCTGCCGCGTACAGCTTGTATCGTCACAGCCGCCTGCTTCTGCATGCGTGTGCTGGAGTACGGCCTCCGGGCCGGGGGACGCGGTACGAGCGCTTCTGCCAGTGAGTGTGCATCATGATGTTCAGTTACAATTGCCATATGCGTTAGCACCGGCTGCAGTACTAGTTGCACGATTCATGACATCACTGAATTTGCTATCCTTGATACCTCCGTATACATCAGATCAGTCAAGATGCGTAAGCTGCCGCGGCATCTTTCACCACTTTAAATTTGAGCCGGCCGCGGGTACATCGCGCGCCGATTTACATCATGATCATGATTAGCTGCAGGCTGACCAAAGCATCCTGCATGTTTGCAACGGCCGCGCCACCGTGCCCCTGAAATTTAAAAAGGAGTCGAACGCAAGTCTGCTCCGCTCGTGGAAGATGTGTACAGCGGGTTCATTACCTTGCACCAGAATTCGACTCAATTGCAAGTGACGCGCCGCCGACGGGCGTTACCGTTCTCACGTCCCACGGCCGCGTACACGCGAAGTATGGGTACTTGCTATAGGGTTCAAACGCGTGTGAAGGATGGCATGGGGCATTCGCGATCGCAATAATGCGCCTGCAGTGCACAGACTGGACACATGCATATGCGCATTGCATTTGGCACGCACGAAAAAGGACTCCCGACCGTATATAGCCGCAGTGCAATTGCCCAGATCCCCACAACTGCATTCTTCTGTACTTCGACATCATTTGGATCTGGACTTGTCTAGGCAGTCCCGGTAACCTCATCTCTTCACGGCAGGCCTATAGCTAACTGTCGCTGGCGCTAAGCTCCGTTTAGTATTCGTCTGTGGAGAATCGCTGCCGCCTTATACGTGGCTCATTCCACGGCACCTCCAGGAAGATTAGTCTCCATTCTTCTCCACGGCTTCCGTTGGTCTGCTATGACGATGCTCTATATGATCGGCGCGAGCGCGCTCTTGCTGGTCGCTCCAGCATCGACCAATGCGCAGCCTACCTTCTCTCCAGATGCCGCGTTCAACGGCCGCAACCTCGGCCGAGGCGGTGCCATGCCTGGGGCGGAAAGAGAGACGAATCGTGGAACGTTCCAGGGGAGAGGGCAGCTCAATGGCCGGCCTGCCCCTGCGGGTGTTCTTGAGCGGCAAGCGCTCGTCCGCGTGGGAACCTTCACACGCACGTGCCCGTGCATACCCGCACCGACTGTGGTACGCTTGCCAGATTTATGCACGTGGGTCCAGCAGATTCCATGCTCGTGCAATGATGGCGCATGAACAGGCAGCAGATCCGTTCCAGATTTATTCAGAGTGTACTCATAGCTGTAGCAGCACTGGTAATGTGCCTGTGTGAAATGCAGCAATTCCGCATGTACTTTCAAGGGCAATTTGTGGTTGCTTGGCTGATTTCATTGCCTGTGGCCATCTGCATATGCTCATGTAAATGTCATCTGAGCAGGTAGGTGTACATTCGGTGATGCCAGAATTAAGAAACAAAAGCAGCATCTGAAACATGTCTGAGGAGGCTACAGAGCCTGTACATGTCATCATGACCCGGGCTTCTGTCTCAGTGGGATTGCAATGCAGGAGCTGGAGGACATCCGAGTCATTAGTAACACCTTTGTGGCTGGAGGTAATGCTGTTAACACATTTGGCCTCACCAACATGGTCTAGGGCTTTGGGCAGCTGCTGGGTATGTGCCCCCGTCCCCCCCCCCTTCTCCACAGCCTGTGCCATCACTAATTAGCACCTTGATGATCCATAACACTGTGGTACATGAGATTAATCAGCTGCACTGCAGTACTAGTATACCGGAACTATGGGGCAACAAGGTAACCAGCGCAGCTGCAGTTTCACTTGTGCACATGGTAACAGCACTTGCTGCATTCACTGTGATCATCACACCATGTGCCAGTCGGAAGTTCTTGATCAGTTATTCAACTGCTGAAATTGCATTGATTCGCATACTCCTCCATGGCAATCATGGTCATATTGAGCATGATAGCATGATAGCATTGATCATGTTAGCAGATATTCAAATGCAATATCAATGGTAAATTATATCATGGCCATGTTCCATATGATGCAAGTTCCTGTAAGGATGACACGCAAAATTGCGCAAGGTTGCGAACTGTTGCAATGCAGATCATGACATGGCGCTCACAATCGAGGATGAGACCACCGAGCTGTTCGAGGTTGACACGGAGCTTGGCGTCATGGGCCTGCACCGTGCTGTGCAGCAGCCAGCTGGGCGGTGCATCAACTCCATCAACGCGCTGACCACGCAGCTGGACGCAGGCCCAGTGTACGGCAGCAGCGAACGCTACCTGCAAAACACGCTCCGCGAGCCAGGCACATGCTTCCTGCGCACCGACGGAGACGGGTTCCTTCCGCTGACGACGGTCGCCGACGACGAGGGCCGCTTCTTTTTTGTAGCTGGTGATGTTCGGCCGTCGGAGCACGCCTTCCTCGCAGCACAGCACACCGTGCGCCCCCCTCGGGGCCCCTCGGGTTGCTCCATACATAAATTGGCGTATGTAGGCCATAAACACATTGATAGTACATAGAAACATTCACACATGTCATTTAAACTTCAGACTGATCACCTGTACCAGCACACGCGGGTGCTCGAGAAACACTGCTGCATTCTGCAAATGAACACCCGCGAACTGTCAGGCAAGCACTGTTATCGTGCATCAAATTTTGAGCTGCCACAATCAACGTGCGATTCCAGCAGGCAACCTGCGACTCTGATTAATGTATATTTTAATGTATATTTGACACCTTCCAGCAGCCGTTCTGTACATGTACTATACGTTGTGTGACTGATTTTCGTTGTGTGGCTGATTTTCGTTAGATTGACCATGCCCGCAGACCAAAGCATCATCGGGCCTGCATGTGTGGCTAGCGTGGTTGGCGTGGTTGTTATTGTTTGATGCGGTTGGGGTTTGCGCTGGTGTGTTACACGGAGATGAACGCAAGAGCCCGGCGTGTGCGCTGGTGTGTTACACAGTGATAGATCTAGGGCTATGGCTCCTGGGACCGGTGCCTCGCGGCCTCGGACATCGCCGTAGCGCGCGCTGTCGCGCCCGTGCAGACTGCTAGTGCCGCGCCGACGACCGCTTGTGGGCCCGGCGAGTGCTGGCTGTGTGTTTGGTGTGCGCGTGGCCTGCGTGGTACTGCGTGGTGTGTGCGTGTCTGCTTTCGCGCTGGCGATAGTTCGTTCTGGCATTTGCTCGTGCGGCGCATGACCTTGGTGCTTGCGGTGGCCGGTCTGTCTGTTTGCTGTCTGTTTGCTTGTTGCCTGGTCTGTTGCCTCGGCGCTGCTGAGTCCTAGATCTATCACTGTGTTACACAGTGATAGATCTAGCACACAGCGTGTGCGCTGGTGTGTTGTTTCGGCTGTGCACCCCGGCGCGGGAACCTGTGCAGAGTGGTGCCTGCAGCTAGGTGCTTGCTGGGGTTCATTTGCTTGCTTGCTTGTTGTTGCCCTCGCTGCCGGAATCATGCGTTGATCTCTGTAACACACTATTGGGTGTGCAGGTGTGGCTGCGGGAGCACAACCGCCTGTGCGGCGTCATCATGGCCAACCCCGCAACCAGCGGCCTGAATGCTAACCAGCAATTCAGCCTCGCCCGAGCCGTGGTCACCGCCAAGTGGCAGCAAGTTGTGCTCACTGAGTTTCTGCCCGCCCTCGGCATCTCACAGGCTGACGTGGAGCAGGCCACACCCCTCGACAACCGGCCCGACATGTCGATGGAGTTCAGCATTGCGTACAGGTGAGCCCACCCATGTGTAACTGGCATGAGCCATACAGTACGCTCAAACAGTCCAGTGACAATTATATGCAACGTCCTACGATTGCAAAAGCGAATGAGCTCTAGAAGTAATCCAACCCCTTGGTTTGGGCGCTTTTCGGCAGCTGGTTCTTCAGCTGCTTCTTAAAAGTAACGGGTACTGAGAGAGCCATTACAGGGCACTACCGCTGTCATTGCTGTGTGACGGCGCCCATGGGCCACCCACTTGATCGAATACTGATGGGCACAATCCATGGTTCAAAGGCACTCCTTCGAATCCGAAGGTCCCCGGTTCGATTCTCGTCAGCCGCTCGACTGTTGCGTGGACCTAGCCAACGGAAGCGGGACTGGAACCGTCCCGGGTCACGTAATAGCGAGTGAGGGGGTTTCGCTAGGTTTCTCCCCCGAAAATGCTTAATCCTCCATATGAGCGAGGCTGATGGCATGCATTGCTAAGGCGTGATATACGATTTATTCATTTATTTACCATGCATGTGATGACACCCAGCCACATGTGCTTGCCCGCCCTGCCTTCGCGCGAGCCGCTGTTGGGGGGAGTGATGCGGCGCCGCCAGTGCCCTTCGCGCGCGCCCCGCCCTCGGGCCCCTGCCGGGCGGCTGGAGGGGGTGGGCTGGTACGCCTTGCACTGTCGGGGGCGTGAGCCCCCAGGCTTTCTTGTGCGGGGGGCCTGTGATGGACTGCTCCAGTGGGGCCGGATAAAGTGGGGGTGTTGCTGTTGGGGATCGGTGGTGGCTGGTTTTGTTGGGGTGGGCAGTAGTGCGGTGGTGGTGGTTGCTGTGTGCGGTTGTGGCGCGGGTGCCGTGGTGGAGGGGTGCAGGAGTGCGCGTGCGTGTGGGTGCGTGGGTGTGGTTGTGTCGGCTGTGTCGGTACGTTGTGGCTTTTCACCTCGGACAGTGATTGCTTTTTGCTGTTGTCTACCTTCGGGGGGTTTTGGCCGTCTTTCCTTTTGTTGCCCTCGCTGCTGGGCTATTGCGTTCATCTCCGTGTAACACCCAGCCACATGATGGGATGTTGATTGACACATCTGACGCTCTGCCCAACCCCCCCCCCGCCCCCCCCCCCCCCCCCCGCGCCCCGCCCCCTCAGGCTGATGCCTGGCGCTTAGGACTGCATGTGCAATCAGCCACTCACATGTACCACATTCATCTGTCTGCACTTCACGTTGTTGAGCAGTTCTTCAAAACACCCCTCTTCGGGAGGGTAATTTCTGCCATCCGCGCTGTTGTGTGTGGATGGGAACTGCATGCAAATTTACCCGACACCTGCCAGGCGAGAGCTACAATTGCAGTGGTGTTCAGGCTTGATCAGTGGTGGAACAATGCTGATGCAGTATGACTGGCCTGTGGGTGTAGGTTGGGGCATGATATCATTGGAGACTTTGTTGGCTCCATCAGCATCGCAGATGCCTTCAATGGCGAGGTATGCACCCGCATTGGACCAACCCCGTGCCTAGATTCACAAGATCCATCATATGCATGAACGTCTGCTGTTGTGCCATGGGTGCGCTGGAGTGTACACGCACCAGTACAGCTCGGAGAGGAGGTTGTCGCAGAGGAGGTTGTTGTGAAGATCCATGAAGATCCATGTATCTTCAACGTACGTAATACACACAGTCCGCTTGCATGTGAGCGCTTGCATGTGCGAAAACACCTGAGTCCCGTAGGAATAACTATGTTACCCCGTCCTAGCAATGCCAAGATGAAATGCCCCCAATCACCCGTGTCACGTGCAGGCGTTCTTCACTGTTCAGAGCGGGAATCCTGCCGCGCCCACCGTTGAGTACAAGCCCGACGCGGAGGCGCTCCTTTCCAGCATCTTCAGCGGTCTCGTGTCCACACCCTGCAACGAATTCGACGGCCGCCTCTCCGACGCCCTTCGCAATTTCCTGTTTGGCCGCGCTGAAGGCGAGGACCTGGCCGGTCGCAACATCTTCCGTGGCCGTGAGCTCGGCATCCCCACCTATGCAGGCCTGGCCGAATGCTTTGGCATCGTCCCCAACCTCTCGGTATGAGCCCGAATATCCGTGCATGACCTGCGTGCATGGTGCATATGCAAATATGTGGCTTGCAGCAGACTGGTAATGGTCACTTGAATGAATCCTTGCATTCCTCAGGCGCATACTGTAGCTGGTGTGTGACGCAATGTATGTGCACCACAATCCAGGAAACATGCGTATACCAGGTGCTGATCTGCATGTGCACACGGATATAATGAAAGCAAGAAATGGACATGCATGCATGTGCTGTATTGGACACAGCCACACCGCACCGGGCGCGCCAAACGCTTCCAGACATGCATGCGTTCAACCTCAAATTGAGGTTCAGCACTCTCACAAAATGCTGCGGCACATGTAGGTGGAGGCAGAGACTCCCGATGCATGGCTGGGACTCCTCCGTGAGCCCAAGGTACCCGGCACGCCCCTCGGCCCCACTCTACGCGCCATCCTTGTTGAGCAGTTTCATCGCTCCGTCTTTGGCCGTGGAGGCTTCTACTGGCGCAACTCCGCAGCTTCGCTCGGAGAATTCCTGCCGGAGGTTGAGGCCTCGACATATGCGCAGATCATAGCTGCCAACACTGGCGTCGCTGCTACTGGAAATGTCTTCCGTCTTTAGACTTGTGACGCTCCGCGGCGTGCTACCTGTGTTCCGAGACCAGGAGGATTTCGGTTGTTCGGATGCGGGGGGGGGTGCATGCGCACTTCATCACAATGCGGTTGCGGGTGGTGAACTTGCAGCTGATCAAGGCCAGTCTGCCTGCCTTTACCTCTCCCGGGTTGCTACTGACATCACCATGTGGCTGTGGTGTATTGGGCCCCCGATGATAATCAGCAGTCGCGGTCGCCTCCGCGTTGCTTGTGGCTGAGAGTCATTTTGCGTTTACATTCAGTCACGATGAAGTGGTGAAACTGACCGAGGACTCGCCATTCGAACTCAGTACTATGTGCTGTACCAGACCTGGCGTGATGTTTTGGACAGCTGCAGCCGTTTCTGTGGCTAGCCGAGCGCTCGTTGCGGAATGGCATTCCACACACTAGGCCTACCCAGTTTACTTTAGCCAGCCCTCTGCCAGCCCTTATGGTATGGGCATCTCATGCAGCCCTTATCAGTTCATCATATTTGCATTGTGCACTATGTGGCCCTTACGTGTAAAGAAGGGGAAGGCCTTACGCGGTAATGGATGCACCATGCAGCCATTAGATGCAATGGCGGTGAGGGGCAGAACAGGCTTGGTGAGGGTACAGGGGCATTACAGTAAGGCTGTGGTACGTAAGGGTGCAGTGATGGTCTTGAGGCAATACTGTAAGGGCTCTTTGGTGGCTTCATGAGGTAGATAGCTGAGGTGCAGCTAAGGTTCAGGAAACGGCGTGAAAAGCTTCAAGATTCAGGTGCAGCATCACCGCAAGGCTTTGGTAAGTACGTAAGGGTGCTGTGAGGACTGTGGAGCATTGCTGAGGGCTTTGTGACGTGCACTCGCGTGCACTCACTCACGAACGAACAGTCTGGCTCTAAGACGTTGACATGCAAGCAAGTGGCTTTATCGAATACAGACAGGCTTTCGCGTTCAGCGGACGTAGGCTGGCAGCGCGCAATCAGAGCTGTGCAACACGTGTAACGATCGATGTCTATGAAGCAGACCTGTACGACACAACTTTTCACTGCAAAAGAGAAGTCTGTGTACACAGGACATACAGCCAAGTCCCACAAGTCAGTACAAATACATAGCTGGCTGTTGGTGAGCCCGTGCGCAGCTGCTTTCAAATGAGATCTTAGATGCAGCCGTGGCTATGGCCATGCATTATGGACATGTGTCTACATGTGTCCACATGTCCCTTGGCCTACAGCACTGCACACTTTGGCCGATGTTTTGTAGGAGCAAACCCTTGCATAATGAACAAGTTGCAGTCCTAAAGTATTAAAGATTACATGGCACCTTTCTCACCCTGGGCAAAGACTGCGCTTCCACTGGCTCCAGGATCGTACACATGTGTTACACAGTGATAGATCTAGGACTCAGCAGCGCCGAGGCAACAGACCAGGCAAGCAAACAGACAAACCGGCCACCGCAAGCACCAAGGTCACGCGCCGCACGAGCAAATGCCAGAACGAACTATCGCCAGCGCGAAAGCAGACACGCACACGCCACGCAGTACCACACAGGCCACGCGCACACCAAACACACAGCCAGCACTCGCCGGGCCCACAAGCGGTCGTCGGCGCGACACTAGCAGTCTGCACGGGCGCGACAGCGCGCGCTACGGCGATGTCCGAGGCCGCAAGGCACCGGTCCCAGGAGCCATAGCCTCAGCCAGCCCGGCAGCCCGAGCGGTGTCCGGGGAGGGGCGCAGAGGAGAAACGGCGGACGTGCGCTGGGAGGAGGGAAGAGGGAGGGAGGGAAGAGGGAGGGATCGGGTGCGGGGGGGGGGGGGGGGGGGGGGGGATTGTACATGTGTACAAGTGTACATGTGTACAAGGCCTTGCAGGTGCAGCATAGGCACCTTATGTTTGACCTTATTGCCGCAGTGGCGGGCCGGCGTATCCTTACGTTAGACTAACTCCAGTATACTTCTTGCAGCCTTACATTGACCTTACTTGGCAGCAGCCATGTCTTGCTCTTGTCCTTACCCAATCAGTATGGCCCAATCCAAAAGGCACAGACTAGGTGTCCTTATGTGACCCTCGATTGATTCAGTCTACTTCAGTAAGGTTTGAGCTCAGGCCCTAGGCATACATAAGGCATACATGAGGAAATCTTACAGCAAGGCGTGCCAAAGGCTGCAGTAAGGTTCACTCCGTGCTTCTAGTGGTGTGTAGCTTTAGTGCATGGGTGTGTAGTGTGTATAACGTATATAGGTGGTCAAGGTGCAGGTAAATATCAGGTTTAGGTAAGTCTCAGTTGAACTTTGTATCTTAATGGTGCTGTCAGACACGTTGATATGTTATAACAGTGGGCGAGGGCATGATCATGCATCATACGAGCGTCCACGTGTAGACACCTTCACGTAATACATGCGACAGTGATTGCTTTTTGCTGGTGTCTACTTTCAGGGGTTTTGGCCCTCTACTTTCCTTCTGTTGCCCTCACTGCCGGGCTATTGCGTTCATCTCCGTGTGATGACTGAGTGATTCTAGGTCAATAAGAATGATCATGCCGTGTTTTGGTGGACATGCACGTGGATTGTGTGCATGGGTCATGCATGCATTGCCCGGGCTATGTATGCATGGCCATTGTGTCACACAGTGATAGATCTAGGACTCAGCAGCGCCGAGGCAACAGACCAGGCAACATGCAGATAAACAGACCGGCCACCGCAAGCACCAAGGCCACGCGCCGCACGAGCAAATGCCAGAACGAACTAACGCCAGCGCGAAAGCCGACACGCACACACCACGCAGTACGACGCAGGCCATGCGCACACCAAACACACAGCTAGCACTCGCCGGGTCCACAAGCGGTCATCGACTCGACACTAGCAGTCTGCACGGGCGCGACAGCGTGCGCTACGGCCATGTCCGAGGCCGCGAGGCACCGGTTCCAGGATCCGTAGCCTCAGCCAGCTCGGCAGCCCGAGCGGTGTCCGGGGAGGGGCGCAGAGGAGAAACGGCGGTCGTGCGCTGGGAGGAGGGAAGAGGGAGGGAGGGAAGAGGGAGGGATCGGGTGCGGGGGGGGGGGGGGGGTGGGGGGGCTGCAGGGTGAAATGGGTGGAGGGGGGGGGCTGGCCATTGTGTCTAGAGGCATCTCACCTGTGACAGTACAGTTATTAGTCCTTCTCTGGATCTCATGGTGATGCACTTGTTGTGTGGTGGCAGGTAGTTATGCTGCGACTCTGCAGGCACCATGTTGCTGCACGTGTGCATAACATAATGATCGCTTTTGATGCGACATGTTGTGTGGACCAGAGCATAGGTGCCATGGGAGTGGAATCTGAATGCCGGTGTAGCGGGGGGCAGATCTTGTGTTAGGGACATCCAACATAGAGCAATATGCTACAGTGATCTGCTGGTGAAGGGTATATAAGCGCTGTGCAAGGTCAATGCAGACATCGTGACTTAACAGATGTCTGCGTTGACCAATGCACAGGTGAGCTGCCCAACCCTGACCCATGCATGTGTTTTTGGTCTGTGCCTATGTGAGCTAGCGTGGTATATTCATGCTGCATTCAGTGGATGTGATGCAGGTGCAGCTAGTGTGGAGTAGACCAGCCAACAGGCTGGCACATAGCTGACACACATTATTGTATCACAGGTATAATTCCTTCTACACATGTAATATCGTGACTTAACAGATGTCTGCGTTGACCAATGCACAGGTGCAGCTAGTGTGGAGTAGACCAGCCAACAGGCTGGCACATAGCTGACACACATTATTGTATCACAGGTTATGGGCCTATCATCGTGATCTGAGTCATGGATCAATCAACGTCTTCCGGGTCAGTCTTCGGGTTTCGCAAGCTCAAGCGCCATGGGGACTACCGGATGTGGGCACGCCAGTTCAAGGCTGCCTTGACCACCCAGGGACTGGAACGCTGGCTCACCGAGGAGCCAGACGTAGCCTCAGCTGCAGACGTCGCCGCTGACGCCAAGGTCCGAGGGCGGATGGTCCTTGCTGTAGATGATTCCGGACTGACACGCATCATCGACAGGGCTTCCAGCACTATGAGTGCTTGGGAGGCTGTCCGGAGCGAGTACGAGGCACAGCACGAGTTGAGGCAGCCTCTGCTCGTGAGACAGCTGAACGCCGTGAGGCAGAAGTCATCGGAGAGTTACGGTGATTATGCTGAGAGAGTCTACGAGCTGATGGAGAAGCTCCTTGACACTGACTTCGAGGCGGCGGACCAGCTGGCTACCAACGCCCTGATTCAGGGTTTGAAGTCATCCGCTGAGAGAGGGTCCCTCGTGTTGATGCTGACAACAGTGGCAGCTGGTGGTTTCCAGGAAGTCGTGAGAGAGCTGAAGTCCGCAGTGCGCCTGATCGAGCGCACCGGGGCTGATGAGCGGCCAGCTGTGGCCGACGAAGGAAGAGTGCTAAATGTCGAAGCACAGAAGCCTCGACAGGAGACCCGCAAGTGCTACAACTGCGGGAAGGTCGGGCATCTTGCCCGTGACTGCCGTCAGCCACGTAAGGAGAGACCTCAGCGTGATGGGAGGCCTGCAGCAGCAATGATGGTCCACGCTACGTGCAATGCGGCCGCACCAGCAGAGGCGGCAGCAGATGGGGTGCTGTTGTACGACAGCGCAGCGTCCCACCACATGGTGCATGACATGCGGTATCTGCGTGACATGCGCACTTGTGACGTGAAGCGCGTGGTGATGGGCGGCGGGGAGACCCACGACGTCATCGGCGAAGGTGAAGTCTGGCTGACAGGCGGGCCTGAGGGGCCGATCGTGCTTCGGTCGGTGCTGTGTGTCCCGAGCATGACAGTGAACTTGCTGTCGGGACACCTTGCCACGGCAGCGGGGTATGTGTGCCGGCAGGAGGGAGCAACTTGCTCCATCGCCGAGAGAAATGGCCGAGTCCTACTGAACGGAAGGAAACAAAGGCGGCTCTACCGGCTGCAGTGTACGATGATGCACGCCGATGAGGTACACGAGGCCTACGGCCTGCGTGCCGCGGGACTCGCTGTCGACACGTATACGTGGCATCGACGCCTGGGGCACCCCGGGGAGCGTGCGCTCATGGCCGTGGCGGCTGAGGCGCAGCTCACAGAAGTGGTGGCTGGGGAGATGGTCCCACACTGCCACGCATGCAAGCTCGCTAAGCAGGCACGGGAACCGTTCGTCCGGTCCAGCAACCGCGCGGAGAAGCCGCTCGATCTCTTGCACACGGACGTGATGGGGCCCTTCCAAGTTAAAAGCTGGGGAGGCAAACGCTATGCCGTCACCCTCATGGACGATCACTCCAGGATGGCGGAAGCGTGCGCACTGAGCTCGAAGGCGCAAGTCGCGGGGTGGGTCCAGAAGACCATCCTACGCTGGGAGTGCCTGAAAGACCGGAAGGTGAAGGTGCTTCGCAGCGACAACGGGACCGAGTACAAAGGTGACCTGGACACGTTCTGCTTGAACCGCGGCACAACCCACCAGCACAGCGCGGACTACACCCCGGAGCAGAACGGGCGTGCTGAGCGTCTCAACCGGACACTCATGGAGAAGGTTCGCGCCATGATCCATGAGTTTTGCCTTGCCCCTGAGTTCTGGGCAGAGGCGTTGGAGACCGCATGGTACGTGCGCAACTGCGTGCCGAGCGTCGGACAGACTGTATGCCCACACACTCTGTTCTACGGCAAGCCACCTGATGTGCGTGGACTCAGGGTGTTTGGGTGCATCGCATACGTCCATGTGCCAAACAACAAGCGCAAGAAGCTCGACGCCCGCGCTGAGGTGGGGTTCCATGTCGGCTACGAACCAGACTGCAAGGCTTGGCCCATCTACGTCTGGCGGAAGGGACGATTCATCAGCATCAAGTCCCGCAACGTACGCTTCGACGAGTCAGGGACGGTCAAGCTGCCTATGAGGCAGGGCCTGAGTCGCAATGCTGAGGATCCATGCGTGATGGAGGACGGAAGTAGCGTGGTCTCACCGGACGCAGAGTTCGTTGAGCACTACGAGGACCCCATCCCTGAACCTCTGATGGACGACACCGACCCTCCCGCAGCGGACGACGCTGCGGTCGACGAGGACGCATGGGACGCAGCCGCCGGCGACGAAGGAGACGGCTGGCAGGAGAATGAGCCTGGAGTCGGCAGCGATGATGAGCCCAGCGATGACGATGACGGCGCTGCGGGGCAAGGGGCGCGCTGCCCACAGCGTGAGCGTCGCCACCCCGACCGCTACCAGCCGCATGCGTACGCTTACGCTGCTGGAGGGCTGAGCGATGAGCCCAAGTCGCCCGAGGAGGCACTGCGGCGGCCGGACGCTCCACTTTGGCAGCAGGCGATGGACGCAGAGTGGACATCACTTCAGGAGAAGGGGGTCCTTCAGGTCATCAAGGACGTGCCGCGGGGGAAGCGGGTGCTGCCGATGAAGGCAGTCCTGAAGGTGAAGCGTGATGCGCTCGGGGGGTTGACAAGTACAAGGCCCGTGTCGTCGTGCTGGGATGCCTGCAGCGGAAGGGTCTTGACTTCGATGAGGTATTTGCCCCCACAGCTCAGCAAGCCTCGCTGCGTGTGTTGCTTGCGCATGCTGCGCAGCACGATCTGGAGCTGCACCAGTTTGATGTTGCGACTGCATTCCTCAACGGTGAGCTTGACGAGAGCGAGGAGGTGTATGTGCGCATGCCAGCTGCTTTCGGTGGGCAGACGTACCGCCTACGAAAGGCGCTGTATGGGCTGAAGCAGGCTGCACGTGCGTGGCATGCAAAGCTGCGTCGTGAGCTGCTGGCATTGGGGTTTGCTGCCTCAGATGCTGACCCCTGCCTGTTCTACCTGGGTGAGCCAGGGTCACGGGAGCGCCTCTACATGCTGGTTCATGTGGACGACGGACTCATCGCCGCGACGAAGAAGGCAGTGGGAGCAGCGCTGGCGGCCATCCGCCGCGCCTTCGAAATCAAGGACCTCGGCGCAGCGGAGTACTTCCTCGGGCTGGAGATTCACCGCGACCGTGCTCGCGGGCAGCTCTGGCTCGGACAGCCCAAGTATGCGAACTCGATCCTGGAGAAATTCGGCATGACAGACTGCAAGCCGGTCGCCACCCCGCTGGAGGCGGGCCTGCATCTCTCCAAGGGCCAGGGGGAGCAGCTGCTGGGAGAAGAGTACCCATACGCTGAGGTCGTGGGCTCGCTCCTCTACCTGACTGTGAACACCCGTCCTGATCTTGCTCACGCCGCGGGGGTTCTGAGCAGGTTTATCTCATGTGCCACCATGATGCATTGGAAGGCTGCCAAGCGGGTGCTCAGGTACCTTGCTGGCACGCTGGACAAGGGCATCGTGTACAGCCGTGATGTGAATATGATTGAGGCGTTCACCGACTCAGACTACGCAGGGGACCCTGATTCCCGCAAGAGCACATCCGGTATGGTGTTGCTGATGAATGGCGGGGCCGTTGCATGGCGGTCTAAGCTGCAGACTGTTGTCGCTGCATCGACATGTGAGGCTGAGTACATTGCAGCAGCTGCTGCTGTGAAGGAGCTGTTGTGGGTGCGTAAGCTGCTAGGTGAAATGCATGGAGTGATGCCACGTCTTCGGCTGTATGGGGACAATCAGTCGGCTCTGGTGTTGATGCGGCAGCACACACCAGGAGCAGCTGGCAGGACTAAGCACATAGATGTTGCGTTCCATTTTGTCCGCCACCGTGTCATGCAAGGAGACATTGAGGTGGTGTTTGTGAAGACTGGTGAGATGAAAGCCGACATGCTGACTAAGGCAGTGCCGGGACCAGCACAGGCAGCTGGGGCTGAGGGCATGGGTCTTCACATGCTCTGGGAATAGATGCATGCCATATGGGCTGGGGCATAGAATGTCAGGTGTTATTGTGGATGATCATTCAGGGGGAGTGTGATGACTGAGTGATTCTAGGTCAATAAGAATGATCATGCCGTGTTTTGGTGGACATGCACGTGGATTGTGTGCATGGGTCATGCATGCATTGCCCGGGCTATGTATGCATGGCCATTGTGTCTAGAGGCATCTCAACTGTGTTACACAGTGATAGAGCTAGGACTCAGCAGCGCCGAGGCAACAGACCAGGCAACAAACAAACAGACAGACCGGCCACCGCAAGCACCAAGGCCACGCGCAGCACGAGCAAATGCCAGAACGAACTAACGCCAGCGCGAAAGCAGACACGCACACACCACGCAGTACCACGCAGGCCACGCGCACACCAAACACACAGCCAGCACTCGCCGGGCTCACAAGCGGTCGTCAGCGCGACACAAGCAGTCTGCACGGGCGCGACAGCGCGCGCTACGGCGATGGAGAAACGGCGATGGAGAAACGGCGGACGTGCGCTGGGAGGAGGGAAGAGGGAGGGAGGGAAGAGGGAGGGAGCGGGTGCGGGGGGGGGGGGGGTGGGGGGGCTGCAGGGTGAAATGGGTGGAGGGGGGGGGCTCTCGGGGCGGGATGGGCGAGGGGGGGGGGGGGGGGGGGGGCGACGCAAGCTTATGCGCGATGGCCTGGCAGCGCCGGCAGGCCGTCTGTGGGGACAGGAAGGCCCGGCAGCAGCGCCCGTCCGACCAGTCTAGCACGGAGGGGCGCGGCCGCGCGGGCATCTCAACTGTGACAGTACAGTTATTAGTCCTTCTCTGGATCTCATGGTGATGCACTTGTTGTGTGGTGGCAGGTAGTTATGCTGCGACTCTGCAGGCACCATGTTGCTGCACGTGTGCATAACATAATGATCGCTTTTGATGCGACATGTTGTGTGGACCAGAGCATAGGTGCCATGGGAGTGGAATCTGAATGCCGGTGTAGCGGGGGGCAGATCTTGTGTTAGGGACATCCAACATAGAGCAATATGCTACAGTGATCTGCTGGTGAAGGGTATATAAGCGCTGTGCAAGGTCAATGCAGACATCGTGACTTAACAGATGTCTGCGTTGACCAATGCACAGGTGAGCTGCCCAACCCTGACCCATGCATGTGTTTTTGGTCTGTGCCTATGTGAGCTAGCGTGGTATATTCATGCTGCATTCAGTGGATGTGATGCAGGTGCAGCTAGTGTGGAGTAGACCAGCCAACAGGCTGGCACATAGCTGACACACATTATTGTATCACAGGTATAATTCCTTCTACACATGTAATATCGTGACTTAAATTAGATGTCTGCGTTGACCAATGCACAGGTGCAGCTAGTGTGGAGTAGACCAGCCAACAGGCTGGCACATAGCTGACACACATTATTGTATCACACTCCGTGTAACATGTAATACATGCACAGGCTGCTCTTGGGTCGCTGGAGCGCGCTCGACTGCGTGCATTCGAGCGCAGCTCCACAGACACTCGACAACATGCACAGCCTACAGCAGCTACATATCCACACAAAGCGTCTACGCACGTACATAGACTGCTGCTTTGCCTTGTTGATTTCCTCGTAGCTGCTTTATAGAGTCCGCCATACGCGTGCACTTTCCAGACTAGCGCAGCTGACGTCGGCCGACGCCAGAGCTTTCTTTGAACTCGCAAACCTGTTTATATCCCAGAGACATCCGAAACAGGGTATTTCGCAACATGCTTGATTGTCTTGAAGGCTTTTGATCGGATGTGTTCAGCTGGAGATGCGAGGACGTTGAAACTGTGTGCAACTGCTTACGTCTTTGTACAGCTGGTGCGAGCCATGCATCTCGCCAAGCAATGATCGGCCCAATGTATTAATGCGTTCATCAACAGTATTGTTTGTCGGAAACAGTGCACCATGCCTGCGTCGTTGCCGGTTCAGATGGTCAACCCGACTTGTAGTCGCACGTTGCAATTGAAACACAAAGGTGACATTGTCACCGCTGCAGGCCCAACACGCTTACACTTTGTAAGCATAAACATGCGGTTGTCTGACCACGTCGCTGATTGCGATGCTGTGTGCAGGTTCAACCGCGAAGCTCCACAAACGCCAGTGCCTTGACGGCCACGCAGATTCAGCCAGCGGCTAGCATTTCGGTGGATTACGTGGAATGTAATCGCACTTATGGTGGGAGTGGCGACGGTGGACCGAAGGGCTCTGGCCTTCGGTGTCTACAGGGGTCTGCAGCACTGCTGCGGACTGGGAGCTGTGCAGAGATTGGATGTTTTTAGGCTGGTGCGAGCAACAGCTCGCCACGCAGAGTGGGTGTTCGCTGCTAGTGCTTCGCAGCTTTTAGCCAAGATCCCGCCCGCCCGGGCCCATGCTGTTGTGCAGGTGTAGATGATCCAGAGGATTCCAAGTCTCCGCGAGGTTTCTCCGCGTGTGGGTGGCTGGAGCGTTCTTCCTGTGACCCCCCCCCTCCGGATCAGGCCCATGGCCTCTCTCTCAGCGGTTCTAGGCAGTAGTGGAGCTCCTCAAGGGGTGGAGCCTCTGTGCTCCACGTGCCTCCGGGCACCGATGTTTGCTCAACACCGACGTCGCATGACCATAAACATAATTACGGTAATTATCTTTTATTAGTTGATGCCGGAGCTGATGATTGCTTGCAGCGAAATTGCACCACAGCATTGTGTTCATTCTGATCAGCAGTCGTTACCAATGCCACCACACCGCCTGAGTGACACGTAGCACGTACAGCAATCCATATACAAGACATTCATTTAAGTCAGAATATGGCGTCCGGGCTTGGCTTCTTTCTAGCCAAGCCCAGGTGCCATTGCTCATGGGTGCTGCTGTGGCATGTTTTCGTGGCATGCCCATCAGTGCATCCTGGTCTTCACAGCACTGGATGCACTGCTGGCATGATGCAAATACATCCACATCAGCTCCCAGGAAAAACAAACATTCTGCTGACTGGCCACTACGTGCACCTCTGCACAAAGGGCCTGCAAGGGGCACCCCAGCCTCTACGCCCCCTCATACGCACCTGCTGTTGCCCTCGCTGCCGGGCCATTGCGTTCATCTCCGTGTAACACCCCCTCATACACACCTAGTGTTACACGGAGATGAACGCAATAGCCCGGCAGCGAGGGCAACAGAAGGAAAGTAGACGGCCGAAACCCCCCGAAAGCAGACACCAGCATAAAGCAATCACTGTCCCAGGTGAAAAGCCACAACGAACCGACACATCCGACACAACCACACCCACGCACCCACACGCATGCGCACTCCGGCATCCGCGCCACAACCGCACACAGCAACCACCACCACCGCACTACTGCCCACCCCAGCAAAACCAGCCACCACCAGACCCCCCAACAGCAGCACCCCCACTCCATCCGGCCCCACTGGAGCATTCCATCACCGGCCCCCCGCACATGAGATCCCGGGGGCTCACGCCCCCCACAGTGCAAGGCGTACCAGCCCTCCCCCTCCGTCCGCCCGGCAGGGGGCCTGAGGGTGGGTCGCGAAGGGCACTGGCGGCGCCGCCTCACTCCCCAGCTAAGTGTGCACACTTCGCAGTGAACGCCAATCAGCATCGTGAGCACACAGCACATGGTCGATCACGTCCGCAGGCACATATTGCATCTCATGCCCCACTCCGGCAAGCTACAAGTAACTCCCGGCCTGGGCGGTCTAGATCGTGGTGTCAGGCCTTGGTATGTCATGATGGCGTCGCACAGCGCGCCCGTCAGCAGGTTCGACGGACAGGTCGCCACCTCGGAGTAATGGACCTGGCATCCCGTCCTGCGCCGGACACACTGCCATTATTTCCGTTACGACAAAACATGTATTTCAGGCCTCTCAGGCGCACCACGCTCTGACCAACTCACACTAATACCTCTCTCATCTCTCAGGAGGTCCCTGAGGGCACTGTTAAGTTGCTCCCAGGGTCGGCGAGGCCAGCTGCAGCTCTAACAGGGAGGTTCCTGGGCGCATTCCAGCGGTATTTATACCGTGCGCTTGCTGGGGTTAGGCGCGCTTGCAAGCGCTCCAATTGGAGCGACCTTATTGGGGCGCCAGCCATTTCCATACACACTGTTTAAGATCTGGCTGCAGTATCGACGCTCTTCGTTGTGTACTGTGTTATACCGATGTCCTCTCGACCTCCGTGTCTGGACATTATATCAGCCCATTCATCGATTCATGTGGCAGAATGTGCACTGTGAGTCTACGATGTTCGCCCGCAGCAACATGCAACGTCACAGCCTGCCATTCAGCCAGTCAAACACAACTGTTACAGCTTCACATATTGTACACTACTTAAGCTGCATGGATCTCACCTGTGGCACAATGTGCGCTGTGAGTCTACGATGTTCGCCCGCAGCAACATGCAACGTCACAGCCTGCACTTCGCACACAGCACAATCAATGTCCTAGGTATCAATGCCAACTCACAGCAGTATGCAAACAAAGTCCAAGAGACACGTACCTGCCATTCAGCCAGTCAAAGACAACGACTGGTGAACTGGCAGTCAGTCCTATATGTGACAGCGAACTTGCTGATCACCATGCAAATCTATGCATCATCGTCCTACTCCTGCAGTCTCATGCATGCATTGCTGCACTGCACCTGCGGCCACACCAACGACTAGCTTGCACTCAGTTGCCTAGAGCCTAGATCTGCCACAGACCCCCTGAAGCACTGTCGCTTGGTGGTGGCTTCAAATATCCAGCAATCGCATTGGTCAGCATAGGCCCGGACAATGCCTTTGTCAGCATGTCAGCCTTGTGCTCCTCAGTAGACACAAATTCCACCGACACCTCACCACGCAAGTACCTGTTCCTAATGAAATGGCACTGCACATCAATGTGCTTGGACCTGCCAGCTACTCCAGCAGTCCTCTGCTTCATCAGCTGAAGCGCACTCTGGTTGTCACAGTACAATGGCATGCACTGAAACTTACCGTAGACATCACTCAGCAGCTTCCTCACCCACAGTGCTTCCTTCACAGCCATTGCTGCTGAGATGTACTCCGCTTCACTCGTAGACGTCGCCACCACCGTCTGCAGCTTGGATGCCCACAGAATCGGCCCTCCGTTCATCGTCATCAGCATCCTTGAAGTGCTCTTCCGACCATCAAGCTCTCCTGCCAGGTCTGCATCTGAGTAGAGCCGCATCACCGCCTCTCGTGGCATGCCCAGCTCCGTGAAGTCCGCCTCAGTGTATGCCCGCACCCCCTGCTCTCCACGTGGAGGACTGTACTGGTACATCAGCCCCCAGTCCCATGTCCCTCGCACGTATCTAAGCACACGTTTCATTGCCACGAAATGCACATCTGTGGGGCTCGACATGAATCGACTCAGCACCCCCACAGGATATGCGAGATCTGGCCGTGTGTGTGTGGAGAGGTACAGCAGTGCACCCACCGATTCTGAGTAGCCCGCCTTCCGCTGGTCATCATCCTTCAGTGGCGATCCAGACGTCTTCTGCAGTTTGTGTCTTTCCTCCATCGGCGTCGCCTTGGGCTTGCAGTCCCACATGCCTGCCTTCTCCAGCATGCGCTTGGCGTACTGCCCATGACTCAGCATCACCCACTGGCCCTTCACTTCTGCCACCTCCTGCCCCAGAAAGTAGCTCAGCTCGCCCAGGTCTTTCACTTCAAAGTGCTTGCTGAGGTCCGCAACTGCCTTGTCATCTTCCCCCTCAGCTGCCAGGATGGCAGCATCGTCGACATGGACCAGGCAATACACCCTGTCGCGTCCAGTCCCTCGAATGAACAAGCACGGATCATGCTCTGACTCCGTGTACTTGTCGCTGATCACCGCCTTTGTCAGCTCTTCATTCCAGGCTCGCGGCGCCTGCTTCAGCCCATACAGAGCTTTCCGCAGCCTTTACACCTTGTTGCCTTGCCGCAGCTCGGGCGGCGGGCGCACGTACACCACCTCCTTCAGGTCTGCATGCAGAAAAGCTGTCTTCACGTCCACCTGCCGCAGCTTCAGCTTGGGATCTGCCGCTTTCAGAGCCAGCATCAGCCTGAAGGTTGCGCTCTGGGCCGTCGGCGCGAACAGATCGCCGTACTCCCCTTCCTGCTGAAGGTTGCCCATTGCGACGAGCCGGTACTTGTGCCTCACAAGGTTGCCTTTCTCATCAAACTTCAGATCGCACACCTTCTTTGACGGGAGCGCCTTCTGACCGGGCGGCAGATCACATTCCTCGATCACGCCCTTGCCCCTGAGTGAGCCATACTCTTCATCTTTGGCACTGACCCAGACCTCCCTGTCTGGACGCGTCATCGCCTCATGATACGACTTCGGTGCGACCAGCAGGTCTTCATCACTTGCAGTCTGCACCCCCTCAGCCACAAACAGCTGAGCCTGGTACGGCAGATTCGGCGGATTTCTGGCACGCGCCGGGTAGCGCCTCTGGCCACCTGCCCCAGCGGCCCCTCCGCCTCCATCATCATGCATGGGTTCATCCTGCCCATCGTCACCGGAACCATCATCAGGGTTCCCCTCAGCATCAGCACCGGCCCCCGGGTCCTCACCCTGGCCGTCCCATCCTGCATCTGAATCATCGTCACTCAGTGACCACTCATCACTGTCCTCCAGAGTCACGTGGTCTGCGTCCTCATCACCTGCTTCGTCATCAAACAGGATGAGTTCATCGTACTCTGTCTCCGGCAGCGCCTCTTCTGGCTCTCTGGGCTGCTGCAGCTTCTCGTCCTCACGGAACGAGACATCCGCACTGTCCGACAGCTTCCACACACCCTTCGCTTTGTGCATCACTGTCCAGGCCATCATGTGTCTGGGATAGCCGACGAAGATCACGTCTCTGCTGACATCGTCCAGCTTGCTGCGCAGCTCTGACGGAATGTGCTCCGTCGCCTTGCTCCCGAACACCCTCAGGTGTGACACATCTGGCACCTTCTCCCAGAACAGCTCATGCGGAGTCTTGTTCTGGCCTTCTGTCGGCACCAGGTTGCGAGTATATGCTGCCGTGTCCATTGCTTATGGCCAAAGCCGCTTCGGCAGACCCGCATCCTTCAGCATCGCACGCGTCCTCTCAGACAGCGTTCGGTTGGTCCGCTCTGCTCTGCCGTTCTGCTGCGGTCTTCTTGCCACACTGTGCTGCATGATGATGCCCCGCTTGCTGCACCACCACTTCAGCTCGCCCTTGAACTCAGTGCCGTTGTCAGAGCGAATAATTTTCACCCACATTACAGGCTTCTGCGGTGTCTGCAGCTGCCTCTCCCACTCTTTCAGGCGCGTCACCAATGCTTCTGCGACCTGATCCTTTGTGCGCACACAGATGACTTCAGCATAGCGGCTGTAGTCGTCCAGCAGCGTCACCGCATATCTCTCTCCTTTCAGCCCCGGCACCCGGATCTCCATCATATCCGTGTGCACAAGCTGTAGCGGCGCCTCTGCCTCTGAGTCTGAGTGGGGGTAGTGAGCCCACGGCTGCTTCGCCAGAGGACAAATCTCACATGCCTTGGCATCATCGGCTGGCCACTTCACCTCGACCATGCCGGTCACCACCTTCTCGGCGCGTCGCAGGTTCTGCATGCCCACATGGCTGTAGCGTCTGTGCCACAGCTCCGCCTGCTTGGCCACGTACGCGTGGGCTGGATGACGATTGGCTGACGTTTCTGGTACCATCTGACAGTTCATATAGAACGGCCCCATTGTGTCGCCCTGTCGCACGCCGGTCTCGCTCCATATCACTTCATGCGCGCCGTCCGGGCGCCGCAGAAGCAGCGCCGATGCCTGTTGGTATGACATCCGCACGAATGGCAAGAGACCCGGGGCGTGCTGTGCAACGGCTGCCAACATGGCGGTCCGATCGCACAGATTGAAGGCATTGCGGAGGTCCACTTGGACGGTCACAACATCAGGGTCATGAAAGTCAGCATACAACGCATGGCCTGGGATCTCAGCACCCCCAGAGATGCCGACACCGGCCTGCAGCGGGGCAAACAGGCTGGCCGCATCCGGCAACGTCGCCAGCGCGCAGATGCCCGCCAGAAGCATCAGCGAATCACCGATTGCGATGGGGCTGACGCCGCCTGCCGGCTTGGCGAGGGCGATCAGTCAGCTGGCTTGGAGGAGAGCCGTGTGGGGGATGCTCCCCGACAGGAGGTCATTGACAAAATGGCGCAGCGCGGCGCGGATGCGTGGGTCATGTAGTGCCACGGCGCGGATGTGCTCGTTTGTCCACCCACTGGGCCTTGCTGCCGTGCCCCGCGACAGGCTCAGCACGATCTGATGGAATTGTTTCTTCCCGATCACTGCGGCGGGAGGCGGGAGGTCAGCGGTGTGCGGCAGAACGGGCGGGAGGGCAGACGGGTGCAGCTCCCGCAGCGCTGCTATAGTGGCCGCATCAACGGCTGCCAGCGGGCTTCTGTCCAGGCAGCGGGCCGCGCGCCCGTCGTTGCCGTTGCGGCAGTGCCTATACATGCGCCCGGCCAGCTCATGGTCAGCCAGCAGCGCTGTCCGAGTGCGCTGGGGCTTCGCATCGGCGTCAGTATCAGCCGGCGCGGCAGCACGTCGGCGTTTATGGAGGTCACGGATGCGCGCCAGGACCCACCGGCGCTGCCCGCTGCCGCCGCGGTTGTCCCCAAGCAGCTCGGTAGGGAGCATCAATAGCTCAGTGATGTGCTGCTGCTTGCTCGCATCATGCTCGCGCTTGACGGCATCGTGGATGGCCTCCAGGCAGTCGGCCGCGGCCGCGGCAAAGACATCAGTGACCGACCTGGGGAGTTCTTGAGGCACCCTGACGTCGCGGTATGGCGTAGCCACGCCCGGAGAGGAAGCCTCCTCCACGGCTGGTGCGGTTGCGGCCGGCACCCCGGCGGAGTCTGTGCCGACGTCCTGCATGACGCTGTCGACGGGCGCGGAGCCGATGAGCAGGCCGGATAGGCCTGACTCGGCCAGGCCCGATGGCGGCGCGGGCGGACTTGGCTGGGCGTTGAGGCTGGGCTGCGTGCCTTCAGGGGCGAACATGGCGTGGTTCCCTGCGTGAGCAGGGCTGACTCGCGTGGCAGGCGCAGGCAGACCGGTGGACTCGGTCGGTGTTGGCCACGCACGCTGGCCGTTGCCGGCAGCGGTGTCATGCATGACATCTGGTGCCGCAGTGGGGGTCGCGGCGGTCAGGCTGGCAACTGCGCCGGCGTCATGCATGATAGCATCACATGGGGGCGGGGCAGGCGACGGCGGGACGTCACCTGGAGGTTGACGGCCGCCTGCCGACCCGCCGTTCCCGTGGTACTCGCCATTCACGGCCAGGAGGTGCTGCGCGAGGCGGCTGGCGGGCGGCAGGCTATGTGGCCGGACATTGCTTCCCCTCCCATCTGCAGCCGGTGCTGACGCAGGCCCCGAGGCGGCCTCGCGGGGTACCAGGCCGCAGCGCGTGACCGACTGCGAGCGGGGACGGGCTGTCGAGTGCGGAGTGACGGGCGCCGGTTGTGCCGGAGGCTGGGTGCGGCGGTGAGCAGGCTGTGCGGGGCCAAGGCTGCACTGCGCTGTGGGGTGCCCTGCAGTGCTATTGCTGCGCCGTTGGGGGTTCGACGGGCACCGTTTCTCGTGCGCGCCCAGGCCGAGCCGCCAGTACACTTTCGCACAGAAGTGACACATGGCTCCGTTCAGCTGGGCGAGGTCTGCTGTCGAGAACTTGTGACCAGCGTGCTGCCTGCGGCAGTGCTGCAGCAGCTGCTGCGGCGACCCGAACAGTGTGCCGCAGCATGGGCACGGCTTGCGCGGAATCACAGCGGACGATTTGCTGATTCGATGCTGAGTGGGCTGGACCGCCGTCCAACGCTTGCGCGGATCCATGGCCAGATCGCGCGAGCCAGAAAGTGGTGCTGTGCACCTGGTGCTGGCGCACCCACAGAAGGAGTAGGCTCAGGCGCTGGGGATCCTGTCGTCGAGACTACGAACGCCTAGTTGTATGCAGTATATAGACCTACTTGCGAGGGCTATGCGCGTGCTGCGCGCTCGGAAGGCTGGCAGGCGCGCGCTGCTACGCGGGCAGCCTTCACCGCAGTGCCAACTGAGCAGCGCAGAGCTCAGCCGGCGAAGAGACTATCAATACTGACAGAAATTATCATCTGAATCACTCAAAATCTCGACTCGTGGCACGCCGTGGCGCGGACATGGGAGGTGACCATGCAGACGAAGACGTCGCTCGACAGCCTACCAACACTGGTTTTCGCCAGCGCTCAGGTAATCTTGCAAGCGGCGGTCGAGCCTCGGAAGATCCAGATGCGTCGTTCGCAGTGGGCACGCAGAGCAAGCAGTGCCCCAGTCCAGCTTCTTGTTACACAGCATTTTTAACAGCATCAAGATATGCTTAGACATATCAGGGCCTAACCAAGCGTAGAAGGCAACAGCCGCTGGCGACAGACAGTCACGCACGGCGGGAGTGGGACCCCGCTCCAGCGCACACTGCCAGTATGACAGGTTTTCGACATTTCCCACAAAATGGTCCATCGGCATGGCAGCCGCAAAAGACGGAAGGTGGGGAGTCTCCTGACCTTCTGACGTAGGGTCAATGAGCAGCGCTTGCGCATGCTCCAACGAGTGGAAGTCTAGCATCATTCATGAATCGCAGGTAAGTCATATAAGTGCTAGATAGGGACGAAACGTAAGAAAGAACACATCGCAGCAACAACAGATTAGCACGGCTGAGTCTGTCCGCGCCATCTAACTGTGGTTCGCCAATGGACATGTCCACGCCCACAGCCGCAGTCAAGGCTGCCTCAAACATCACAAACACGTATACATGGCCGTAGCGCGCGCTGTCGCGCCCGTGCAGACTGCTAGTGTCGAGTCGACGACCGCTTGTGGGCCCGGCGAGTGCTACCTGTGTGTTTGGTGTGCGCGTGGCCTGCGTGGTACTGCGTGGTGTGTGCGTGTCTGCTTCCGCGCTGGCGTTAGTTCGTTCTGGCATCTGCTTGTGCGGCGCGTGGCGTTGGTGCTTGCGGTGGCCGGTCTGTCTGTTTGCTTGTTGCCTTTTCTGTTGCCTCGGCGCTGCTGAGTCCTAGATCTATCACTGCATAACACAATAGTATACTGATTAGGTGCATCATTCACAGACGGCACCACGGGCTCGTGGGCCGGATCGGCCTCTAACATGTCAGGAGGGACATGATTGACCGCATCGGGCGGGTGGTCCGCATCAGCGATGGGACCTGGCTCCGCCTGAGCGGGATCGAGCTCCATCTACCAGCAAAACCTTTCGGTATATATTTTCTTAATCCCACAGGAAGGAGCTTTAACAACTTACCGATGCCTGTAGTAAACCCGTGTGCGCAGGGTGTAACAGCGCTGTAGCTTAAATAAATAAAGAAGGCGTATTTTGATTACGCGTGGCTCCCCGTACTGGACATAGCATCCAGCACCTGGCAAAGTGCTTATATGCACCCAGGTCCACCATGCATGTGCCAGCCTACCACAGTCAGGTCAAGTCAAACGGACTGCGAAGTCTCCACAAACATGGCGGCTATCTACATGGTCCGCCACAGACTGGGTTGTAATGATTTACATAACATGCAATCAAAATACTGATGACAGTCCTGCAAGCATGCTCGTCTAGTCATAAGCATGGCAGTCTAGTCACTATTGTACACATGCATGCTGGCCGCCTTGCTGCACCGGGTGCCGTGGCTGCAGCAGCGCAGGCCGGCCCCGCGTCTGGTCGTGCTGGCCCGCCCTGCCTTCCCGCGAGCCACCGTGGGGGGGGTGATGAGGCGCCGCTGTCGTAATTCAGTGGACCGTAGCCCTAAGGCACTGTGGGATCTTAGCACGCTGTAGCTGTGCGCAGGGGGTCGCGCTGTCACATACCTGGCTGCGAGGTGCACGTTCAACGCACAGAGCCGCGCAGCGCCCGGCCGTCCGCAGGCGTTGCCACCTCACGTGCAGTCGTGCGTTCACCTCGCCGTGTGGCCCATGCGTGTGACAACGGGACAGCTACCGCAGCACCTACGCCAGTCGTGGCTGCACACGCAGGGACCAACCATGGGACGTCCCCGACCGACGTGCCTGCCCCCATTTGCCGCGCGCCGGCTCGCCGCCATGCCACTCCCCCCCGACCCTCCCAAGCGCCCCGCCTCCCCCCCAGCCAGCGCGCTGTCCTCCCGGACGTCTCCCGCACTGCCATTAGCGCTGGCCCACGGGTTGACTCCCACATGCGCGATCTGACGGAAGCAGACCTCGTCAGCGACACCCAGGTGGATCCAAAGCCAGCCTCAGACGCGCCGCCATCACTGGAGGCCCCCTACCCGGCCGTGCGGATCCCTCAGGGTGTGCCGAACGAATGCAGATCCAGCTGGGCCGACGTTGTGGCCGCAGCGCTGGAACGTACCGCCGATGCGGCCGAGCGCGGTCACCGACCCAGTGTAGAGACAGAGCTCAGGCTCCTACTCCTGCTGCCCAGCCAGGCCCTCGGCAACACTGGCGCAAGCAGGGGACGCGCCAGGCGAGTCAATGCCCGCGTGCGCGAGATCCGGAAGCGGACCAGGGAGCAGATGTTGCTTGACACAGCTGAACATAGCGACCCCGGCCGCACTCGCACGGAAGTTGTGGCGGACATCGCAATGGCAGGGCGCATGCACCGACATGCATGCAACGGCAATGTTGGCCGCGCCGCGCGCTGCTTGGACAGCAGCCCCATCGTTCCCATCGACCAGAACTCACTGCCACGCTTGCGAGCGCTGCACCCACCCGCGCCCCCTCCAAAGCGCGCAGCGCAGCCTACCCCAGCCGGCAGCCGCTCAGCGGAAGTCTCAGCGGCGCGGTTTGAGGCTATCCTGCGGAACCTGACACAGGGCTCAGCGGCCGGCCCCAGCGGGTGGACATACGAGCACGTCCGCAGCGCCGGGCTGTATAACGAGCGCACGGGCGAGGCCATGCGCCGCTTCGTCAACCTCCTGCTGTCGGGCACCATCCCCCACTCCGACCTGCTGCTCGCCAGCCGCCTGATCGCCATCGCCAAACCGAACGGCGGCGTTCGCCCGATCGCTATCGGAGAAGCATTCATGCGCCTCGCCGGTATCTGCGCGCTGGCGTGCGTCCCAGAAGCGCCGGGCCTGCTTGCCCCGCACCAGATTGGGGTCGGTGTACGCGGCGGCCCTGAGATTCCGAGCCACGCGCTGGCCCCGGACTTCTCAGATGCGGAGACGGTCACAGTGCAGCTCGATCTCGAGAACGCGTTCAACCTGATTGACCGCGAGACCATCATCGCGGAGATTGACGCGCAACTCCCCGCCCTGGCCGCATTCGCACGCATGGCGTATGGATCGCCATCGCCGCTGCTGGCACGTCAGCAAGACGGGTCGCACGCGGTTTTGTGGAGTGCATCTGGCGTGAAGCAAGGCGACCCCATCGGCCCCCTCTACTTCGCCATCGCGTTCCGGCCCACGCTATTAGCGGCGCAAGAAGCGGCCCCTGACACGTTAGCCATCGCGTGCCACGATGACCTTACGGTGCAGGGCACGGTCGAGCAAGTGGTCGCCATGGGTCGAGTTGTGCAATCCCGTCACCAGTGCAACAAGCAGAAGACGCTCGTCCACTGCACCGATCCCGCCAAGGCCTCGCACGCAGCCGCCTGCCTAGGCGCCACGGTCGCCACTGACGGCATGGTCGCATGTGGCGCGCCACTGGGCACCCCTGCCTATGTGGAGGCGTATGTGCGCCGTAGATGCAAACGCACCGTCGAGCTCATGCAAAAGCTGGCAGGCCTCCCGCTGGCGGCCCAGACACGGTGGGCTGTCCTCTTCCAGTGCCTGCAACATCGCGAAGCACACCTGCTGCGCACTACCGACTGGGCCCACCTCGAACAGCCGCTCATGGGCGTCGAGAACGCCAGCGTACACGCCATGTGCCGCATCATTGAAACGCAACAGCTCACCGGCCTACAGCGTGAGCAGGCCTTGCTCCCTCATAGACATGGCGGCATGGGTCTGCGACACTACACAGCCGACGTTGCTGACGCCGCGCGCCTCGCGTCGGCAGCAGTTGCGCACGCGGTGCTCGCGGACGGCATCGACGGCGGCAAGCCGTTCCGCGGCGACGCCGCGGTCCAGCACCAGGCCCGCCTCGCACGCTTGCGGAAGGCATGGCCGGCCGTGCAGGGAATCTCAGACAGCCCGACCCCAGCCGACGCCTGGGCGTCTGACGCTGGCTCGAAGCTGCGCATGACGCAGCTCCAGAGCGCGCTCAGCCGGGCGGAGGCCGACGCGCGCTGGACCTTCACGCGCGACTATCTCGAGACCCTGAAGCACGGTCCGAATCCCCAATCGGCGGAGACGGCGTGCGCTGATCTCGCTCGCCTCCTCAGCTGCTCTGGCTCGCTGGCCTCGGCGTTCCTCACTGCCTGCCCCGGCCCGGTGACGGGCCTGACCGACCATGAATTCCAGGTGGCCGTGCTGCTGCGGCTGGGTGAGCCGCTACTACCCGTCCTGGAGTCGGATGAGGCCTGCCCCTGCGGCCGCGTGGCTGCGTCCGGTACACACAGTGTCATATGCGGACAGCTATGGGCAAGTTCAGTCCTAAAGCACGACCTCATCACCGTGGCTTGGAGGCGGGTGCTCATGCGCGCGTCGATCGCTTCGTCGCTGGAGCCGCACGTTGGCAAGCTCCCCGGGGGCATACGCGTGCTCCCCCTCCGCGGCAGCCGGCAGTCGCCACCAGCCGCGCCGCCGGCGGACTTTACGCGCCCGCCGGCTGCGCCGTCTGCGAGTGCACCGGCCGCGCCGTGTCAGCAAGACCCGCCGCCGCCGCCGCCACCGCCGCAGTCACCGCCGCCGCCGCCGCCGCCACCGGACCCCCCAGCCGATGCCGCGCCGGTCCAGCCCCCACCCCATCTCTCGCAGGCCCTCCAGGCTTCGGACGTGCCCCACACCCCTCATGGCACCCAAGCCCCGGCTCCGGCCTCCCTTACCCTTACTGCCGCTACCGCCCCCCCCGCCGCGGCCCACGCCCCGACGCGCGACGCGCCCCTCGCCTCTGACCGAGAGGCAGCGCCTCCTGCCGCACCCCCGCTGCCCCGATCGCAGCGGCCTCCGCAGCGCGGCGACCTCTTGGCATTCCTCACCACGCGCATGGCGCTGCTGGACGTGAAGGTGATGCACCCGCTTGCCAGGTCGCATGTGCGCGGTGCGTCACGTGAGGCTGGCGCGACCGCCGAGAAGGGCGCACGGCAAAAGCGCGACAAATATGGCGCCATCACAGGTGCCGCCCAGTTCATCCCGCTCGTGCATGAGACGTATGGCAGGGTTGGACGGGACGCGTACCGCTTCCTCCAGACGGTCGCGGAGGTTGCCGCGGGACACGGGGCGGTGTCAAAGCGTACTTTCCTTCTCACTGCCATGCGCGACCTGTCCACAACATTGTGCCGCGCGCTGGCGCGCCAAGCCCGCGCGGCCGCGCCCCTCCGTGCTAGACTGGTCGGACGGGCGCTGCTGCCGGGCCTTCCTGTGCCCACAGACGGCCTGCCGGCGCTGACAGGCCATCGCGCATAAGCTTGCGTCGCCCCCCCCCCCCCCCCCCCTCGCCCATCCCGCCCCGAGAGCCCCCCCCCTCCACCCATTTCACCCTGCAGCCCCCCCACCCCCCCCCCCCCGCACCCGACCCCTTCCTCTTCCCTCCCTCCCTCTTCCCTCCTCCCAGCGCACGTCCGCCGTTTCTCCTCTGCGCCCCTCCCGGACACCGCTCGGGCTGCCGGGCTGGCTGAGGCTATTGCTCCTGGGACCGGTGCCTCTAGGCCTCGGACATCGCCGTAGCGCGCGCTGTCGCGCCCGTGCAGACTGCTTGTGTCGAGTCGATGACCGCTTGTGGACCCGGCGAGTGCTAGCTGTGTGTTTGGTGTGCGCATGGCCTGCGTCGTACTGCGTGGTGTGTGCGTGTCGGCTTTCGCGCTGGCGTTAGTTCGTTCTGGCATTTGCTCGTGCGGCGCGTGGCCTTGGTGCTTGCGGTGGCCGGTCTGTTTATCTGCATGTTGCCTGGTCTGTTGCCTCGGCGCTGCTGAGTCCTAGATCTATCACTGTGTAACACAGCTTATACCATGTTATGCAGACTTGCCGAAGCATCCCTATCTGCGATGCACAGAACAAATTGCTGGACAGCACTCCGTCTCATCAGACGGACAGCACTCCGTCGCATCGTGGATGGCCTCCAGGCAGTCGGCCGCGGCCGCGGCAAAGACATCAGTGACCGACCTGGGGAGTTCTTGAGGCACCCTGACGTCGCGGTATGGCGTAGCCACGCCCGGAGAGGAAGCCTCCTCCACGGCTGGTGCGGTTGCCGCCGGCACCCCGGCGGAGTCTGTGCCGACGTCCTGCATGACGCTGTCGGCGGGCGCGGAGCCGATGCGCAGGCCGGATAGGCTTGACTCGGCCAGGCCCGATGGCGGCGCGGGCGGACGCGGCTGGCCGTTGAGGCTGGGCTGCGTGCCTTCAGGGGCGACCATGGCGTGGTTCCCTACGTGAGCAGGGCTGACTAGCGTGGCAGGCGCAGGCAGACCGGTGGACTCGGTCGGTGTTGGCCACGCACGCTGGCCGTTGCCGGCAGCGGTGTCATGCATGACATCCGGTGCCGCAGTGGGGGTTGCGGCGGTCGGGCTGGCAACTGCGCCGGCGTCATGCATGATAGCATCACATGGGGGCGGGGCAGGCGACGGCGGGACGTCACCTGGAGGTTGACGGCCGCCTGCCGACCCGCCGTTCCCGTGGTACTCGCCATTCACGGCCAGGAGGTGCTGCGCGAGGCGGCTGGCGGGCGGCAGGCTATGTGGCCGGACATTGCTTCCCCTCCCATCTGCAGCCGGTGCTGACGCAGGCCCCGAGGCGGCCTCGCGGGGTACCAGGCCGCAGCGCGTGACCGACTGCGAGCGGGGACGGGCTGTCGAGTGCGGAGTGACGGGCGCCGGTTGTGCCGGAGGCTGGGTGCGGCGGTGAGCAGGCTGTGCGGGGCCAAGGCTGCACTGTGCTGTGGGGTGCCCTGCAGTGCTATTGCTGCGCCGTTGGGGGTTCGACGGGCACCGTTTCTCGTGTGCGCCCAGGCCGAGCCGCGAGTACACTTTCGCACAGAAGTGACACGTGGCTCCGTTCAGCTGGGCGAGGTCTGCTGTCGAGAACGTGTGACCAGCGTGCTGCCTGCGGCAGTGCTGCAGTAGCTGCTGCGGCGACCCGAACAGAGTGCCGCAGCATGGGCACGGCTTGCGCGGAATCACAGCGGACGATTTGCTGATTCGATGCTGAGTGGGTTGGACCGCCGTCCAACGCTTGCGCGGATCCATGGCTAGATCGCGCAAGCCAGAAAGTGGTGCTGTGCACCTGGTGCAGGCGCACCCACAGAAGGAGTAGGCTCAGGCGCTGGGGATCCTGTCGTCGAGACTACGAACGCCTAGTTGCATGCAGTATATTGACCTACTTGCGAGGGCTATGCGCGTGCTGCGCGCTCGGAAGGCTGGCAGGCGCGCGCTGCTACGCGGGCAGCCTTCACCGCAGTGCAAAATGAGCAGCGCAGAGCTCAGCCGGCGAAGAGACTATCAATACTGACAGAAATTAGCATCTGAAGCAGTCAGAATCTCCACTCGTGGCACGCCGTGGCGCGGACATGGGAGGTGACCATGCAGACGAAGACGTCGCTCGACAGCCTACCAACACAGTGTAGCGACAGTGATTGTGTTGTAACCTACTGGCGTTCATCTCCGTGTAACACATGTATACAATGCATATGTACGATCCTGGACATGCATGTGTACGATCCTGGACATGCATGTGTACGATCCTGGAGCCAGTGGAAGCGCAGTCTTTACCCAGGGCGAGAAAGGTGCCATGTAATCTTCAATACTTCAGGACTACAACTTGTTCATAATGCAAGGGTTTGCTCCTACAAAACATCGGCCAAAGTGCGCAGTGCTGTAGGCCAAGGGACATGTGGACACATGTAGACACATGTCCATAATGCATGGCCATAGCCACGGCTGCAACTGAGATCTCATTTGAAAGCAGCTGCGCACGGGCTCACCGACAGGCAGCTATATATTTGTACTGACTGGTGGGACTTTTTGTATCTCCTGTGTACACAGACTTCTCTTTTGCAGTGGAACGTTTTGTCGTACAGGTCTGCTTCATAGATATCGATCGTTACACGTGTTGCACAGCTCCGGTTGCGCGCTGCCAGCGTACGTCCACTGAACGCGAAAGCCTGTCTGTATTCGATAAAGCTACTTGCTAGCATGTCTTAGAGCCAGACTGTTCGTTCGTGAGTCCTTGGATCGCATTCAGTCGGAGAAGCGAGGACGCTGAAACTGCGTGCAACTGTGCATGTCTTCGCGCGGCCGGTACGAACTCTGCCACCAATCAAGCAGCCAGTTGCCGATAATTGTACATCAAGCATTCGTTTTGACCAGGACTGATGTACTATGCCTGCGTTCTTGCTGGCTTGATCAAGCCGACTCGCAGTCGCAACTTGCAACGCGACAGGCGCATTGACAACGTTGCCGCTCTGACACGCATCACAGGCTTCTGATAGACTGCTGTAGTGCATATACATTTATGCTTCAGGACGTTGCTGATCGCGTTGCTGTGCAGGTGACAGTCGCAGCGCTCCACAAATGTCACTGCATGCTTGACAACCACACAGGTTCTGGCCAACAGGCTCCAGTTATAAGTAATCGCAGTAGTCGTATGGCATTTAGTAAGTACCACCGCAGTACCCAGTTGGCAGTGTGCAGGCACCATACTAGACACTCTGATCAGCAGACCACAGCACTTCTCCACAGGAGTCAACCGCCGTCTGTGGAATACACAGCTAGCACATTCAAAGCATTCATGACATTCAGTCTAGCTATGGCAGCTGGGCTTGGCTCTGGGCCAGCCAAGCCTAGGTGCTGCTGTGGGATGTCTTCGTGGCAGCCCATCCGTGTTTCAAGGTCTTCACGACACTTGATCATGAAGCACGGATGGTCTGTTGCAAAGCCATACCACAGCAGCGGGCAAGAAACAAAACACGGCTATGCTGAATGGCCAGGCTGCTGTCACACCAACCAAGCCTTGCTCGGTCGTTATCCAACCATTACCAGTGCCGGTGCCATCACTACGGCCTTAGCACAGCCTTATCACATAAACCTGACTCAAGGCTAGTAGCATAAGGCTCATTCGAATTTTACCTTACCCATGCTTAGCCTGAGCATTGAATCAGGTCCCGCTAAGGCATGGCATGCCTTACACGGGTCTCAGGTGGGCCTTACACATGCCTTACTCAATATAGCAGGGCCAGATAAAGCCTGGGTAAGGCCTAGGCAAGGTTTACTCGGTGCTGCTAGTGTGGCACGTGTACACTGCTTCTTCAACATCAGGTTGGCGTATCCAAAGTTGGAGCACATGTGCACTCACTACACAAACGGGGGGGTATGGTTTGGTCTGGTGTGCGCTTTGGTTGTCCGAAGTTACATTGGACAGGTTGTATCCTCGATGCATCCATGGATGCATCGGGTCTAGGCTGTGTGCTGTGTGCGCCATCATGTGTCACAGGTTTGGGCCCTCCGCCGGAGCGCACTGATGGCTGACCATACCCCCCGTTTTGTGTTACACGGTGATAGATCTAGGACTCAGCAGCGCCGAGGCAATAGACCAGGCAACAAGCAAACAGACGGACCGGCCACCGCAAGCTTTAAAGCCGACACGCACACACCACGCAATACCACGCAGGCCACGCGCACACCAAACACACAGCTAGCACTCGCGGGCTTCACAAGCGGTCGTCGACTTGACACTAGCAGTCCGCACGGGCGCGATAGCGCGCGCTACGGCCATGTCCGAGGCCGCGAGGCACCGGTCCCAGGATCCGTAGCCTCAACCAGCCTGGCAGCCCGAGCGGTGTCCGGGGAGGGGCGCACAGGAGAAACGGCGGACGTGCGCTGCCAGGAGGGAAGAGGGAGGGAGGGAAGAGGGAGGGATTGGGTGCGGGGGGGGGGGGGGAGGGGCTGCAGGGCGAAATGGGTGGAGGGGGGGGGCTCGTGGGGCGAGATGGGGGCAGGGGGGGGGGGGGGCGAAGCTGACCATACCCCCCCGTTTTGTGTAGTGACTGCAATGTGCGCACCAACACTGCATGCACGTTCTCAAGAATTGTGCACTGTTGGAGCACATGTGCACTTTCCGAGAACGCGACTAAGTTCAGCAAAGCAGGAACGAATTGCTGATATCAGGGCACTGTGTTGCACAGTGACAGATCTGGGACCCAGCAGCGCCGATGCAACAGACCTGGCAACACGCAAACAGACAGGCAGACCACCTCAAGCGCCAAGGCCACTCTCCGCACTATCAGGGCACTGTGGCAGCACGGATGCATGCATTGCAAGAGTTGACAGCAGGGGGATGTGTGCATTGCTGGAGGTGTACTATCAAGGAGGTAACAGATACAGTGGATGCTGCTGTTTACAGAACGAACACAGGATACCGTGACTAGTCACGGCCGGTGCCAGGGGCCTCATCATATGTATCGTGTGTAGCCCAGCTATCAACGGCGATTACGAGCAGGAGGTGGCAGCAGGGATGCATGCTTTGCAGGGAGGTCCCCAGGTGTCTGTTCTGCCTTACGCCAGCGCGCCTGCACAGTCAACGCAGGTGCATCAAGAGGCACAGCGCTGGAGGCAGCGCTGGGGTCATTGACACTTTCATGAAAGGAATCACTGGAGATTTTTTCTGATTCAGACACAGTACTGTCTCTCTAGTTTCATGCACGCGGTGTCATGCATCGGTCCGGGTCTCTTCAGGCATGCAGCAGCGTTTAGGCCTGGCTCCTGTGCAGGTTAACATGGCCATGTGTTACACAGTGATAGATCTAGGACTCAGCAGCGCCGAGGCAACAGACCAGGCAACAAACAAACAGACAGACCGGCCACCGCAAGCACCGAGGCCACGCGCCGCACGAGCAAATGCCAGAACGAACGAATTAACGCCAGCGCGAAAGCAGACACGTACACACCACGCAGTACCACGCAGGCCACGCGCACACCAAACACACAGCCAGCACTCGCCGGGCTCACAAGCGGTCGTCAGCGCGACACTAGCAGTCTGCACGGGCGCGACAGCGCGCGCTACGGCGATGTCCGAGGCCGCGAGGCACCGGTCCCAGGAGCAATAGCCTCAGCCAGCCCGGCAGCCCGAGCGGTGTCCAGGGAGGGGCGCAGAGGAGAAACGGCGGACGTGCGCTGGGAGGAGGGAAGAGGGAGGGAGGGAAGAGGGAGGGATCGGGTGCGGGGGGGGGGGGGGGTGGGGGGGCTGCAGGGTGAAATGGGTGGAGGGGGGGGCTCTCGGGGCGGGATGGGCGAGGGGGGGGGGGGGCGGGGGGGGCGACGCAAGCTTTTGCGCGATGGCCTGTCAGCGCCGGAAGGCCGTCTGTGGGGACAGGAAGGCCCGGCAGCAGCGCCCGTCCGACCAGTCTAGCACGGAGGGGCGCGGCCGCGCGGGCTTGGCGCGCCACATGGCCATGTGTAGCAAACCAACTGGGCATCCAGGCACACCAGTGATGCGCGTTCAGAGATTTGAAACAACCAGATTGGTACAATCTACTGACACTGCTTTGAAGCGTGCGCACACGTGTGGGCCCTAGGAGAGTTCACGCGATGCTTCTACACAAAGCATGTTGTTAGTAAGGAGTAGACTGCATGCAGTATGGCAATGCAATGCAAGGCAGTGCATAGTGATATTGTTCGAACCGTGGGTCATAAGTCGCAGAGGAGCTGTGGACGATACTGGATACGTGATTTGTTACATTTAGAAGTGGGGCAGCAAATACTCCCACATTATGTACACATCATTGGAATAGAGCTGCCTTCGGTACTGCTATCTTCTGCGGTCCGCACGTCATGGCTCCAAGGTGTAAAGGTGTGAGAAAAGGGCCGTATGCAGCTGGGTGATCCATTGCGGATCCAGCTGCACTGTACTTGTGACACTGTTTTCTAAGACTGCTAGGAACGCTGCAGCTATTGTTTTGTATCCTTCAGGCAGCGGTATCTGCGTCGGGACCAAAAGGGGCCCATGGCTAGCAAAGGCACGAGTCGGGGGCTGGCGCCCTTCTGGCTGGCTTTTCGTCCGCTGTGCTGAACCTAGCTAATCATTAGCCATGACTGAACCTAATCATCAGCCATGGAGCTGTGTAGATGCCAACACCTGTACGGCCCCAGAAGGGGTCGGTGTGAACAGGTATAGCTCTCGCAGGGTGCCCCGCTACCTGTGCGCAGACTACAACAGCTACATATACGGACGCGGTAGCTGTGACCAGCGGACGCCAGACAAGGTGATGTTTGTGATGATGCATCGTGCATGCATGAGGTTCTAGGCACGGAAGACGTTGCCAGAGACAGAGGCGCCTGTGTTGGCGCTGATGATGTCCGAGTACTTCGAGGCGTTGATCTCCGACTCAAAGCCGCCGATGGCTGAGAGGTTGCGGCGCCAGAAGAAGCCGCCGGGGCCGAAGAAGCTGCGGTGGAACTGCTCGACGAGGACGGCGCGAAGCGTGGGGCCGATGGGGGAGCCGGCGCGCTTGGGCTCACGCAGGAGTCCGAGCCACAGGTCGGGGGTCTCTGCCTCTACCTGCATGCGTGCATGGTGGCGTAAGAGCGTGCTGTGGTGTATGCATGCCGCATGCGTGCGCATTCTGCATCAAAGTCAGCATCTGTTCCCTTTTCTCGCCTAAAACTCGCACGCTGAACATCCCATGCATCGGCGTGGGCAGCACCCCATGGTCACATACAGGCGTGCAGTACTCTGCCATGCTGTAGGTGCTAAAGATGCAGGGTACATGAGGATGGGTCCGCACTGTGGCATCAGCTTCAAGGCCAAAGCACTCAGCCACACCGCCGTAGGTGGGCACGCCGAGCTCGCGTCCGCGGAAGATGTTGCGGCCGGCCAGGTCCTCGCCCATGTCACGGCCAAAGAGGAAGTTGCGCAGGGCGTCGGAGAGCTTGCCGTCAATCTCGTTGGCGGAGGTGGTGGACAGCTGCAGCATGATGTTGCTGAGCAGGGTGTTGGCGTTGGACTTGTACATGACGGAGGGCGCAGCTGGGGTGCCTGTTTTTTCAAGGAAGAAGTTCTCAGCGTTGAAGGCATCTGCAATGCTGATGCCGCCGACGGTGTTGCCGATGAGGTCATGGCCGAGGCGATATGCTATGCTGAACTCCACAGAGACGTCGGGGGTGTTGATCAGGCGGCTGGCGCCAGAGAGGTCAGCTTGGGTGATGCCGAGGGCTGGCAGAAACTCTGTGAGCACGACCTGCTGGAACTTGGCGATCACAACATTGCGGACGAGGTCAAACTTGGCGTCCTCGGACAGGTCGGCGGAGCTGGGGTCTTCGTTGACGACCTCGCAGATGCGGTTGTGCTCGCGCACCCACACGGTGTGCTGGGACGCAAGGAAGGCATGCTCTGAGACGCGGACATCGCCGGCGATGAAGAAAAAGCGGCCCTCGCCGTCAGCGGTGGTGGTCAGCGGCAGGAAGTCTCCATCGGCGACACGCATGCGGCAGGTGTCGGGCTCACGGAGCGTGCTCTGGATGTAGGCCTCATCAGTGCCGTACACGGGGCCGGCGTCAACATGGCCGTTGTGGACGTTGAGGGTGGCCTCGCAGCCGCGGCGGAAGGTGGTGATGGCGCGGTGCAGCTCCATGGGGTCATTGGGGTCGTCGGCGCCGACCTCGATGGTGGGGCCGGCCTCATCCTCAATGGTCAGTGCGAGGTCGTGGTCTGCAGAGCTGGGCAACGTGAGACAGCCGATCGGTGCAGTGGTCATGACTGTGTTACACAGTGATAGATCTAGGACTCAGCAGCGCCGAGGCAGCAGATCAGGCAACAAGCAAACAGACAGACCGGCCACCGCAAGCACCAAAGCTACGCGCCGCACGCGCAAATGCCAGAACGAGCTAACGCCAGCGCGAAAGCAGACACGCACACACCACGCAGTACCACGCAGCCCACGCGCACACCAAACACACAGTCAGCACTCGCCGGGCCCACCAGCGGTCGTCGACTCGACACTAGCAGTCTGCACGGGCGCGAGAGCGCGCGCTACGGCCATGTCCGAGGCCGCGAGGAACAGGTCCCAGGAGCCGTAGCCACAGCCAGCCCGGCAGCCCGGTCATGACTGTGTTGTACTGCGCTCAATCTATGTCCCTGCTCAAGCAGACACAACACGGGTGCATGCCATGATGCAATCACACGGTGCAGCATGTAAGGCGCATCACACTGAAGAGGAACAACCACCTGCAGTTGCGGCGGCGTAGGCGGCTGGCATTCAAACGTCTCACACAGGGGTGCAGGTAACTTCGGCTGAGGCGCACCCAGGAATTGACCAAAGCCCCAGATCATGTTGGAGAGACCCATGGAACTGGCAGCGTTGCCATCGGCTGCAAACTCATCACTGATGGCTCTGATGTCATCCACCTCCTGCAGAGAGATCTTACATGTTCAAAGAGGAGCTGCCTCTCTTTCATGTTGCATTCTGTCAACAGAGCTGCAAGGCTGGGTGGGTTGTTCACATGGGTCATAAGAACCAGCTGCACATGCAGCTACCTTCAGCTTGGCCAGTGCTGGACATAGGTGGCGGCATGGGAGCCTGAAGAGGCATGTACAATAGCTAGTAATTTGGTGCAGTCATTAGTGAGTCCTAGTGAGTCCTAGTGAGTCCTAGATCTATCACTGTGTAACACAACAGGTAGTAATTGGTGCACAGTCATTTGTGCACTAATGCTGCAGCTTCACCACAGGGTCATGTGCAATCTGAGGGAAAGCTGAGTACAGATATCCAGGCCTTCTGGATCATGCATTGCAGAACAATCCAGCTCCACATGTGTGTTCTGGTGGCAGTGCAGTTTCACAGATCATCTATTCTACATGCCCCATGTTACTGTCCAAACCAATGCGACATTGACAGTCTAGCATGCACGGATTCGTACTGTGCACTATATAGATGCTGCGAAATCTACATAGTGCCAGGACGTGGCTTCTAGATTCAGTGATGCTGAGAGGCGCACCACAGTTGTAGCAGTGAAGCAGTCACAAGTTCGGGGAAGAGATGTGACAGGCACGAGCTCCTGCCTCTCCAGATCTGCAGTGTCTCCGCCGTTGACCTCCCCAGCAGCCGTGTTGCGGGCGTTTGGCGCATTGCCAGATTCGCCACTGTTGTCTGTTGCCACAGCAAAGTCAGCTGAGAAGGACTGCTGTGCAGCCGCGTACTGGGACAGGGCGAGCAGCCCCGCAGCAGTGGCAATAGACTTGATCATGTCGAACTGGTGAGACTGAGAGGGTGATCGGGACCAAGGTGGAGCATGCAGAAGAGCAGCAGGAGAGAGTGTAGCATCTGCGAGGAAGGCATGTATATATTGGTGGTGATTTTGATCAGCTTGGCAGGAATCTGTCGCGGAGAATCGGATGCGCATTACGGGCTGCACGAATTCGCAATGAATCATGGATTCAGGTGCACCGCGAGTGCCGCCGTACATCCCATGCGCTGATCAACCATGGTAATTTCCGCGGTGCGAGGTCTGGTGGGGGTTGCGCGAGACTGTGCACACGTGATGCTTGTGCACTGCAAAGCCACTGCCATTCCTGCGAATGCAAGGCTTGCCGGGTACAAACGGGCATGGCTACCACTGCCAGAATACATAAGTCATTAGCAAATCATGCCTTCTGTATTCGATGCGGCTGCACAGAACCGCTGTAAGCGGCCCTACCGACTGACGAAAAGCTCGTAGTGCGAGGATGTTGCTTGAAGCGCATGCATGAGTGTCTACAGGGGCTGGGAGTGAAGCTTCCAAATACCATCTCGAGGATGTACAACACGAGATTGTGGATCAATGCTGACTGATGGCATAAATTTACAAGGCAGTTCACTGCCTTTGGCTAGCGTTGAACATGAGAGCGACGACCGTTGTGCCGTTGTACCGTTCGTCCACAGCTGCGTACGCATGGCACGCGTATACGTAGCTATACGTAGCAGCTACGTAGCTACATTGTGTGTTACACGGAGATGAACGCAATAGCCCGGCAGCGGGGGCAACAGCAGGAAACTAGGCAGCCAAAATCCCCCGAAAGCAGACAACAGCAATAAGCAGCAACTGTCTCAGGTGAAAAGCCCCAACGAACCGACACAGCGGACACAACCCCACCCACCCATCCTGCGTGGTTACACGGAGATGAACGCAATAGCCCGGCAGCGAGGGCAACAGAAGGAAAGTAGACGGCCAAAACCCCGGAAAGTAGACAGCAGCAAAAAGCAATCACTCTCCCAGGCGAAAAAGCCACAACGAACCGACACAGCCGACACAACCACACCCACGCACCCACACGCACGCGCACTCCCGCACCCCTCCACTACGGCACCCGCGCCACAACCGCGCACAGCAACAACCACCACCGCACTACTGCCCACCCCAGCAGAACCAGCCACCACCGACCCCCCAACAGCAGCACCCCCACTCCATCCTGCCCCACTGGAGCATTCCATCACGGGCCCCCTGCACACGAGAGCCCGGGGGCGCACGCCCCCCACAGTGCAAGGCGTACCAGCCCTCCCCCTCCGGCCGCCCGACAGGGGCCTCAGGGCGGGGCGCGAAGGGCACTAGCGGCGCCGCATCACTCCCCCCACGGTGGCTCGCGGGAAGGCAGGGCGGGCCAACACGACCAGACGCGGGGCCGGCCTGCGCTGCTGCAGCCGCGGCACCCGGTCCAGCAAGGCGGCCAGCGGCCGCCTATAGCATGTCCGACGGGACATCGTGGCCAGGCACCACCGCCCTGCCCGCCGGCCGCATACGCAGCGGAGCCGCAGCGAGGACCTGGCGCGTCACACCACGGCACAGAGTGGTGGAGAGTTCGCACATGGCATTCTGCAAGAACGCTCGCCTAGACACGGCCCCCGAAGCCGCAGCAAAGTCAGCGATCTTATTCAGGAACGCGAACGCACCCGTGCCCACACGGCCAAACGTCTCATGCGACAGGGACACGAAGCGACATGCGCCTGTGCCGGAGCGGCCGTACTTGTCTCGCTTTCGGTCGTCCATCAGCTGGGCGGCAGCGCCTGGCGTGTTTGCCGCAGCGACGACCCGGGAGGGGGCCACCGGACAGGTCACGCACACATCGGCCACAACGGTGTCGCAGGGCAACATCACAAGCAGATCACCCCGTTCCGGGTCGCGCTGCGAGCGGGGGGGTAGCGGCCGGGCGCAAGCCGCGGCCGCGCGGCCCCGTCGACCCTCGGGCAGGCGTCGTGGCGGACTAGTGGCCACCGGGCCCACCTGTGGCAGGTGCTCACACCGCACCGCGCACTCGCCGGCCGGGGCGGCCGCCGTCACGGCCACTGCGGCGGCGGCAGCAGCTGCCGCGCCGAGCTCCCGCGCGCCACTGTAACCGACAGCCGCCTCGCCGGGGACGTCTACGTCCATGGCGCCAGCCGTGTCGGCCGCGGCAGCCTTGACCTCGGACGCGGCAACAACGGCTGAGATGGCAGCAGCAACAAGTGCAGCCGCGGCGGCTGGTCCCTCTGAGATGCCGTCCGCCATGGCGGCGTCGCCGAGCGGGGCAGCGTTGTCCGCCGGTCCGGAGGGGCGCAAGGGGGCAGGCGGGGAATGCGCTAGCGTTTGGGTGCCACATGGGGTGGAAGGCACGGCCGAGGCGCTGGGGGCCGGGGTGGGTGGAGTGAGCGCACCAGCGGCAGCACAGCTGGCAGGCTCACAGGAGGGGCCGGGCGGCTGTGCGGGCGGCCGTGCGCCCGGCACATCCGGGTACTGCGGGAGGCTCTTGATGTTGGGCTCAAGAGACGTGGAGATGCCCGCCCGCATGATGAAGCGGCGCCATGCCTGCGTGATCGCATCATGGCGGGCGACCACCGTGCGCCACACCGCATTGCACACCAGGGCATGCGAACCATCTGCAGGCGATGCCCGGCCGCACACGCAGTCGCCGTCCGCCTCTGGGCCGGTGAACAGTGACTCACCTAGGCGCAAGCGCACATTCACGCGGAACTCTGTGGCAGTCAGCTCAGTCGCACTGGGCCTGGCTTTCAGGAAAGCTGAGGCCATCGAGCCTGCGCAACTATGCAAGCGCGCCTTGCTGGTCAGGCTCTGTTTGCGTGTTGCTGACGACGGGCTGCGCGTCCCTTGATCCAGCGCTGCAAGCAGCGCAGCCGCCCGGGCGTCAGAGTCGGCCCGGCCGACTGCATTCTGCAGCCGTGACATGCGGATGGCAGACCCCCCGCCGCTCAGGCCCGCCCATTCCGCGGGCTCGGCGGGGCACTCAGACAGCCCCGGGATGCTTGGCCACTGCTGGCGCAACTCTTCGAGAGTGTGGCGCATGGCGACGCCCGCATCGCCACGGAACGGCAGGCCTCGATCCGTCCCTTCTGCGAGGGCTGCATGGGCGAGTGCAGCGGACGACAGGCGAGCAGCGTCGGCGATGGGTTGGGTGAACCTGCGTAGGCCCATGCCGCCGTGGCGTAGGGGAAGCAGGGCTTGCAGGCACTGTGCATCCGTGAGGCTGGTCACGTCCAGAATGTCGCCGAGGCCCTTCAGCAGCGCTGTCTCCACCTGGTGCAGCGGCTGCTCCAGAAACCGCCACTGCGTGCTGCGCAACAAATGGGATTCTCTATGCTGCAGGCAGTTGTGCATGACAAGCCATTTCACCTGAGGGGACAGCGGCAGTGCGGTCAGCTTCGCAATCTGCGCGCGAGTGGCTGTGCAGCGGCGGGAGACATGTGCTGTGACGAACTCATCGCTACCCAGCGGGGTGCCGCACACCACGATGCCGTCCGGGCAAGGCGGCGACATGCGCAGCTGTGTCCATGTCCTCGCAGTAGACGCTAGTCTTCTGCGGCTGGCACGGGTGCCTACCCATGATCAGTGCTGCGCCGGCGGCGACATCTTGCGGCAGTCCTTGCAGGTACGTGTCATCGTGGCATGCCGTGACCAGCGCTCCGCCGCTGACCTCGCTCGCTGCTCGCAGAGTCGGCTGATACGTCAGGTTGAAGAGGAACGGCCCCATCGTGTCCCCCTGTCGCACGCCGGTCTCGCTCCACAGCACTTCATGTGCGCCGTCCGGGCGCCGCAGAAGCAGCGCCGATGCCTGTTGGTATGACATCCGCACAAATGGCAAAAGACCCGGGGCGTGCTGTGCAACGGCTGCCAGCATGGCGGTCCGATCGCACAGATTGAAGGCATTGCGGAGGTCCACTTGGACGGTCACAACATTGGGGTCATGAAAGTCAGGATACAGCGCATGGCCTGGGATCTCAGCACCCCCAGAGATGCCAACACCGGCCTGCAGCGGGGCAAACAGGCTGGCTGCATCCGGCAGCGTCGCCAGCGCGCAGATGCCCGCCAGGCGCATCAGCGACTCACCGATTGCGATGGGCCTGACGCCGCCTGCCGGCTTGGCGAGGGCGATCAGTCGGCTGGCTTGGAGGAGAGCCGTGTGGGGGATGCTCCCCGACAGGAGGTCATTGACAAAATGGCGCAGCGCGGCGCGGATGCGTGGGTCATGTAGTGCCACGGCGCGGATGTGCTCATTTGTCCACCCACTGGGCCCTGCTGCCGTGCCCCGCGACAGGTTCAGCACGATCTGATGGAATTGTTCCTCCCCGATCACTGCGGCGGGAGGCGGGAGGTCAGCGGTGTGCGGCAGAACGGGCGGGGGGGCAGACGGGTGCAGCTCCCGCAACGCTGCTATAGTGGCCGCATCAGCGGCTGCCAGCGGGTTCCTGTCCAGGCAGCGGGCCGCGCGCCCGTCATTGCCATAGCGGCAGTGCCTATACATGCGCCCGGCCAGCTCATGGTCAGCCAGCAGCGCTGTCCGAGTGCGCTGGGGCTTCGCATCGGCGACAGTATCAGCCGGCGCGGCAGCACGTCGGCGTTTATGGAGGTCACGGATGCGCGCCAGGACCCGCCGGCGCTGCCCGCTGCCGCCGCGGTTGTCCCCAAGCAGCTCAGTAGGGGGCATCAATAGCTCAGTGATGTGCTGCTGCTTGCTCGCATCATGCTCGCGCTTGACGGCATCGTGGATGGCCTCCAGGCAGTCGGCCGCGGCCGCGGCAAAGACATCAGTGACCGACCTGGGGAGTTCTTCAGGCACCCTGACGTCGCGGTATGGCGTAGCCACGCCCGGAGAGTCAGCCTCCTCCACGGCTGGTGCGGTTGCCGCCGGCACCCCGGCGGAGTCTGTGCCGACGTCCTGCATGACGCTGTCGGCGGGCGCGGAGCCGATGCGCAGGCCAGATAGGCTTGACTCGGCCAGGCCCGATAGCGGCGCGGGCGGACGCGGCTGGGCGTTGAGGCTGGGCTGCGTGCACTCAGGTGCGACCATGGCGTGGTTCCCTGCGCGAGCAGGGCTGACTAGCGTGGCAGGCGCAGGCAGACCGGTAGACTCGGTCGGTGTTGGCCACGCACGCTGGCCGTTGCCGGCAGCGGTGTCATGCATGACATCTGGTGCCGCAGTGGGGGTCGCGGCGGTCGGGCTGGCATCTGCGCCGGCGTCATGCATGATAGCATCACATGGGGGAGGGGCAGGCGACGGCGGGACGTCACCTGGAGGTTGACGGCCGCCTGCCGACCCGCCGTTCCCGTGGTACTCGCCATTCACGGCCAGGAGGTGCTGCGCGAGGCGGCTGGCGGGCGGCAGGCTATGTGGCCGGACATTGCTTCCCCTCCCATCTGCAGCCGGTGCTGACGCAGGCCCCGAGGCGGCCTCGCGGGGTACCAGGCCGCAGCGCGTGACCGACTGCGAGCGGGGACGGGCTGTCGAGTGCGGAGTGACGGGCGCCGGTTGTGCCGGAGGCTGGGTGCGGCGGTGAGCAGGCTGTGCGGGGCCAAGGCTGCACTGTGCTGTGGGGTGCCCTGCAGTGCTATTGCTGCGCCGTTGGGGGTTCGACGGGCACCGTTTCGCGTGTGCGCCCAGGCCGAGCCGCGAGTACACTTTCGCACAGAAGTGACACGTGGCTCCGTTCAGCTGGGCGAGGTCTGCTGTCGAGAACGTGTGACCAGCGTGCTGCCTGAGGCAGTGCTGCAGCAGCTGCTGCGGCGACCCGAACAGTGTGCCCGTGTGTGTGCCCGTGTGTGTGCCCGTGTGTGTGCCCGTGTGTGTGCCCGTGTGTGTGCCCGTGTGTGTGCCCGTGTGTGTGCCCGTGTGTGTGCCCGTGTGTGTGCCCGTGTGTGTGCCCGTGTGTGTGCCCGTGTGTGTGCCCGTGTGTGTGCCCGTGTGTGTGCCCGTGTGTGTGCCCGTGTGTGTGCCCGTGTGTGTGCCCGTGTGTGTGCCCGTGTGTGTGCCGCTGGCGCGCAGATTGCGAAGCTGACCGCACTGCCACTGTCCCCTCAGGTGAAATGGCTTGTCATGCACAACTGCCTGCAGCATAGAGAATCTCATTTTTGCGCAGCATGCAGTGGCGGTTTCTGGAGCAGCCGCTGCACCAGGTGGAGACAGCGCTGCTGAAGGGCCTCGGCGACATTCTGGATGTGACCAGCCTCACGGATGCACAGTGCCTGCAAACCCTGCTTCCCCACCGCCACGGCGGCATGGGCCTATGCAGGTTCACCCAACCCATCGTTGACGCTGCTCGCCTGTCGTCCGCTGCACTCGCCCATGCAGCCCTCGCTGAAGGGACAGATCGAGGCCTGCCGTTCCGTGGCGATGTGGGCGACGCCATGCGCCACACTCTCGAAGAGTTGCGCCAGCAGTGGCCAAGCTGCCCGGGGCTGTCTGAGTGCCCCGCCTAGCCCACGGAATGGGCGGGCCTGAGCGGCGGGGGTTCTGCCATCCGCATGTCACGGCTGCAGAATGCAGTCGGCCGGGCCGACTCTGACGCCCGGGCGGCTGCGCCGCTTGCAGCGCTGGATCAAGGGACGCGCAGCCCGTCGTCAGCAACACGCAAACAGAGCCTGACCAGCAAGGCGCGCCTGCATAGTTGCGCAGGCTCGATGGCCTCAGCTTTCCTGAAAGCCAGGCCCGGTGCGACTGAGCTGACTGCCACAGCGTTCCGCGTGAATGTGCGCTTGCGCCTAGGTGAGTCACTGTTCACCGGCCCAGAGGCGGACGGCGACTGCGTGTGCGGCCGGGCATCGCCTGCTGATGGTTCGCATGCCCTGGTGGGCAATGCGGTGTGGCGCACGGTGGTCGCCCGCCATGATGCGATCAAGCAGGCATGGCGCCACTTCATCATACGGGCGGGCATCTCCACGTCTCTTGAGCCCAACATCAAGTGCCTCCCGCAGTACCCGGATGTGCCGGGCGCACGGCCGCCCGCACAGCCGCCCGGCCCCTCCTGTGAGCCTGCCAGCTGTGCTGCCGCTGGTGCGCTCACTCCGCCCACCCCGGCCCCCAGCGTCTCGGCCGTGCCTTCCACCCCATGTGGCACCCAGACGCTGGCGAATTCCCCGCCTGCCCCCTTGCGCCCCTCCGGACCGGCGGACAACGCTGCCCCGCTCGGCGATGACGCCACGGCGGACGGCACCTCAGAGGGACCAGCCGCCGCGGCTGCACTCGTCGCTGCTGCCATCTCAGCCGTTGTCGCCTCGTCCGAGGTCAAGGCTGCCGCGGCCGACACGGCAGGCGCCATGAACGTGGACGTCCCCGGCGAGGCGGCCGTCGGCCAGTGGCCGTGGCGCGCGGGAGCTCAGCGCGGCAGCTGCCGCCGCCGCCGCCGTGGCCGTGAAGGCGGCCGCCCCGGCCGGCCAGTGCACGGTTCGGTGTGACCACCTGCCGCAGGTTGGCCCGGTGGCCACTGGTCCGCCGCAGCGCCTGCACGAGGGTCGCCGGGGCCGCGTGGCCGCGGCTTGCGCCCGGCCGCTGCCCTCCCGGTCGCAGCGCGACCCGGAACGGGGTGATCTGCTTGTGATGTTGCCCTGCGACACCATTGTGGCCGATGTGTGCGTGACCTGTCCGGTGGCCCTCTCCCGGGTCGTCGCCGCGGCAAACACTCCAGGCGCTGCGGCCCAGCTGATGGACGACCGGAAGCGAGACATGTACGGCCGCTCCGGCACAGGCGCATGTCGCTTTGTGTCCGTGTCGCATGAGACGTTTGGCGGTGTGGGCACGGGTGCGTTCGCCTTCCTGAATAAGATCGCTGACTTTGCTGCAGCTTCGGGGGCCGTGTCCAGGCGAGCGTTCTTGCAGAATGCCATGTGCGAACTCTCCAACACTCTGGGCCGTGGTGTGACGCGCCAGGTCCTCGCTGCGGCTCCGCTGCGTATGCGGCTGGCGGGCCGGGCGGTGGTGCCTGGCCACGACGTCCCGTCGGACGTGCTATAGGCGGCCGCTGGCTACCTTGCTGGACCGTGTGCCGCGGCTGCAGCAGCGCAGGCCGGCCCTGCGTCTGGTCGTGCTGGCCCGCCCTGCCTTCCCGCGAGTCACCGTGGGGGGAGTGATGCGGCGCCGCCAGTGCCCTTCGCGCCCCGCCCTGAGGCCCCTGCCGGGCGGCCGGAGGGGGAGGGCTGGTACGCCTTGCACTGTGGGGGGCATGCGCCCCCGGGCTCTCATGTGCGGGTGCCCGTGATGGAATGCTCCAGTTGGGCAGGATGGAGTGGGGGTGCCGCTGTTGGGGGGGTCGGTGGTGGCTGGTTTTGCTGGGGTGGGCGGTAGTGCGGTGGTGGTTGTTTGTTGTGTGCGGTTGTGGCGCGGGTGCCGTAGTGGAGGGGTGCGGGAGTGCGCATGCGTGTGGGTGCGTGGGTGTGGTTGTGTCGGCTGTGTCGGTTCGTTGTGGCTTTTTCGCCTTGGAGAGTGATTGCTTTTTGCTGATATCCACTTTCGGGGGTTTTGGCCGTCTACTTTCCTTCTGTTGCCCTCGCTGCCGGGCTATTGCGCGCATTCATCTCCGTGTAACACCCACGCATCCACGCTAGCTACGTCGTTGTGTGCACAGATGCATGCATATCCCACTAAGCCCACTGAGTTTACCGGCCCTCTGCCAGCCCTTATGTTATTGGCATCTCATACAGCCCTTGTCAGTTCATTACATTTGCATTATGCACTATGTGGCCCTTACGTGTAAAGAAGGGAAGGGCCTTACGCGGTAATGGATGCACCGTGCAGCCATTAGATGCAATGGCGGTGAGGGTCAGAAAAGGGCTTGGTAAGGGTAAAGGGGCATTACCGTAAGGCTGTGGTAAGTACGTAATGGTGCAGTGAGGGTTGTGGGGAAATACCGTAAGGGCTCTTTGGTGGCTTTGTGAGGTAGATAGCTGAGGTGCAGCTAAGGTTCAGGTGCAGCGTCACCACAAGGCCTTGGTAAGTATGTAAGGGTGATCTGAGGGGACTGTGGAGCATTGCTGAGGGCTTTGTGACGTGTGTAGCTATAGTGCACGTGTGTGTAGTGTGTATAATGTAGCTAGCACTATGCGAATGCTGCCAGCACTTTCGGGACGTCCTTTGCACATATTTCCAGAAGGACGCCTGGAGGATGGCACGACGACCAATTGGTGTCATCGGGAGGGCGGCCTGGAGCCGCCCTTGCGCAGCGGGACGCCCTCATGCCGTTACCACGAGTTCGATGACTCATAAAGGTCGTGGTGTGACGCGCCAGGTCCTCGCTGCGGCTCCGCTGCGTATGCGGCTGGCGGGCAGGGCGGTGGTGCCTGGCCACGATGTCCCGTCGGACGTGCTATAGGCGGCCGCTGGCCGCCTTGCTGGACCGGGTGCCGCGGCTGCAGCGGCGCAGGCCGGCCCCGCGTCTGGTCGTGTTGGCCCGCCGAACCTTCCCGCGAGCCACCGTGGGGGGAGTGATGCGGCGCCGCTAGTGCCCTTCGCGCCCCGCCCTGAGGCCCCTGTCGGGCGGCCGGAGGGGGAGGGCTGGTACGCCTTGCACTGTGGGGGGCGTGCGCCCCCGGGCTCTCATGTGCGGGGGGCCCGTGATGGAATGCTCCAGTGGGGCAGGATGGAGTGGGGGTGCTGCTGTAGGGGGGTCGGTGGTGGCTGGTTTTGCTGGGGTGGGCAGTAGTGCGGTGGTGGTTGTTGCTGTGCGCGGTTGTGGCGCGGGTGCCGTAGTGGAGGGGTGCGGGAGTGCGCGTGCGTGTGGGTGCGTGGGTTTGGTTGTGTCGGCTGTGTCGGTTCGTTGTGGCTTTTTCGCCTGGGAGAGCGATTGCTTTTTGCTGGTGTCTACTTTCGGGGGTTTTGGCCGTCTACTTTCCTTCCGTTGCCCTCGCTGCCGGGCTATTGCGTTCATCTCCGTGTAACACTCATAAAGGTCGTCACTGGGATGACCTGAGTAGTGGGCAGGTGACGCGCATAAGACGCGTCGAGTGACGTCACGTAGGCGGCGGTTCAAGCTGAAATGACGTAATCCAAGTCGTTCACCTTGCAGGTCGTCCTGCGGACCGCCCATGCGCGCCAAGGGATATGTCCTCTCCAGCACCCGCATGGGAGGTCAAGGACTGGGAGGACTGCTGAGGGCGTCCAGGATGGAGTTGTGTGGGACACGTACACGATGGGATAGTAATATGTACATATGCGGAAGATCCAGCCTACGACATTGACACTGTATCGTCCACTGTGGGTCACGAGGGTTGTGGCCCATGGCTGGTCGATTGGGCCCTATCGATCATCGTGGCATCCCGGGTGCTGCAGTCGAATGGGCCCAATCGACCATAGTGGCGTCCGGGGTGCTTTAGTCGATTGGGCCCAATCGACCATCGTGGCGTCCGGGGTGCTGCAGTCGATTGGGTACAATCGACCATAGTGGCGTCCGGGGTATTGCAGTCGATTGGGCACAATCGACCATCCACTTGTGCAGACGGTTCGACTGTCGAGAAACTCGAATCAGGCAGGACGGGTGACTTGGACATCAGTGGCATGCGTATATACGTGTTGAGGTCACGAGCGTCCACACGGACTTCACTGTGCTCAAGTGCGCATAGTGGCCTGTGGTCCATGACTGGTCGATTGGGTACAATCGACCATAGTGGCATCCGGGGTATTGCAGTCGATTTGGCCCACTCGACCATCCACCTGTGCACACGGTTCGACTGTCGAGAAACTCGAATCAGACAGGACAGGTGACTCGGACACCAGTGGCACGCGTATATACGAGTTGAAGTCACGAGCGTGCACACGGACTTCACTGTGCTCAAGTGCGCATAGTGGCCTGTGGTTCATGACTGGTCGATTGGGCACAATCGACCATCCACCTATGCAGCTCAGACTGTCAGACTGTCGAGCAAGGCGAATCAGACAGGACAGTGCATACACGCGTGTCTACGTAAATTAACGGCTTGATCTGTACGCCGATACAGTGTGGGGCAGACAAGCCGAGCGATGGACTGTGGCCGCGTCCACAACGCAGCACGGCAGTCCCCGGCGCACGGCGGAAGGATCCCACATCGCACAAAGGCTAGATGATGTTCATGAAACGTGTACAGGTGGGAATGTCACCTGTCCTGTTTCCGGAGGCTGGCGTGCTGTGTAGAGCACCCGTGGCGATGCAACAACCGCTGCATCCGACAAGTGCGCCACGCTTCTCAGTCCAGCAAAGCAGACCTATGTATAAGAGACTCTAAATATAAAGGTGCGAAGATCTTATGCTCCGTCAACGGCTCACCGGCGTCAAGTATCCCGCCATATCCGGGCAGGCACTCAGAACTCGTATTATCGCGCTAGAACCTGATAAAACTCGTAAACACAGGCACGAGGACATTATAGAGATGAGATAGAGCGTGCAACGAGGTCAATATCGACCTGTGATGGACTGTCGACGTGGTTGCCGGAGTGTGAAACATCGCTCGCTGCACGAACGTAGATAAGCGAGAGGCCAATTATGATTGACATACTGTTTCAAGCTGGTTGGGTCTATTGCAGGGTGAAAAACTTAAGGCTGAATATTCGTCTGGGGTCACGTGATATTTCGAACAGTCGGCGCGCGTGCCACAGCAGCCGCGCAATACCGGTTATCCCCTGTCACCACAGAACACATGCATGGATGTCGGTCGCTTGTCACCTGTGCCTGTCCAATGCCACCTTCCGCAGTGCAGTGAACTTTCACAGAACAAAGTGTGCAACGGCGTGTCACCACGTCGTGAAAGCAATCCATCATGGTTTCCTTGTCCGATCACGAGCATGCAAACAAAACGAGCAGGGACTTTACAAGTCTCGCGTGGCACCTGTAGATGACCAAACACAAACCAGCAGTGTGACGTGCAGTTCCTCATAACTATCAGGCAGTGCGCTGTGCCTTGTATGTGCCTCTGTCACTCACTCTCCTATCAGCCCCATCTGCCTCTTCATCATCCTGCGCAGCGCCTTTGCGCCCAGAACGAACTAACGCCAGCGCGAAAGCAGACACGCACACACCACGCAGTACCGCACAGGCCACGCGCACACCAAACACACAGTCAGCACTCGCCGGGCCCACAAGCGGTACTCTGTGTAGCAGCCTAAGAACTGTGCACAAGTAGCGCCACGCCCGCAAGCATGGCCAAACTGTTTATCACTGGCAGTGGTGCAGGCTGAGGCACCGTTGCTTGCACGGCACACACATCTGAGGCCTCGTGCCTCGGCGCTGCTGGGTCCTAGATCTATCACTATGTAACACAGCACTAACATCTAAGGCCCACATATCGATGTCAGCATTCCAGCCTCTCAGTGCACCACTGACCAAGTATGCAATTGTTGATGCAGCTGCATTGACATGTGTTACACAGTGATAGATCTAGGACTCAGCAGCGCCGAGGCAACAGACCAGGCAACAAGCAAACAGACAGACCGGCCACCGTAAGCACCAAAGCCAATCTCTGCACGAGCATTGACATGTGCAGACGCTGTAGCTGAACTGTATAAATCGATCGATAAGACGGAGTGCTGTCCGTGTGATGAGACGGAGTGCTGTCCGTCTGATTAGACGGAGTGCTGTCCGTCTGATGAGACGGAGTGCTGTCCAGCAATTTGTTCTGTGCATCGCAGATAGGGATGCTTCGGCAAGTCTGCATAACATGGTATAAGCTGTGTTACACAGTGATAGATCTAAGACTCAGCAGCGCCGAGGCAACAGACCAGGCAACATGCAGATAAACAGACCGGCCACCGCAAGCACCAAGGCCACGCGCCGCACGAGCAAATGCCAGAACGAACTAACGCCAGCGCGAAAGCCGACACGCACACACCACGCAGTACGACGCAGGCCATGCGCACACCAAACACACAGCTAGCACTCGCCGGGTCCACAAGCGGTCATCGACTCGACACTAGCAGTCTGCACGGGCGCGACAGCGTGCGCTACGGCCATGTCCGAGGCCGCGAGGCACCGGTTCCAGGATCCGTAGCCTCAGCCAGCTCGGCAGCCCGAGCGGTGTCCGGGGAGGGGCGCAGAGGAGAAACGGCGGACGTGCGCTGGGAGGAGGGAAGAGGGAGGGAGGGAAGAGGGAGGGATCGGGTGCGGGGGGGGGGGGGGGGGGGGTGGGGGGCTGCAGGGTGAAATGGGTGGAGGGGGGGGGCTCTCGGGGCGGGATGGGCGAGGGGGGGGGGGGGGGGGGGGCGACGCAAGCTTATGCGCGATGGCCTGTCAGCGCCGGCAGGCCGTCTGTGGGGACAGGAAGGCCCGGCAGCAGCGCCCGTCCGACCAGTCTAGCACGGAGGGGCGCGGCCGCGCGGGCTTGGCGCGCCAGCGCGCGGCACAACGTTGTGGACAGGTCGCGCATGGCATTGAGAAGGAAAGTACGCTTTGACACCGCCCCGTGTCCCGCGGCAACCTCCGCGACCGTCTGGAGGAAGCGGTACGCGTCCCGTCCAACCCTGCCATACGTCTCATGCACGAGCGGGATGAACTGGGCGGCACCTGTGATGGCGCCATATTTGTCGCGCTTTTGCCGTGCGCCCTTCTCGGCGGTCGCGCCAGCCTCACGTGACGCACCGCGCACATGCGACCTGGCAAGCGGGTGCATCACCTTCACGTCCAGCAGCGCCATGCGCGTGGTGAGGAATGCCAAGAGGTCGCCGCGCTGCGGAGGCCGCTGCGATCGGGGCAGCGGGGGTGCGGCAGGAGGCGCTGCCTCTCGGTCAGAGGCGAGGGGCGCGTCGCGCGTCGGGGCGTGGGCCGCGGCGGGGGGGCGGTAGCGGCAGTAAGGGTAAGGGAGGCCGGAGCCGGGGCTTGGGTGCCATGAGGGGTGTGGGGCACGTCCGAAGCCTGGAGGGCCTGCGAGAGATCGGGTGGGGGCTGGACCGGCGCGGCATCGGCTGGGGGGTCCGGTGGCGGCGGCGGCGGCGGCGGTGACTGCGGCGGTGGCGGCGGCGGCGGCGGGTCTTGCTGACACGGCGCGGCCGGTGCACTCGCAGACGGCGCAGCCGGCGGGCGCGTAAAGTCCGCCGGCGGCGCGGCTGGTGGCGACTGCCGGCTGCCGCGGAGGGGGAGCACGCGTATGCCCCCGGGGAGCTTGCCAACGTGCGGCTCCAGCGATGAAGCGATCGACGCGCGCATGAGCACCCGCCTCCAAGCCACGGTGATGAGGTCGTGCTTTAGGACTGAACTTGCCCATAGCTGTCCGCATATGACACTGTGTGTACCGGACGCAGCCACGCGGCCGCAGGGGCAGGCCTCATCCGACTCCAGGACGGGTAGCAGCGGCTCACCCAGCCGCAGCAGCACGGCCACCTGGAATTCATGGTCGGTCAGGCCCGTCACCGGGCCGGGGCAGGCAGTGAGGAACGCCGAGGCCAGCGAGCCAGAGCAGCTGAGGAGGCGAGCGAGATCAGCGCACGCTGTCTCCGCCGATTGGGGATTCGGACCGTGCTTCAGGGTCTCGAGATAGTCGCGCGTGGCGGTCCAGCGCGCGTCGGCCTCCGCCCGGCTGAGCGCGCTCTGGAGCTGCGTCATGCGCAGCTTCGAGCCAGCGTCAGACGCCCAGGCGTCGGCTGGGGTCGGGCTGTCTGAGATTCCCTGCACGGCCGGCCATGCCTTCCGCAAGCGTGCGAGGCGGGCCTGGTGCTGGACCGCGGCGTCGCCGCGGAACGGCTTGCCGCCGTCGATGCCGTCCGCGAGCACCGCGTGCGCAACTGCTGCCGACGCGAGGCGCGCGGCGTCAGCAACGTCGGCTGTGTAGTGTCGCAGACCCATGCCGCCATGTCTATGAGGGAGCAAGGCCTGCTCACGCTGTAGGTCGGTGAGCTGTTGCGTTTCGATGATGCGGCACATGGCGTGTACGCTGGCGTTCTCGACGCCCATGAGCGGCTGTTCGAGATGGGCCCAGTCGGTAGTGCGCAGCAGGTGTGCTTCGCGATGTTGCAGGCACTGGAAGAGGACAGCCCACCGTGTCTGGGCCGCCAGCGGGAGGCCTGCCAGCTTTTGCATGAGCTCGACGGTGCGTTTGCATCTACGGCGCACATACGCCTCCACATAGGCAGGGGTGCCCAGTGGCGCGCCACATGCGACCATGCCGTCAGTGGCGACCGTGGCGCCTAGGCAGGCGGCTGCGTGCGAGGCCTTGGCGGGATCGGTGCAGTGGACGAGCGTCTTCTGCTTGTTGCACTGGTGACGGGATTGCACAACTCGACCCATGGCGACCACTTGCTCGACCGTACCCTGCACCGTGAGGTCATCGTGGCACGCGATGGCTAACGTGTCAGGGGCCGCTTCTTGCGCCGCTAATAGCGTGGGCCGGAACGCGATGGCGAAGGAGAGGGGGCCGATGGGGTCGCCTTGCTTCACGCCAGATGCACTCCACAAAACCGCGTTCGACCCGTCTTGCTGACGTGCCAGCAGCGGCGATGGCGATCCATACGCCATGCGTGCGAATGCGGCCAGGGCGGGGAGTTGCGCGTCATTCTCCGCAATGATGGTCTCGCGGTCAATCAGGTTGAACGCGTTCTCGAGATCGAGCTGCACTGTGACCGTCTCCGCATCTGAGAAGTCCGGGGCCAGCGCGTGGCTCGGAATCTCAGGGCCGCCGCCAACACCGACCCCAATCTGGTGCGGGGCAAGCAGGCCCGGCGCTTCTGGGACGCACGCCAGCGCGCAGATACCGGCGAGGCGCATGAATGCTTCTCCGATAGCGATCGGGCGAACGCCGCCGTTCGGTTTGGCGATGGCGATCAGGCGGCTGGCGAGCAGCAGGTCGGAGTGGGGGATGGTGCCCGATAGCAGGAGGTTGACGAAGCGGCGCATGGCCTCGCCCGTGCGCTCGTTATACAGCCCGGCGCTGCGGACGTGCTCGTATGTCCACCCGCTGGGGCCGGCCGCTGAGCCCTGTGTCAGGTTCCGCAGGATAGCCTCAAACCGCGCCGCTGAGACTTCCGCTGAGCGGCTGCCGGCTGGGGTAGGCTGCGCTGCGCGCTTTGGAGGGGGCGCGGGTGGGTGCAGCGCTCGCAAGCGTGGCAGTGAGTTCTGGTCGATGGGAACGATGGGGCTGCTGTCCAAGCAGCGCGCAGCGCGGCCAACATTGCCGTTGCATGCATGTCGGTGCATGCGCCCTGCCATTGCGATGTCCGCCACAACTTCCGTGCGAGTGCGGCCGGGGTCGCTATGTTCAGCTGTGTCAAGCAACATCTGCTCCCTGGTCCGCTTCCGGATCTCGCGCACGCGGGCATTGACTCGCCTGGCGCGTCCCCTGCTTGCGCCAGTGTTGCCGAGGGCCTGGCTGGGCAGCAGGAGTAGGAGCCTGAGCTCTGTCTCTACACTGGGTCGGTGACCGCGCTCGGCCGCATCGGCGGTACGTTCCAGCGCTGCGGCCACAACGTCGGCCCAGCTGGATCTGCATTCGTTCGGCACACCCTGAGGGATCCGCACGTCCGGGTAGGGGGCCTCCAGTGATGGCGGCGCGTCTGAGGCTGGCTTTGGATCCACCTGGGTGTCGCTGACGAGGTCTGCTTCCGTCAGATCGCGCATGTGGGAGTCAACCCGTGGGCCAGCGCTAATGGCAGTGCGGGAGAGGTCCGGGAGGACAGCGCGCTGGCTGGGGGGGAGGCGGGGCGCTTGGGAGGGTCGGGGGGGAGTGGCATGGCGGCGAGCCGGCGCGCGGCAAATGGGGGCAGGCGCGTCGGTCGGGGACGTCCCATGGTTGGTCCCTGCGTGTGCAGCCACGACTGGCGTAGGTGCTGCGGTAGCTGTCCCGTTGTCACACGCATGGGCCACACGGCGAGGTGAATGCACGACTGCACGTGAGGTGGCAACGCCTGCGGACGGCCGGGCGCTGCGCGGCTCTGTGCGTTGATCGTGCACCTCGCTATCATGCAGTGTGGCTCCGGGGGACTGTGGTGACGGGACGTCACCTGGGGGTTGTTGGCCACCAGCCAGCCCGCCGTCAAGTCTGTGGTGCTCATCTACCGATGTCAGACAGCACGATTTGGTCAAATCGGTGCGGGCGGGTGGCTGGCTTTGCGGCCGAGGCGCAGTCGAGCCGGCGCCCGCCGCAGCCGCAGGGGTGGGCGTTCGGCACACCAAACCGGAGCCTCCCTGCGGCGGTTGCGAACTGGCTGTGTGTCGTCCCGCCAGGTCATCATTGACGTGTGAGGGCTGGGCCCGCGTCAGTGGCGCCCTCATGTGCGGCGGTGTCCGCTGTCGTGAGCGCGAGCGGCCACGGCCAGTGTTGGTGGGCGTGCACGTGCGGCCGTTGTACCGGGTGCGGGCGGGAGTGGGGGCGTGGGAGTCCGCTGGTACGCCGCGACAATTTGCTGCATGCCTGTGGCCCTCCGGATCGTTGTATCTCGAGAAGGGCAGCTTGCATGCCTCGCAGTGGTAGCAGCTGTATGCCCGTTGTTGGTCCTCAGTGAACTTGTACTTCGGGTGGCAGCCCCGGCAGTGGGCAAGCAGATCGCCGGCGGCGCGGAAGCGGCGAGGGCACGCGGGGCAAGGCACATGCAGGTCCTCGTTCATTGTAGTGCTATGCTGTGGGAGCGAGGCTGGGGCCTTCGGGCGTGATTACGCTACGCTGGCGCGAAGTGGTTGGTGCACGCGCACCCGCAGAAAGTGCGAGGCCTAGGGCCAGGCCCAGGCCCCGTGGCCGAGAGCAAAAATAAGTATGCCTAATGTACAGTGTCTACGCTGCAGCGCTGCGAGGTGAGGAGGTGTGCGGAGCAAAGCCGCTGCGACTGCCGGTACCGCTGGTACAAAGCAGGCGCAGGCGTCACAGCGCGCGCCAACTGCCGCAACTCTCGCGAAGCAGCTAATTCCAGAAATTAAAATCTACCAGTGCTGTATGTGTCCGCCTAGCGGATGCCGAGCGCAGCGTGCCGAGCATGCGTACGCTAGCGTAGCAGAGGTAGAAAGCTCTCGACCATACAGGCAAAAACACGCGACCAGTAAGCTGCCAGATATAGAGGTATAAGCTGTGCAGACCATGACCTGACGCTCACGATTGAAGATGACAGTCCAGCCACTCTAACATTTGACGTTTGCACGGTGGACCCTGATGATCTGATGGAGCTGCACCGTGCTTTCACCTTCTTCCACCCCGACTTCCCAGCCCCCCTCAACATCCACACTCCTCAGATTGACGGCGGCCCGATCTATGGCAGCGATGAGGAGTATGTGCAGAGCACGCTGCGGCAGCCGTTCTCCTGCCGCCTGCGCACCTCCACCGGCAATCTGCTACCGGTGTCTAATGTTGCTGACAGCGAGGGCCGCTTCTTCCTCCTCGCCGGAGACGTCTGCGTGGGAGAGCATTCCTTCCTCACCGCCCAGCACCACGTGCGCTACCCGTAACCCTGCCCCACCAATCGAGCTGAGCAATATGGTATGTACGTGTGACTGGCAGTACATGCTTCATCGTGTTTCAGTACATCTCTGGTTGATGTAGGATGACCTGGATGGACACCTTAGATACACTGCTGATGCCACATGGGGTCTGGAACGCCCAGTTAGCTAGCATGCATTCAGGCATATGCATGGTTCACAATCAACTGAGATCCTGTATGGTGCAGACCCGGCTGCGGGAGCATAGCCGCAGTTGTGATGCCGTCGAAGAGGAAAACCCTCTCATGTCTGCAGATGCCAAGTTTGACCTTGCCCGCAATGTAATTATCGCGAAATTCCAGCAGATCATCCTTACAGAGTTCCCGCCCGCCCTCGGCATCACTCAGGCTGACCTTGAGGGAGCCACTCGCGTAATCAACACTCCCGAAGTCAGCGCTGAGTTCGGGATTGCATACCGGTGCGCCAGACTTTACATGCACGCAGCCACACGCACCTTGAACACGGCACAACTTGATGCACATCACTAGCAGCACACACTTTGCCTTATTGCAACCTCAGGCATGCCTTGCTGTAAGGTATCATTGTGCATTCCTTACGCATGCCTTATTCGGCGAAAACGGGAGCAGACGGAGGACTGACAGATTAGGACACTACAACACTGCGTAGTGCTGAATATATAGTGCCGCGTCACACTGTTGTGCCACATCCGCTACTGAGAGCTGCATGGCTGACACACCAATGCATGGAATCCTAACACTCCCCCTGTGGCAGGCAGGCGGGAACAGAAACCACTCAGTCCTATCCGACGTATATTTCTGCAGGTAAAACCAGATGCCGGTGATAACCTGCGTCACACGAGACTTGCTCGTGCCGGCTGTGCTGCCCACTGCAGTCCCCAGCCTTCCCTACCTGCACACTGGGCACACGAACTGCGGTCCACTAGCACGAGGATGTTACGGGATATTAATGGCCTAGTGCCGGAGAGTAGAGGCAGAGCCTGGATCGTGCCTCGAGTAGCTTTGGAGAGCTGAGTGCCTTGGTAAAACAGTCAGCAAGCTGCTGGTGCGTGCTGACCTGGAAAACACGCAACTGGTCAGCGTAGATGCGCTCACGCACTGTGTGGTAGTGGATCGCAACGTATCGCATCTTCGCGGACTCAATGGGGTTCACTACGACCTTAGTCGTAGCGACATTGTCACACAGGAGAGGGACCGGGGTGATCTCGGTCTTCATGTCGTCTTGGATCAGCTTGATCAGCGCCAGCGCGTCATCTGACGCAATAGATGCAGCGACGTACCCCGCCACCATCGTTGACTTAGCGACACATGACTGTTTATTAGTCCCCGAGATGACTGATGCTCCCCCGAAGGTGAGCACGAAACCGCTGATGCTGCGGCGAGTGGCTGGACAAGTTGCCCAGTCGGAGTCCGAGAAGACGAGCAGCTGCGGCTGGCCTCACGGCGGATCAGGCACACCTGCAGGGCTGAACTTGGGAGACATGCAAACAATAAGTCTGGTGTCGGCTGCGCCCTTGACGTACAGAATGGTGCGCTCAGCTGCGTCCAGATGTGGCTGTGACGGGTGCGCCATGTTGCGTGCCAGCAGTGTGGCTGCGAACGTGAAATCTGGACGCGTCATGCATGCCAGGTACAGCAGAGTTCCCACGATGCTGCAATAGCGTGCAGCAAGTGCATGAGGGAGAGGGGGCGCATCTGAGACCAGATGTACCCCCGGGAGGAGAGGCAAAGTGCTTGGGGCGCTGCCATCCAGGTCGAGACGCCGTAATGCCTCCCCCACCATCGCCTCTCGTGAGAGGGCGATGGTCCCAGCGCCGAAGTCCTGCTCCACTGCCATGCCACGGACGTGGGTCGCCAGTCCGTGGTTCCGCCCAGGGAACTCGGCCAGAATGGGCTTGATCAAGTCGTCCCCTCGGCCGCGCTCTGCGATGATGATCCCGTCGTCCACATGCGTGTGCATGAAGGTGCGCGAGTCGCCGGGGGCGGCGCCATCGCGGACGTAGAGGGCAGGGTCAACAGAGGAGGGGCGCCAGTCGATGCGGAGGAGGCCGGTGGCGAAGGTACCCCACCAGGCGTTGCCGGCTTGGCGAAGGCCGTGTAGCGGGCGACGCAGAAGCCAGACGCGGCTGGTGCCGTCATCCTGCAGCGGAGGCTGTCACATGTAGACGGTCTTCAGCAGATCGCTTTTGAGGTAGGCAGCAGAGATGTCGAAAGCGTACTCGGCGAGGCCGTGGTGCGCTGCAAACGCGAGGAGCACGCGCAGGTAGGCGCTGCGCGCCGTTGGAGCTCATTTGTCCTCGAGCTCATCTTCGCTTTGGTCACAGCCTTGAACTACCAGGCAGGCCTTGTGCCGGACAACGTTGCCATGATTGTCGGTCTTGTACGCGTAGACCCAGCGGCAGCCGAGGATGTGCGCGCTGTCAGGCGCGTCGACAAGGCTGCGGACGCCGTGCTCGTCAATGTTGCCCATCTCCACGTCCATGGCGCGCAGCCAGCGAGGTCTTTCTGGAGAAGCAAGCATCTGTTTGACGGAGTTCAGCGCGGCTGCTGGCGGTGGGGCGGGCGCATCTGCTGTCGGAGAGGCTTGCTCCGCCGCAGCAGCGGCGGCGAAGGCTGGCGCATGCAGGGTTTCGTTGATGCGCGGCAGTGGGAGGGCGATGTCGGGTTCGTCATCCGCGACGGCCATGCAGGCCATTGCGGAATCCAGCTCCATGACGCAGTCCGCATTCGCCATGCCCGCGTACTCGTTGAAACCGAGTCGGGGCGGCCGGACGCCGCGGTTATCTCGCATCGAACGTCGCTGGTTAGGGCTCAGTGGTAGGTGGTACAGACTCGTGCTCTGTGGAGTGCAGTCCCCCTGGCGATGGCAGGGGTGCATGCATTGCAGCCAGATCTGCGGCCACAGGCGCTGCGATTGGCACTACGGGTGCTGCTGGCTCAGGAGAGACAACGTCGACAGGAGCACGCGGCGCAGCAGTCAAATCTGAATTGGGAAGAGCACCTGACCCCCCGTGGACCGGATCCATCCGGCACTGGCAGTGCGCCAGCCCCGGAGGATGCATGAACGGCTGCCGGGGGACGCTCATCGCAAATGATGTCTGCAGAGATGACCACCTTGCGGCTGGCGGGGTTGAAGACTTTCTAGACTGCGCTGCTCCCCCGCCCACCGGATGCGAATCCAACCAGCGTGCCTGCGTGCCCGCGCTCCGTGAGCTTGCCGTCCGGATTGTGGTTCATGAAGCGGCATGGGGCTCCGAGGGGCCGGAGATGGTGTAGGCCCTCCAGGGGCCTGTGAAACCAGCGTTCTGCTGGGATGGCATTGTCGATGCCGGAGTGCGGCATACGGTTGAGGATGTAGCACAGGCCCTCTATGTAGCGCGGCCAGTGGTGCAGCGGGTGGTCGCGGTGGTGCAGGACTGCGCGCAGGTGCGGCGCGAGCGTGCCGTGGAAGCGCTCAATCATGCCGTTGGACTGTGGCTGCCCCGGCAGGGAGCAGCCTGAGCGTATGCCGATCTCATCTAGCTGCGTCAGGAACTCTGTAGAATTGAAAACGCCATCGTTGTCGCTGCAGAGGCTGCTCACATCGCGCTTTTCGGCTTTGCATTGGCGAATGAACTGAATCAGCTTGGGTGCAGGCTCAGCTTTGGTGCGCAGGGGCCACGCCCAGCACATGCGGCTGTACTCGTCCACGAGTGTCAGTAAACACGTGAAGCCGTCGACACCGGCTCCCGGGAAAGTAATGTCTGTGTGCAGCACTTGACCAGCAGTGCGGTGGAGCGATTTGTCACGGACGGATGACTGCCCACACATCGTGCGGCATTGCTTGCCTTTGGCGCAGCCCACAGAATGAGCTACGTGGTCCGGGGCGCCCGTGTGTGCAGGGATCAACCCCCGGCCGACAAGTACAGCTAGCTGCTTGGCCGATGCATGGGCTGTGTGCTCATGCCAGGTCACACCACAGGCCATGAGGGCGACAGGGTTGGTGCTGAGAGAATCGGGCACCTCGACAGCGTGGCCGCTCAGTGTGAGCAGATCGCTGGGACGCGTTAGGGGAATGTGGATGCGCCCGTCTCAGTACAGGCCGATGAACTCTGAGTCGCCGACGATGGAGCAGCCCATTTCTTTGAGGAAGCGGTGCCAGCCAATGAGGGTTTTGGTGCCCGGCTGGACAAGCGCCACTTGTGGTATGACGGTGTGAGTCGTTTTGCGGCCGATGCGGCTGACGAAATGGACGTCGCCGTGGCCGAGGATGGCGGCTGGGTCGCCGCCACCGTATGTCACTGTTGCTACCGCGCCGGACGCCAGAGGCTGGTAGTTGTGCAGGATGCGCCGGCTGGGACTCATGTGTACGTTGCATCCGGTGTAGAGCACGATCTGGCCGTCTGAGGACATGGCGCGCGCATGTAGCGCAACGCCGAGATCCGCGTTGAAGCCGCTGAGATCGAAGTCGGGCTCCTCGTGGGTCTCCCCCACAGCCAATTTGGCGGTAGTCGTGTGGCCGCTGGCATTGCCGCCGCCGCTGGAAGGCAGAGTGGCGTGGGGCGGCGGCTGTGAGGCCTGCACAGCAGGATGCGGTGCTGGGCAGTGGCGTGCCCAATGGCCATGCTTGCGGCATCGCGGGCAGCGCCCAAGGGGCTGCCGGGGCGAGTCGTGTCTGCCCCCGTTGCCGCCTCCGCCCGTGCGTCCCCCAGGTCGAAATGCAGTCCGGCTAGAGTCGGGGGTGCTGCGGCCGGCGGTGCTGGCAGCAATGCTGGCGAAGGGGCGGCTCGGCGCGGCTGTCATGCGCGCGCATTGCTCCAGATCTGTCATGCTGAGACGCAGGTCCAGCAGTTTTGCGACGGGGTTGTCTCTGAGCTTGAGCTTCAGGTATACATACCGTTCGTCCAAGCCCAAGACGGCAAGGTCTGTGGCCTTCTTCTCTGGCATGGTGCCGCCTGCGGCGACAAGCTGGCTGTGCAGCTGAGTGATTCTGTGCACATATGACACAGACTCCTCGTCTGGTCGTATGAACTGTTACATTGAGGGGCTCCAATCCAGTGCACCAAGCGAACGTACAACTGGAGTCTAGACCCACATGCTACCCAGCAAATGCGAGCCGGCCAGGCGATCACCTGGCACGAACTGCGCACCCGTGAGCCGGGCTACCCTGGACATGGTCTTTCTGATCACAAACCCGTTTCCTTTCACTGTCGCCGTACTTAACTCCCGCAAGGAGTTCTCAATCCAGCGAGCCTTTGCTCTCTTGTTGAACGGCCCAACCAACGACACTGCCAGCGTGTTGAGGTACTGCATGGCATGCGACCCTAGTCTGCCATATGTCTCGTGCACAACCGGCATCACTTTGTACGATCCCTGCACACTCTCTTTGTACTTGTTGAGTTTGAACTGTTTGCGTACGGCGGCCGCGTGCCCCTGTGCCCCCGATGCTTTCCCCACCACAGCGACCCCAGATAGGTGGATGAAGCTGACATCTAGTACATACACGTCCACGTCCGGACCATTTGCTAGGATGTCCCCCCTGCTTTCGTCCCTGTAGCGTCTGTCCAGGCTGCGCATCACAGGCTCAACTGATGTGGACACCCCTGCCGCTCTTACTCGACGGCGCCAAGCCGTAACGGCAATGTTGTGGCGCAACGTCCAGCAGTCGGCGTTGTGTCGACATGTCATGGCATGATCTACGTCGCCGAGCTTCACCCGAGCATTGCAATCAAATATAACTTCCCCATCTAATGGCGGCAGGGGGGAAAGTCCGCCCCTGAACCGCATCCCATGCACAAAATCCCCATCATTCGGAGTCAGCATGCGGTTGGTTGGGAGGGAATCCAGGAACAGTGAGGCAACACGACAGGCGCAGCTGCGCATGCGTGCAAGGTCCTTTGCACCACCAGGGGTGCTGCCCAGCTGTTGCTGCAGCGCGTCGTGCTGTGTCTGCGCTACTGCGCTGGTCACTTCTCTGCTCATACCAGGAAGGCCAGTGGCGATGAAGACGTTATCAAGCTCCTCTGGGCCCCAGTCTACCTCCGGTGGCATTGCTGCACGCAGCGCTGTCCATTTTTCTTGTAGGCCTTTGGCAACGTCGCCTTCGGCGAATGGGCGGAAGTCGGGGGGGCCGTCGCGCATGACGTCATGCGCCAGCGCGGCGCTGGACAGATAGGCTGCATCTGCCTCGTGCTCCGTGACGTCCATGAGGCCGAATCCGACGTGGCGTAGCGGTAGGCGGAGTTGCTCCTCGGCGACGGTGGGCATCTGCGGGTGGTTCATGATCTCCCGCGCCGCCGCCATTACCCTGTCTTGCAGCCGCTGCACCGCGTCTTTGACCGAGTCCCACGCAACGACACGGACTAGGTGGGTGAGGGCAAGCTGCACAGAGCCGCGGAGCAGCAGGAACTTGTCCTGGGCGGGCAGGGGGAGATAGAGGAGGCGATCAATCTTCGCACATGCGGTTGTCGCGCGGCGGTTGCAGTAGTCCTTGACGTAGGGGGTGTGGCCGATGGGCCGTGCATGCGCAGGTGACGCCGTGTGGGCGCAGCGGCACGCCTGTGGAGTCGGCCACGGCCTGGGCCGCGTCGCGATCAGTGATGGATGTGGCTGCACTCTTCGCGCGGCCGATACGGAGGCCGATTGGGTGGGCGTATTCCTCCAGGGTGGTGAATTCCTTGATAATGGCTGTGCCGGTGCAGCGGATGCTGCAGTTATCGGCATAGGCAAGGAGGGCTGCGTCGGCGGGATCTGCGGTTGCTTGGGCGGCTTCAAGAGCCGGCTGCAGAGTCAGTGAGAAGAGGAGGCTGGCAAGGGCGTCGCCCTGTTTCACACCTCTGGTCGATATGATCGGGGCTGTGCCTGGTGGGGCGCCTATGACGTGGTGCTGGGTTGGTGCTGTGTTGGCCCATATGGCGTATGGGAGGAGCTGTGGGGCGCGCTGGTGGACTGCGTCGAGCATGGACTGGGGATGGAGGGAGTTGTATGCGTTCTTGAAGTCCACTGACAGGATGACGGTGTCGAGATTCCCAACGGCGGCAGACGAGAGCGCATGGCCCATGGTCTGAGCGCCGCCGGAGGTACCGACACAAACCTGCAGTGGGGCAAGGCTGGGGCCCACTTCGCTGCATGCTCTGAGTGCACAGAGACTGGCGATGCGGACCCAGACTTCTTGGACGGCGATGGGGTGGATGCCGCCGTCTGGCTTGCGCATGGGGACGAGTCTGGTGCTGAGGAGGGCTGTCACCTGCGGGAACTGGCCGCTGATAACCTGGTTCATGAGGTGGAGGATGGCGTCTCTGGCCTCGGTGCTGGCGGATGCGGCGGACCTGACGTGTTCGTACGTCCAGCCGCTCAGGCCGGGTGCAGAAGAGTTGGGAAGGTTGCCGAGGACACGTTCTAGGTCGTCCACAGTGATGTGTGGTGCGGCTGTGCCGATGGGAGGTGGCTGGGCTGGTTCTCTTGGGGGGTGGAGGTGTTGAAGATTGGCGAGGTCTTCTGGTGTGGGCTGCTGGACGATGGAGCCGGGGGCGAGGCATCCGGCTGCTCGGGAGAGGCTGTGCATGGTCAGCTTTGTGTGGATGCGGGCTGCTGTGCGCTGGTCGGATGTCTGCTTGGCTGGGTTGGAGCGGGGTTTCTTGCGGCGTTCTTCGTATTGGATGGGATCCCTGCCTTCGCTGTGGGCGAGGATCCGGGCTGCTATGCGGCGCTCGAGTCCGTTGTGGCTGTCGTCAGTCAGGATCTGGGCTGGGTACCACAGCATGGCTGTGGTTGCAGCTGTGGCTGCGGCGTGGTCTGGGGCATCGGTCATGGCTGTGACGAGCTTGGCCAGGCCGTCCCCGAAGGCGTGTGCGGAGCCTTTTGGGATGGTCTGTCTTGGTTTGGGTCGGTCATCGTTGTCAATGTTGGGGGTGTTTGGTGGGTGGGGTCGCTGGTCTGCGGGGGGGGGGGGGGGGGGGGGTTTGGGTGGAGGCGCATGGGATGTGATGCGCTGGTCGTATGCATGCGCATTGTAGAGGTCCTTTTCGACCTGCACAAGGGATGCGCGAGCCCAGGTTCTGTGATAATTTGTGATGTTCCCCCAAGCTTCATGGATGAGGAGGTCCGTCTGGGTATACACAGGAACAACTTCTTTCAATTCAGGAGGAAGGCTGCAATTGCATCAGCACTGGTGGTTGGTACACTTGACCGCCGCTGAGGGACGAGTGTAGCATGTGCCCGGCGAAGCGGGTGACCAGGAACGTGGTGAACGCGTCCGTGTACTGTACCCAATTGGTGTTACACGGAGATGAACGCAATAGCCCGGCAGCGAGGGCAACGGAAGGAAAGTAGACGGCCAAAACCCCCGAAAGTAGACACCAGCAAAAAGCAATCACTCTCCCAGGCGAAAAAGCCACAACGAACCGACACAGCCGACACAACCACACCCACGCACCCACACGCACGCGCACTCCCGCACCCCTCCACTACGGCACCCGCGCCACAACCGCGCACAGCAACAACCACCACCGCACTACTGCCCACCCCAGCAAAACCAGCCACCACCGACCCCCCTACAGCAGCACCCCCACTCCATCCTGCCCCACTGGAGCATTCCATCACGGGCCCCCCGCACATGAGAGCCCGGGGGCGCACCCAATTGGTGTAATCGTACACGGAGTCGATCTTTCCGTTGTCGAAACGTACGCGTGATTGTAGAATTGTCTGGACTAGCTGGTGTGGTGGCGCCGTGACGGGTGCCGTCTGTTCGCCTCCACTCCCTGCTGCTGTGGAGTCGTCCATCGTGTTCTTCGCCTTTAAGAGGTAAACTCTATTGTATGTTAACGTGTTTCGACACGGATCCTATGAGACGCAGTGGGTCTCATCGATGTCGCGAGGCGTGCTCGGGCCCATAACCTATTCGGCGAAAACGGGAGCAGACGGAGGACTGACAGATTACAACATGTTGTTACAACACTGCGTAGTGCTGAATATATAGTGCCGCGGCACACTGTTGTGCCACGTCCGCCACTGAGAGCTGCATGGCTGACACACCAATGCATGGAATCCTAATTATACTAGCAGCATCGAGTAACACTAGCACACTATAGGGCTGGTGCAAAATAAGGTCCAGATAAGGCTGCATACATTATTTTATATCTATGCCCCATATAAGGACGCGCCAGTGCGCTGATAAGGACACCCATGGCCAGTATCATGCTGTGCTTGAAGGGTTTATGTAGGATCCTCGACGACGATGTGGAGCCGCCGGTGTACATGTGTTGTCGGTGAGAACGCCTTTATGTATTCCGGGCCCCTGACTGGCCATGGTACATGTTTGAATTTGGTATTCATTGCCCTAAGTGGCGCATAAATGAGGGGGTTGGCTCTGACAGCTCACCGGGCATACAGTGCCCATCTTGCTGCAGCGGCAAGAGGCCACATGTAGACACCGGAACTTAACACCAAGGCTACGGAGTTCACATTAGCCATCCCTCTGCCAGGCATTAGGGGCCCATGACCTGGTCATCTTATCATACGTAATGGTCGGGTATTGGTTGGGTGATGCACCACAGTGATGCACCACAGCCACTGTGGGACCATTATATAATGTGCATTGAAGGTGTGGGTAACCATACTCGAAAACTGCTAACCTTAATGTGTCAATGAGGGATATTCGTAATGGCTGGCTGGCGGGTGCATGAGGATGTATGCTGTGCTCACTTCAGGCGCAAATGAAGGGCCTTTAAGGTGCGTAATGGGTGGCTAATGGGTGCATGAGGAGGTAAGCTGTGTTACACCGTGATAGATCTAGGACTCAGCAGCGCCGAGGTAACAGACCAGGCAATAAAGAAACAGACAGACCGGCCACTGCAAGCACCAAGGCCACGCGCCGCACAAGCAAATGCCAGAACGAACTAACGCCAGCGCGAAAGCCGACACGCACACATCACACAGTACCACGCAGGCCACGCGCACACGAAACACACAGCTAGCACTCGCAGGTCCACAGGCGGTCGTCGACTCGACACTAGCAGTCTGCACGGGCGCAACAGCGCGCGCTACGGCCATGTCCGAGGCCGCGAGGCACCGGTCCCAGGATCCGTAGCCTCAGCCAGCCCGGCAGCCCGAGCGGTGTCCGAGGAGGGGCGCAGAGGAGAAACGGCGGACGTGCGCAGCGAGGAGGGAAGAGGGAGGGAGGGAAGAGGGAGGGATCGGGTGCGGGGGGGGGGGGGGGGTGGGGGGCTGCAGTGAAAATGGGTGGGGGGGGGCTCGCGGGGCGAGAGGGGGGAGGGGGGGGGGGGGGGGGGGGGGCGACGCAAGCCGATGCGCGATGGCCTGTCAGCGCCGGCAGGCCGTCTGTGGGGACAGGAAGGCCCGGCAGCAGCGCCCGTCCGACCAGTCTAGCACGGAGGGGCGCGGCCGCGCGGGCTTGGCGCGCCAGTGCGCGGCACAATGTTGTGGACAAGTCGCGCATGGCATTGAGCAGGAAAGGTAAGCTGTGCACTCTTAAGGCGCATTTGATGGGCCTATGGCAAGCTTGAAGTGTAGACTATGTGACCTTCATGTTGCAACGTGCGACTATGATGGGGGTTGACCATCTGAACCAGCAACGACGCAGGCATGGTGCACTGTTTCCGACAGACAATATCGTTGCTGAACGCATTAATACATTGGGCCGATCATTGATTGGCGGGATGCATGGCTCGCACCAGCTGTACAAAGACGTGTGCAGTTGCACACAGTTTCAACGTCCTAGCATCTCCAGCTGAACAAATCCGATCAAAAGCCTCCAAGACAATCTAGCATGCTGCGAGATAGCCTATGACGGATGTATCTCGGATATAAATAGATTTGCGAGTTCAACGAAAGCTCTGGCGTCGGCTGACGTCAACTGCGCCACTCTGTAAAGTGCACGCGTATGGCGGAGTCTGTGAAGCACCTACGAGGATAATCAACAAGGCAAAGCAGCAGTATATGTACATACGTTGACGCTTTGTGTGGATGTATAGCTGCTGCAGGCTGTGCATGTTGTTGAGTGTCTGTGGAGTTGCGCTCGAATGCACGCAGTAGAGCGCGCTCGAGCGACCATGCAGCCTGTGCATGCATTGCGTGTTACACGGAGATGAATGCAATAGCCCGGCAGCGAGGTCAACAGAAGGAAAGCAGACGGCCAAAACCCCCCCAAAGCAGACAACAGCAAAAACCGATCACTGTCTCAGGTGAAAAGCCACAACGAACCGACACAGCCGATACAACCTCACCCACGCACCCACATGCATGCGCACTCCCGCACCCCTCCACCACGGCACCCGCGCCACAACCGCACACAGCAACCACCACCACCGCACTGCCGCCCACTCCAGCAAAACCAGCCACCACCGACCCACCGAGAGCAGCACCTCCACTCCATCCGGCCCCATTGGAGCATTCCATCACGGGCCCCCCGCACATGAGAGCCCGGAGAGCCCGGGGGCTCACGCCCCCCACAGTGCAAGGCGTACCAGCCCTCCCCCTCCGGCCGCCCGGCAGGTGCCTGAGGGCGGGGCGCGAAGGGCACTGGCGGCGCCGCATCACTCCCCCCGCGGCGGCTCTCGGGAAGGCAGGGCGGGCCAGCACGACCAGACGCGGGGCCGGCCTGCGCCGCCGCAACCGGCCATCGCGCATAGGCTTGCGTCGTGCCCCCCCCCCCCACCCCCCCCAGCGCGCCCCCCCCCCCCCCCCTCCACCCATCTCGCCCTGCAGCGGCCGCCTATAGCACGTCCGACGAGACAGCACGCATTACGTGCAGGTGTCTACACGTGGACGCTCATATGATGCATGATCATGCCCTCACCCACTGTTATAACATATTAACGTGCCTGACAGCACCATTAAGATACAAACGTCAGCTGACATACCTAAATTCAAACCTGAGCTGTACCTGCATGCACCTTGACCACCTAGCTACGTACACACACTATACACACTATTATAATGCATGCCCATCGATATGATGATCAGTAGATGATCAGTAGTGTGCTGCACATGTCAAATGCAGATCCGAAATAAGCAGCGACAGCTAACTTCTAATCCGTATATGTTGACGGTGTGCGGTTGTACTACACCATAGCTTCTCTTGTGTACACTGCATGTCCTTCTCGTCCGGTTTCGAGTTGCGTCGATGTCGTGCCTACTTCACACACATCGTTTCACAGCTCCCGCAATTGCCAGCCTACGTCCGCATAACACGTAAACATGTCTGCATTCGACAGAGATGCCTAATAGCATGTTCCCTTGCTTATTGATAGTTCTGAGATCCCGTCGATAGCATAGGCGTGTGCAGTCGGAGAAGGAAGAAGGCTGAAATTTTGGTTAACTTTAGTTAATTAAGTTTTTGTTCACTGCATGGAACTGTTCATGTCTTTTTGCAGCCGGTACGAGCTCCGCCACTGATCAAGCAGCTGTATGCTATCTAAATCGTTTAATGGTGCATCTATGTCGATCGGAAATGTTGCAACATTTCCGCAATTGCACCATACCTGCGTATTTGCTGACTTGGCAAGCCGACTTGGGGTCGCAACCTGCACCTCGACAGTTGCATCATGGACATGCCGCGCTGACATGCAGGACTAGCATCGGAGCTCATTATATCATTTAAGTCAGACTCTAGGATAGTGCTGATCGCGTCCCCGGGCCCGTGCAGGTTGCAATCGGGACGCTTTACAAACGACACAGCCTGCTTCACGCACATTCAACAGGTCCAGTTACTCGCAGTTGTCATGCATTATTAGTGAATACCATTGCTGTGTTTTGCTGGCTGCGGAAAGGCACGGTCACCAAGCTTGAGACTGCCTGTCCGTCTGATCAGCAGACCTTGATCAGACTATCGGGCAGTAATTCCAACCGGTATCGTTTGAAATTTGCACAGACCTCAAATTCACAGCATTTATTTCAATCAATCATATCGTGGCAGCTGGGCTTGGCCCTTGGCCAGTCAAGCCTAGGTGTGCATGTTGGTGTGGGATGCCTTCGTGGCAGCCCATCAGTGCCTCAATGTCTTTGCAGCACTTGAAGCACTGATGGTCTGTTGCAAAGCCATGCCACAGCGGCTGAAACGAAACAGTGCACACATTGCTGCATGGGCAGTGCAACTACACCCGTAAGTAAACCTCACTCATTCCTTACCCACCCAATACCGGTTCCGGTGACCTAACACATTCCTTAGCACATCCTCAATCCTCACTCCTTGCTGCCACCTACTGGCATAAGGCTGCATAGGGCCCACTCGAGTGTCCCTTAGCTTAGCCTGGACAACGCCTTAAGCAAGGCCTGGCTGAGGCATGGTATTCCTTACCTGTGCCTCATGCATGCCTGAAACCGGCCCTAGCCATCTGTGGAGGCCTGTAAAAGGAATGTTACAGGCGGTAGAAAGGAAGACTCTGTGCTACTAGTGATGCATGACTTCTGGAAGAGCTGTGACTTTTCCAATTGCATGCGCATCAAAACACTGGTGCAGTCGCACAATCGCCTTATGCATGCGAGCCCGCGTCCGCACGTTTGCAGCGCTGATGCACGGGTATGTATGACCCCAACGTGCTTCCAAAATGCAGTCTGGGCCATGACCTAATCGGCAACAAGATTGGCGATTTTGACATCGGCACAATCTTCAATGCCGAAGAGTTCTACCTGCGAAAATCAGGCCCCACAAGCGACCCAACAATCACATACCGCAACGACGCGGAGCAGGTCTTCACCGACATCAAGCAGGCTCTATCCACCACCCGCGCCAATGAGGCCGACGGCAAGCTCTCTAACGCCCTCCGCAACATGCTTCTGAGTCAAGGCGAGGACCTGGCCGGCCGCAACATCTTCCGCGGCCGGGACATTGGCGTACCCACCTACGGCGGCGTCGCGCAGTGCTTCGGCCTTACCCCTGATGCCGCGGTATGCACGTGCACCTACAGCTACGTGGTCGTTCTTTTATTCTACAGTGCTGTCTGGTTGTTCCCCCGCCATGCAAGCGGCTGCTCCTCCTTAAATTTGCAGTGGCCGTGTACAGTTGTATGACCTGTATTTAATGCATGCCGTCTCTGGGTTCACATACACTCAGGTGCAGCATGCGTTGCCGCGCACATGCGGTCATATCGTTCTACTATAGCGGCTATGGTATGCAACAGTATCTGATATGACACACCTGCCCGTAACGCCTGCCGAATTTTTCAGAATCGTTGCTGGCGAGGGTGATACTGAGAATGTCCACTTTGCATGCAGACTGAGGCACAGACTCCCGACCTGTGGCTCGGACTCTTGCGTGAGCCCAAGAGTGCTGGCGCTGCGCTGCCACCCACGCTGCGCGCCGTGATTGTCGAGCAGTTCCATCGCAGCTTCTTTGGCCCCGGTGGCTTCTACTGGCGTGACAACCGTTCAATACAGTGCCTTGACCGCTGCGGCAGGGAGCCTACATTTGATATAGGGGATTTTTTGTTCTTGTAACTTCAGCTGTACTGCAGTGCACTTCATCTCACCTCACTCACCATGTACAGCTTTCGACTTGTGTCAGAACTTTGCATCCAAAATATGATCTGGCCACTTTGACCACAGTTATTTGCAAATTTATGTCGGGCAGGAGCACATGCGGTGAAGACCTGCCCATGCAGGGGTGACGCAGGTGTCGTTACTCAGGAGCCTGAGATTGGCATAAATGTCCTCAGGCGGGAAAGGGTGCAGGGTGGTCGATGCACTGCTGCTGGGAGGGAATCTACGTGGTTCTAAGGCATGCCACACACATGAACTACATGCAGATTGTGCAGTGCACAAACGACTGCTGTCACGTTTTGTACAGTCCCCAAATGTACACAGCACGTGAGGCTACATTACACACTGAACACATTGCCAAACACTGCTGCATCTGTGTTGGCCCTAATGATGTCTGAGTATTGAGAGCCACTGATCTCTGCCTCAAAGCCGCCGATGGCCGGCAGGTTTTCCCGCCAGAAAAAGCCACCGGGGCCGAAGAAGCTGCGGTGGAACTGCTCTACCATGACGGCACGCAGAGTGGGGCCGATGGGGGAGCCAGGGAGCTTGGGCTCGCGCAGGAGTCCGAGCCACAGGTCGGGGGTCTCTGCCTCTACCTGCACAGATGCATCCCCCTTTATATACCACTGTGGAACACAAATGCATCCTCGGATAAACAATGGCGCCCCTTCCAGGGCAGCGTGTGTTATTTGCTGATGGTGTGCTCTGCCCACAGTATGCCTAGTTGGACTGTTGTCTGCAAACAACAGAAACACCAAACCGAAGCCTGTGGACACGTGAACGATAACGGTCAGCATAGATCCACGTTAGTTATGACTAGCACTTGACGAGCGGGGTATTCTACACAGAGTCGTCTCCCATCTGCGGCTGTACATGTACCGCCCTCTGCTCAGACTGTGAGCGCAGCATCACCTTGACCGACCTGGCCATTTACACTGTGTATGTTGCCCGATCACGGCATGCGAGGCTTTTGATACATTTTAATTGCAAAAGAGAGCAAGAGGCTCACCGTGGCGTCAACAGGCATACCGAAGCACTCCGCCACGCCGCCATATGTAGGCACGCCCAGTTCGCGTCCGCGGAATATATTGCGGCCTGCTAGGTCCTCACCCATGCTTGCGCCAAACAGTACATTCCGCAGCGCATCAGACAGCCGCCCGTCAATCTCGTTTGCTGCTGTAGTGGATAGCTGCAGCATGATGTCCGTCAGAGTGGCGTCGGCGTTAGAGCGGTATGTCATCGAGGGAAATCCTGCCGGGCCAGAACGCTCAAGGAACACATCTTCTGAGTTGAAGGTGTCCGCAATGTCAATGCCACCAACAGTGTTGGGGATGAGGTCGTGTCCCAGGCGGTATGCAATGCTGAACTCCATTGATACATCGGGGGTGTTGAGCATACGCATGCTCTCCTCCAGGTCTGTCTGTGTGATGCCGAACGCAGGCAGGAATTCTGTGAGCACGACCTGCTGGAACTTAGCTCTGATAACGCTTCGCACGAGGTCAAAGCGGGCATCGGCGGACAGGCCTGAGCTGGTGGGGTCGGCATCCACCGCTGCACAAATGCGGTTGTGCTCCCGTAGCCACACGGTATGCTGTGCTGCAAGAAAGGCGTGCTCTGACACGCGGACGTCGCCGGCGACCAAGAAGAAGCGGCCCTCGAAGTCGGCTTCGGATGTGAGAGGCAGGAAGTTGCCGTTGGCCACGCGCAGGCGGCAGGTGCCGGGCTCTCGGAGGGTGTCTTGAATGTACTCTTCGTCAGTGCCGTACACGGGGCCGGCATCCACCTGGCCGGTGTGAATGTTGAGCGTGGTGCTGCAGCCGCGGCGGCGCGTGGTGAAGGCGCGGTGCAGCTCCATTGGTTCGTCCGGATCCTCTGCCCCCACCTCGATGGTAGGGCCCTCCTCATCTTCAAGTGTTAGCGCCAGATCGTGGTCTGTATGCACGTTGTACTGACAGATCCTCAGTACCGCGCCGCCTTATCAGTGGTTTCCATCCACTATCGGGACAAGCGCGAAACGCGTTCCATGTGTGCATCGCGCGTCACCACGTACGCCACAACCGCGCAACCATGTTCACGGGCTATTTATCTGTCGATGCTGGCGTCTTAGGCGTCGAAAGGCGATTCCGCCTCGGTAGATGCTATTGAAATGAGATTTTGAACACACAGCAGCTTTCCGGGACAACAATGGTGAAGCAGGCGCGTGTTAACAACGTTGAGGCATCGAGCACGCGTCAAATTAGATTTGAGGGCCTGAGGTCGCTTTGAAGGCTTTGCAGGCCATGCCAGATGAAGATTGGTTCATGTACAGTACTAGGCTGGTGCATTTGGGCAAGAGGAGCACATTGGGATTTGGGCCTCGGGGACAGCTTCCACAGGTTGCAGACAGTGTGCTGAGACAGTCAAGGGTCATCTAAGGACCAGGCCTGACGTGATTCGACGCTCAGCTTATCATATGCGCTGAAATGTGACAAAATGGAGGGCCAGGGCACGACAAAACTCTCCAGATTGCCATTGAATTGACATCACACACTTGCACATGCTCAAGACAGTCGCTTGTCCTGGGACTTGTGGGGGCTGGCAGAGCGGGCTGCTCACCATGAGACATGATGTGTTCTGTGCAAACAGGCTGATCTTGACCCGATTGTGGCTGTCTAGCACTGTTATCAAAACTGCTGTATTTAGGATTGCTTGGCCTATAGTGATTTATAAAAAAATCACAGAGATGAGGAGTTCAATGTTACTTCCTGGCCGTGGATGGTATCATGTGAATTCCATGCAGTCTGATGTCGAAGGCATGCATGTGAATGTGGCGGCAGCATTCAACGACCGCTAGAAGGTGAGACCTGATCATTCTGCAGTCCCATTTTTGGGGACGGGTGCATATAATCTACGCACAGAATCTGCTCACCACAGCGACAGCGTATCTATCTATTTCCCACCCTCGATGAACACAATTTTCGCTGAAGTGATGCCTGTCGATTAATGTGTCGATGTATGCACATGGCAACCACGTGCAGCACTGCATACAGAAATCGAAGCAGATGCATGCGCGCACCGAGAAATTGGCCAAATCCCCAGACCATGTTGGAGAGGCCAAATGTATTGACTGCGTTCCCGGCGGAAACAAACTCGTCACTTATCGGCCGTATGTCCTCTAACACCTGCATCCCCCAAACTGCTGTTGGAGTCACCATCATGCCACCAGTGCCGTCTAGAGTTACAGCCAAACCACTTTTGCATCGGCAGCGATGCTGCATGAACCTGGCTCCAGTGCTAGAGCCTGATGTCCGAGCTCCACGCAGGAGCCTAGTACTGTTAACAAACTCTACAAGGTGAAAGGTATGAGTGGTCTGCTTGGAAGGAGAGCCCACTGACAGCATGTCAACCTGGGCAAGCTTGCTCAACTAAACTGCCAACAGAAACATTTCTTGTAAGGTCCCAGCTTGCACTACATGTTGTGGTTCAACTCAATGCCATGTGCCGCATTGTAGCTGCTGGGAAAAGCAACGGTTGACACACCACAGTTTCAGATGCACCCCCCCCACATTCACACGTCCTAGGTAGGGTCGTGATGGGAATCAGCTCCTGCCTCTCCAGTCCAGACCCACCCATTTCGGAGGCTGCTGCGTTAGCCACGCCCGGCATATTCCCAGCTGCTCCGGCATTATCTGTTGCTGTGGCAGCGTCTGCTGTGAAAGTTTCCTGTGCTGACACCTGAGTCTGTAAAGCAAGGATACCCAACAGGGCTGTGTTAGCAATAGAATTCATGATACCTTCGCGTCGACGTACAGCGGCAGCCAAGGCAAAGTATGGCGATGGAGGAAAGATCTAGTGCAGCAGATTAGCTCGTGTGGAGCTGGAACGCCGCATATATCGGTGCGGGGGCGGGTCCGATATCGGGGACTCGCCATCAGTCGACGCGGGATGCAAGGATCCGAATCCGCCAGTGGCGCGCACTGCGAACTCCTAGCGGATGACCTGTCCAGCGATAGCCCCATGGGCCCCATGTACAGTCGACATGTGTGCTATCAATGACACGACATGTGCTTTTTGCTGGTGTCTACTTTCGGGGGTTTTGGCCGTCTACTTTCCTTCTGTTGCCCTCGCTGCCGGGCTATTGCGTTCATCTCCGTGTAACACGAAGCTATAAGTGTCTTCGACACGGGCACTGCAGCTCGTGATCATGATTTGCACCAGGTTTTGATGGGAAAAGAAGTGGTGGGAAGTCAGTCAGAGGCGCAAAATTCCGTAACTATGTGCAACACCTGATTTCTTGCAAGCAATTGCTCTTGACCCAAGCTCCCGGTACTGGTGCATTGTGTCAAACTCAAGAGGCATCAAGGAGTGTGATGGCGGGCGACGGAGCCGAACACGTGGGAGGCCTGCCACGTGGGAGGCCTAGGACGCCACTGATTCGACCTTGAACACGGAAGGTGAAGCGCTGATGTCTTGCGGAAGGTTGAAACATACTTCCTACTCTCTGACTAGGATGGCGGCGGATCCGGCGTTTTGTACAATAAACGCTCGAGTTGTGAGATGTACATGGCAGCGTGAACGTCTGCAGCGTCAACCTGCTGCGTGTCCGTGCCTTGGCCTGAAGTCGAAAGTCGAAAACGTTTGACACTACGTATACTGATGGACCCGAAAGCATGCTATTGACTGCGTAACGTTGATATGCCCATTCTTAGCGCCTGCCCCATGCCATACCCAAGCGATACCGAAGCTTGCTGCTCTCATATGATCCTCGCACATTTGAGGCGGAAATCGCAGCGACAACAGTGTAGTCATTAGGAACAACTACACCAACCCGCATGGATGCGTGGGTGTGGTTGTGTCGGCTGTGTCGGTTCGTTGTGGCTTTTCACCTGAGACAGTTGTTGCTTGTTGCTGTTGTCTGCTTTCGGGGGTTCTGGCCGTCTACTTCCCTGCTGTTACCCTCGCTGCCGGGCTATTGCGTTCATCTCCGTGTATAACCAACCCGCATTACTTGCGTTCATCTCCGTGTAACACCAACCCGCATTACTCACCGCATGCACTGATACCCGTTTATGGGCTTGGACGGGCGCGTGCTGAGCGCTGCAAACTCGGATGCAAAAAGGCTTAAGCTTGTTTGTCAACGTACCGCACGCGATGGAACGTTGTGTTGGCTCTGCCGTTAATTGCAAATGCCATCCGGGTGGGGTAGCTATAGATGAATCGGCAAGAGTGGCATGACGCCGTGGCGGGCCCGGGCATACATGATCATCTTCGCGGCGGCCGTCAGGCGGCACCGCGCTTGCCCTTGCGGTCGGCGCCTGGCTGGGTACGGTCAAGTTGCCTCCGATGGGAACCGTGCATTCGCGCAGCCTCAGGCTTGGTCCTACGTTGACCAGCATCACAGCGGTGGCCATCGCTGCCTGTGCCACTGCCACAATTTTAACCAAACGTGCCATTGCAAGCATCTCCGATGGTACGCGGCGGGCGCGTGCCGATACACACTACCGCTGCGCCGCACATGCTTCCGGGTGTTACACGGAGACGAACGCAATAGCCCGGCAGCGAGGGCAACGGAAGGAAAGTAGACGGCCAAAACCCCCGAAAGTAGACACCAGCAAAAAGCAATCACTCTCCCAGGCGAAAAAGCCACAACGAACCGACACAGCCGACACAACCACACCCACGCACCCACACGCACGCGCACTCCCGCACCCCTCCACTACGGCACCCGCGCCACAACCGCGCACAGCAACAACCACCACCGCACTACTGCCCACCCCAGCAAAACCAGCCACCACCGACCCCCCTACAGCAGCACCCCCACTCCATCCTGCCCCACTGGAGCATTCCATCACGGGCTCCCCGCACATGAGAGCCCGGGGGCGCACGCCCCCCACAGTGCAAGGCATACCAGCCCTCCCCCTCCGGCCGCCCGACAGGGGCCTCAGGGCGGGGCGCGAAGGGCACTAGCGGCGCCGCATCACTCCCCCCACGGTGGCTCGCGGGAAGGTTCGGCGGGCCAACACGACCAGACGCGGGGCCGGCCTGCGCTGCTGCAGCCGCGGCACCCGGTCCAGCAAGGCGGCCAGCGGCCGCCTATAGCACGTCCGACGGGACATCGTGGCCAGGCACCACCGCCCTGCCCGCCAGCCGCATACGCAGCGGAGCCGCAGCGAGGACCTGGCGCGTCACACCACGGCACAGAGTGGTGGAGAGTTCGCACATGGCATTCTGCAAGAACGCTCGCCTGGACACGGCCCCCGAAGCCGCAGCAAAGTCAGCGATCTTATTCAGGAAGGCGAACGCACCCGTGCCCACACGGCCAAACGTCTCATGCGACAGGGACACGAAGCGACATGCGCCTGTGCCGGAGCGGCCGTACTTGTCTCGCTTCCGGTCGTCCATCAGCTGGGCGGCAGCGCCTGGCGTGTTTGCCGCGGCGACGACCCGGGAGGGGGCCACCGGACAGGTCACGCACACATCGGCCACAACGGTGTCGCAGGGCAACATCACAAGCAGATCACCCCGTTCCGGGTCGCGCTGCGAGCGGGGGGGTAGCGGCCGGGCGCAAGCCGCGGCCGCGCGGCCCCGTCGACCCTCGGGCAGGCGTCGCGGCGGACTAGTGGCCACCGGGCGCACCTGTGGCAGGTGCTCACACCGCACCGCGCACTCGCCGGCCGAGGCGGCCGCCTTCACGGCCACTGCGGCGGCGGCGGCAGCTGCCGCGCCGAGCTCTCGCGCGCCCTTGTAACCGACAGCCGCCTCGCCGGGGACGTCTACGTCCATGGCGCCTGCCGTGTCGGCCGCGGCAGCCTTGACCTCGGACGAGGCAACAATTGCTGAGATGGCAGCAGCGACGAGTGAAGCCGCGGCGGCTGGTCCCTCTGAGGTGCCGTCCGCCGTGGCGGCGTCGCCGAGCGGGGCAGCTTTGTCCGCCGGTCCGGAGGGGCGCAAGGGGGCAGGCGGGGAATGCGCCAGCGTCTGGGTGCCACATGGGGTGGAAGGCACGGCCGAGGCGCTGGGGGCCGGGGTGGGTGGAGTGAGCGCACCAGCGGCAGCACAGCTGGCAGGCTCACAGGAGGGGCCGGGCGGCTGTGCGGGCGGCCGTGCGCCCGGCACATCCGGGTACTGCGGGAGGCTCTTGATGTTGGGCTCAAGAGACGTGGAGATGCCCGCCCGCATGATGAAGCGGCGCCATGCCTGCGTGATCGCATCATGGCGGGCGACCACCGTGCGCCACACCGCATTGCACACCAGGGCATGCGAACCATCAGCAGGCGATGCCCGGCCGCACACGCAGTCGCCGTCCGCCTCCGGGCCGGTGAACAGTGACTCACCTAGGCGCAAGCGCACATTCACGCGGAACTCTGTGGCAGTCAGCTCAGTCGCACCGGGCCTGGCTTTCAGGAAAGCTGAGGCCATCGAGCCTGCGCAACTATGCAAGCGCGCCTTGCTGGTCAGGCTGTGTTCGCGTGTTGCTGACGACGGGCTGCGCGTCCCTTGATCCAGCGCTGCAAGCAGCGCAGCCGCCCGGGCGTCAGAGTCGGCCCGGCCGACTGCATTCTGCAGCCGTGACATGCGGATGGCAGACCCCCCGCCGCTCAGGCCCGCCCATGCCGCGGGCTCGGCGGGGCACTCAGACAGCCCCGGGATGCTTGGCCACTGCTGGCGCAACTCTTCGAGAGTGTGGCGCATGGCGACGCCCGCATCGCCACGGAACGGCAGGCCTCGATCCGTCCCTTCTGCGAGGGCTGCATGGGCGAGTGCAGCGGACGACAGGCGAGCAGCGTCGGCGATGGGTTGGGTGAACCTGCGTAGGCCCATGCCGCCGTGGCGGTGGGGAAGCAGGGCTTGCAGGCACTGTGCATCCGTAAGGCTGGTCACATCCAGAATATCGCCGAGGCCCTTCAGCAGCGCTGTCTCCACTTGGTGCAGCGGCTGCTCCAGAAACCGCCACTGCGTGCTGCGCAACAAATGGGATTCTCTATGCTGCAGGCAGTTGTGCATGACAAGCCATTTCACCTGAGGGGACAGTGGCAGTGCGGTCAGCTTCGCAATCTGCGCGCGAGTGGCTGCGCAGCGGCGGGAGACATGTGCTGTGACGAACTCATCGCTACCCAGCGGGGTGCCGCACACCACGATGCCGTCCGGGGCGACGCGCGCACCGAGCAAGGCGGCGACATGCACAGCTGTGTCCGTGTCCTCGCAGTAGACGCTAGTCTTCTGCGGCTGGCACGGGTGCCTACCCATGATCAGTGCTGCGCCGGCGGCGACATCTTGCGGCCGTCCTTGCAGGTACGTGTCATCGTGGCATGCCGTGACCAGCGCTCCGCCGCTGACCTCGCTCGCTGCTCGCAGAGTCGGCTGATACGTCAGATTGAAGAGGAACGGCCCCATCGTGTCGCCCTGTCGCACGCCGGTCTCGCTCCACAGCACTTCATGTGCGCCGTCCGGGCGCCGCAGAAGCAGCGCCGATGCCTGTTGGTATGACATCCGCACGAATGGCAAGAGACCCGGGGCGTGCTGTGCAACGGCTGCCAGCATGGCGGTCCGATCGCACAGATTGAAGGCATTGCGGAGGTCCACTTGGACGGTCACAACATCGGGGTCATGAAAGTCAGGATACAGCGCATGGCCTGGGATCTCAGCACCCCCAGAGATGCCGACACCGGCCTGCAGCGGGGCAAACAGGCTGGCTGCATCCGGCAGCGTCGCCAGCGCGCAGATGCCCGCCAGGCGCATCAGCGACTCACCGATTGCGATGGGCCTGACGCCGCCTGCCGTCTTGGCGAGGGCGATCAGTCGGCTGGCTTGGAGGAGAGCCGTGTGGGGGATGCTCCCCGACAGGAGGTCATTGACAAAATGGCGCAGCGCGGCGCGGATGCGTGGGTCATGTAGTGCCACGGCGCGGATGTGCTCGTTTGTCCACCCACTGGGCCCTGCTGCCGTGCCCCGCGACAGGTTCAGCACGATCTGATGGAATTGTTCCTCCCCGATCACTGCGGCGGGAGGCGGGAGGTCAGCGGTGTGCGGCAGAACGGGCGGGGGGGCAGACGGGTGCAGCTCCCGCAACGCTGCTATAGTGGCCGCATCAACGGCTGCCAGCGGGCTGCTGTCCAGGCAGCGGGCCGCGCGCCCGTCATTGCCGTTGCGGCAGTGCCTATACATGCGCCCGGCCAGCTCATGGTCAGCCAGCAGCGCTGTCCGAGTGCGCTGGGGCTTCGCATCGGCGTCAGTATCAGCCGGCGCGGCAGCACGTCGGCGTTTATGGAGGTCACGGATGCGCGCCAGGACCCGCCGGCGCTGCCCGCTGCCGCCGCGGTTGTCCCCAAGCAGCTCGGTAGGGAGCATCAATAGCTCAGTGATGTGCTGCTGCTTGCTCGCATCATGCTCGCGCTTGACGGCATCGTGGATGGCCTCCAGGCAGTCGGCCGCGGCCGCGGCAAAGACATCAGTGACCGACCTGGGGAGTTCTTGAGGCACCCTGACGTCGCGGTATGGCGTAGCCACGCCCGGAGAGGAAGCCTCCTCCACGGCTGGTGCGGTTGCCGCCGGCACCCCGGCGGAGTCTGTGCCGACGTCCTGCATGACGCTGTCGGCGGGCGCGGAGCCGATGCGCAGGCCGGATAGGCTTGACTCGGCCAGGCCCGATGGCGGCGCGGGCGGACGCGGCTGGGCGTTGAGGCTGGGCTGCGTGCCTTCAGGGGCGACCATGGCGTGGTTCCCTACGTGAGCAGGGCTGACTAGCGTGGCAAGCGCAGGCAGACCGGTGGACTCGGTCGGTGTTGGCCACGCACGCTGGCCGTTGCCGGCAGCTGTGTCATGCATGACATCTGGTGCCGCAGTGGGGGTCGCGGCGGTCGGGCTGGCAACTGCGCCGGCGTCATGCATGATAGCATCACATGGGGGCGGGGCAGGCGACGGCGGGACGTCACCTGGAGGTTGACGGCCGCCTGCCGACCCACCGTTCCCGTGGTACTCGCCATTCACGGCCAGGAGGTGCTGCGCGAGGCGGCTGGCGGGCGGCAGGCTATGTGGCCGGACATTGATTCCCATCCCATCTGCAGCCGGTGCTGACGCAGGCCCCGAGGCGGCCTCGCGGGGTACCAGGCCGCAGCGCGTGACCGACTGCGAGCGGGGACGGGCTGTCGAGTGCGGAGTGACGGGCGCCGGTTGTGCCGGAGGCTGGGTGCGGCGGTGAGCAGGCTGTGCGGGGCCAAGGCTGCACTGTGCTGTGGGGTGCCCTGCAGTGCTATTGCTGCGCCGTTGGGGGTTCGACGGGCACCGTTTCTCGTGTGCGCCCAGGCCGAGCCGCGAGTACACTTTCGCACAGAAGTGACACGTGGCTCCGTTCAGCTGGGCGAGGTCTGCTGTTGAGAACGTGTGACCAGCGTGCTGCCTGCGGCAGTGCTGCAGTAGCTGCTGCGGCGACCCGAACAGAGTGCCGCAGCATGGGCACGGCTTGCGCGGAATCACAGCGGACGATTTGCTGATTCGATGCTGAGTGGGTTGGACCGCCGTCCAACGCTTGCGCGGATCCATGGCCAGATCGCGCAAGCCAGAAAGTGGTGCTGTGCACCTGGTGCAGGCGCACCCACAGAAGGAGTAGGCTCAGGCGCTGGGGATCCTGTCGTCGAGACTACGAACGCCTAGTTGTATGCAGTATATTGACCTACTTGCGAGGGCTATGCGCGAGCTGCGCGATCGGAAGGCTGGCAGGCGCGCGCTGCTACGCGGGCAGCCTTCACCGCAGTGCCAACTGAGCAGCGCAGAGCTCAGCCGGCGAAGAGACTATCAATACTGACAGAAATTAGCATCTGAAGCAGTCAGAATCTCCACTCGTGGCACGCCGTGGCGCGGACATGGGAGGTGACCATGCAGACGAAGACGTCGCTCGACAGCCTACCAACACAGCTGTAATCCGCTGGTGGCTGAGTAAGATAGCGCAGCGACGTTCAGGTTCGAAGGCAACATGCTTCCGGGTGTGTGCGTGTCTGCTTTCGCGCTGGCGTTAGTTCGTTCTGGCATTTGCTCGCGCGGCGCGTGGCCTTGGTGCTTGCGGTGGCCGGTCTGTCTGTTTGCTTGTTGCCTGGTCCGTCGCCCTGGCGCTGCTGAGTCCTAGATCTATCACTGTGTAACACACATGCTTCCGGTACTTCGCTCGGCCGAGGTCCGGGATGTAGAGCACAGCTGTGCGCAGCCTTATCACAGCCGAGGACAGGATCCAACTGGTCTGCAACATCATGATATAGAGCCCATGCAACTGCAACTTGCGCAAATTGTGATGCAGAGCACACTCTGGATCTCTGGTGCTAGAGAGACTGTGCACAGGCTCATTGTGTCTCACACTCACAGTGTCCACGACAAAGTACCCCACCCCGGATGGGGAAGGTAAGGTGGGAAACATGTTACAGCCTGGGGACTCATTGGTGATTGAGCATTTTGATGCGCTGTAACGTTGATGATGTAGATATATGATATTTAAGCAAGTGCTGCCGACGCGAGTCGCGCTGCGTCAGCAACGTCGGCTGTGTAGTGTGGCAGACCCATGCCGCCATGTCTGTGACGGAGTATGGCCTGCTCACGCTGCAGGTCGGTGAGCTGCTGTGTTTCGATGATGCGTCACATGGAGTGTATGCTGGCGTTCTTGACACTCATGAGCGGCTGTTCGAGGTGGGCCCAGGCGTTAGTGCGCAGCAGGTGTGCTTCGCCATGCTGCAGGCACTGGAAGAGGACAGCCCACCGTGTCTGGGCTGCCAGCGGGAGGCCTGCCAGCTTTTGCATGAGCTCGACGGTGCGGTTGCATCTACGGCGCACATACGCTTCCACATAGGCAGGGGTGCCCAGTGGCGCGCCGCATGCGACCATGCCGTCAGTGGCGAACATGGCGCCTAGGCAGTCGGCTGCGCGCGAGGCCTTGGCGGGATCGGTGCGGTGGACGAGCGTCTTCTGCTTGTTGCACTGGTGGCGGGATTGCACAACTCGACCGATGGCGACGACTTGCTCGACCGTGCCCTAAACCGTCTGGTCATCGTAGCACGCGATGGCTAACGTGTCAGGGGCCGCTTCACTGTTTGTCGTCGCTGGTGCCAGTGGTAATGCTCGACCTGGCAGCACGCCCGATCATACTCTAGCGCATGGGAGCTGATGCCACGTACTACATGTTACGTATTCGTGTAATTATGCGCGTGTAGTGTACAAATGGCGCTGAAACTTTATTGGATGTACGGTATGCTGGTATATCACGATACAGACCTTCGGGTCAGGCGATTAAGCATTGCAACGTTCACATATGTTAGCAGTGCCTCTATGAAGCTGTCACATGTGCAAATTGGGACGGGCGCTGCTGCCGGGCCTTCCTGTCCCCACAGATGGCCTGCCGGCGCTGACAGGCCATCGCGCATAAGCTTGCGTCGCCCCCCCCCCCCCCCCCCCCCCCCTCGCCCATCCCGCCCCGAGAGCCCCCCCCCTCCACCCATTTCACCCTGCAGCCCCCCCACCCCCCCCCCCCCCCGCACCCGACCCCTTCCTCTTCCCTCCCTCCCTCTTCCCTCCTCCCAGCGCACGTCCGCCGTTTCTCCTCTGCGCCCCTCCCGGACACCGCTCGGGCTGCCGGGCTGGCTGAGGCTATTGCTCCTGGGACCGGTGCCTCTAGGCCTCGGACATCGCCGTAGCGCGCGCTGTCGCGCCCGTGCAGACTGCTTGTGTCGCGCTGACGACCGCTTGTGCGCCCGGCGAGTGCTGGCTGTGTGTTTGGTGTGCGCGTGGCCTGCGTGGTACTGCGTGGTGTGTGCGTGTCTGCTTTCGCGCTGGCGTTAGTTCGTTCTGGCGTTTGCTTGTGCGGCGCGTGGCCTTGGTGCTTGCGGTGGCTGGTCTGTCTGTTTGTTTGTTGCCTGGTCTGTTGCCTCGGCGCTGCTGAGTCCTAGATCTATCACTGTGTAACACATGTGCAAATGGGTGCTTGTCGTTTCGTTCGCCAACTTCCCCACCTTGAGGTCCCCCATGCAATGCCCTTCCCCTCCCCAATTTTTTCCAGCATGGTGAAGGCCAGGCGGGGAACATGACGCGACTGTGGAACCCATGGTGGGGCAACCGTGCGAGGCCTTGCCAGCACGCAATGACACAGTCTGATGACACTGTGCTGTTCAATATGTTAGCGCCTCACTGTTCCTGGATTCCCTCCCAACCAACCGCATGCTGACTCGGAATGATGGGGATTTTGTGCATGGAATGTGGTTCACTACACAAATGGAGGGGACTTCCCCCCTGCCGCCATTAGATGGGGAAGTGATATGTGATTGCAATGTTCGGGTGAAGCCCGGTGACGTAGATCATGCCATGACGTGTCGACACAATGCCGACTGCGGAACGTTGCGCCACAACATTGCCATTACGGCTTAACGCCGTCGAGTAAGAGCGGCAGGGGTGTCCACATCAATTGAGCCTGTGATGCGCAGCCTGGACAGACGCTACAGGGACGACAGTAGGGGGGACATCCTAGCAAATGGTCCGGACGTGGATGTGTATGTGCTAGATGTCAGCTTCATCTATCCATCTGGGGTGGCTGTGGTGGGGAAAGCATCGGGGGCAAAGGGGCACGCGGCCGCCGTACGCGAACAGTTCAAACTCAACAAGTACAAAGAGAGTGTGCAGGGATCGTACAAGGTGGTGCCGGTTGTGCACGAGACATATGGCAGACTAGGGTCGCATGCCATGCGGTATCTCAACACGCTGGCAGTGTCGTTGGTTGGGCCGTTCAACAAGAGAGCAAAAGCTCGCTGGATTGAGAACTCCTTGCGGGAGTTCAGTGCGGCGACAGTGAAAGGAAACGGGTTTCTGATCAGAAAGACCATGTCTAGGGTAGCACGGCTCACGGGTGCGCAGTTCGTGCCAGGTGATCGCCTGGCAGGCTCGCATCTGCTGGGTAGCATGTGAGTCTAGACTCTAGTTGTACGTTCGCTTGGTGCACTGGATCGGAGCTCCTCGATGTAACAGTATATATTACAGTGCCTAACCATTCTGTCTGGTGCCACATAGTCGTGCGATTCCGACCATGCTATAGCAGTCGTCAAAACTGGTGTGACTCGCTGCCTGGCTCTTGCCTGGCTCTTGCGTTCATCTCCTGCGTTCATCTCGAACTCCGTGTGCCACTGTCAGTACTAGTGTGACTCACACTGCCAGTACTAGTGAAACTCACACTGCGCTCACACTGATGCAATGGTAATATCGGCGGAGCTTCGTGCGCGGGAGAGCTCAGGGAAGAAGGCACAAACGTGTTTGGCGTTGGCATGCGCGCTCCTGGGCAGGGCTGTGGCGGATCTACGCTTTAGGCAACCATGTGCAAGCTAGTCGTTGGTTTGGCCGCAGGTGCAGTGCAGCAATGCATGCATGAGACTGCGGGAGTATGACGTTGATGCATAGATTTGCATGGTGATCAGCGAATTCGCTGTCACATATAGGACTGACTGCTAGTTCACCAGTCATTGTGTTTGACTGGCTGAATGGCAGGTGCGTGTTTCTTGGACTTTGTTTACATACTGCTGTAAGTTGGCATTGATACCTAGGACATTGATTGAGCTGTGTGTGTTACACAGCGATAGATTTAGGACTCAGAAGCGCCAAGGCAACAGATCAGGCAACAAGCAAACAGACAGACCGGCCATTACAAGCACCGAGGACACGCGCTGCACGAGAAAATGCCAGAACGAACTAACGCCAGCGCGGAAGCCGACACGCACACACCACGCAGTACCACGCAGGCCACGCGCACACAGCTAGCACTCGCTGGGTCCACAAGCGGTCGTCGACTTGACACTAGCAGTCTGCACGGGCGCGACAGCGCGCGCTACGGCCATGTCCGAGGCCGCGAGGCACTGGTTGCAGGGTCCGAGGCCGCGAGGCACCGGTCCCATGATCCGTGTGTGTGTGTGTGTGTGTGTGTGTGTGTGTGTGTGTGTGTGTGTGTGTGTGTGTGTGTGTGTGTGTGTGTGTGTGTGTGTGTGTGTGTGTGTGTGTGTGTGTGTGTGTGTGTGTGTGTGTGTGTGTGTGTGTGTGTGTGTGTGTGTGTGTGTGTGTGTGTGTGTGTGTGTGTGTGTGTGTGTGTGTGTGTGTGTGTGTGTGTGTGTGTGTGTGTGTGTGTGTGTGTGTGTGTGTGTGTGTGTGTGTGTGTGTGTGTGTGTGTGTGTGTGTGTGTGTGTGTGTGTGTGTGTGTGTGTGTGTGTGTGTGTGTGTGTGTGTGTGTGTGTGTGTGTGTGTGTGTGTGTGTGGCCAGCGTACACGCCATGTGCCGCATCATTGAAACGCAACAGCTCACGACCTACAGCGTGAGCAGGCCTTGCTCCCTCATAGACATGGCGGCATGGGTCTGCGACTACACAGCCGACGTTGCTGACGCCGCGCGCTCGCGTCGGCAGCAGTTGCGCACGCGGTGCTCGCGGACGGCATCGACGGCGGCAAGCCGTTCGCGGCGACGCCGCGGTCCAGCACCAGGCCCGCCTCGCACGCTTGCGGAAGGCATGGCCGGCGTGCAGGGAATCTCAGACAGCCCGACCCCAGCCGACGCCTGGGCGTCTTGACGCTGGCTCGAGCTGCGCATGACGCAGCTCCAGAGCGCGCTCAGCCGGGCGGAGGCCGACGCGCGCGGACCTTCACCGCGCGACTATTCTCGAGACCCTGAAGCACGGTCCGAATTCCCCAATTCGGCGGAGACGGCGTGCGCTGTCGTCGCTCGCCTCCTCAGCTTGCTCTGGCTCGCTGGCCTCGGCGTTCCTCACTGCCTGCCCCGGCCCGGTGACGGGCCTGACCGACCATGAAATCCAGGTGGCTGCTGCTGCGGCGGCTGGTGAGCGCTGCTACCCGTCCTGGAGTCGGATGAGGCCTGCCCCTGCGCCGCGTGGCTGCGTCCGGTACACACAGTGTCATATGCGGACAGCTATGGGCAAGTTCAGTCCTAAAGCACGACCTCATCACCGTGGCTTGGAGGCGGGTGCTCATGCGCGCGTCGATCGCTTCATCGCTGGAGCCGCACGTTGGCAAGCTCCCCGGGGGCATACGCGTGCTCCCCCTCCGCGGCAGCCGGCAGTCGCCACCAGCCGCGCCGCCGGCGGACTTTACGCGCCCGCCGGCTGCGCCGTCTGCGAGTGCACCGGCCGCGCCGTGTCAGCAAGACCCGCCGCCGCCGCGCCACCGCCGCAGTCACCGCCGCCGCCGCCGCCGCCACCGGACCCCCCAGCCGATGCCGCGCCGGTCCAGCTCCCACCCCCATCTCTCGCAGGCCCTCCAGGCTTCGGACGTGCCCCCACACCCCTCATGGCACCCCAAGCCCCGGCTCCGGCCTCCCTTACCCTTACTGCGCTACCGCCCCCCCCGCCGCGGCCCACGCCCCGACGCGCGACGCGCCCCTCGCTCTGACCGAGAGGGCAGCGCCTCTGCCGCACCCCCGCTGCCCGATCGCAGCGGCCTCCGCAGCGCGCGACTCTTGCATTCCTCACCACGCGCATGGCGCTGCTGGACGTTAAGGTGATGCACCGCTTGCCAGGTCGCATGTGCGCGGTGCGTCACGTGAGGCTGGCGCGACCGCCGAGAAGGGCGCACGGCAAAAGCGCGACAAATATGGCGCCATCACAGGTGCCGCCCAGTTCATCCCGCTCGTGCATGAGACGTATGGCAGGGTTGGAACGGACGCGTACGCTTCCTCCAGACTGGTCGCGCGAGGTTGCCGCGGGACACGGGGCGGTGTCAAAGCGTACTTTTCCTTCTCAATGCCATGCGCGACCTGTCCACAACATTGTGCCGCGCGCTGGCGCGCCAAGCCCGCGCGGCCGCGCCCCTCCGTGCTAGACTGGTCGGACGGGCGCTGCTGCCGGGCCTTCCTGTCCCCACAGACGGCCTGCCGGCGCTGACAGGCCATCGCGCATAAGCTTGCGTCGCCCCCCCCCCCCCCCCCCCCCCCCCCCCCCTCGCCCATCCCGCCCCGAGAGCCGCCCCCCCTCCACCCATTCACCCTGCAGCCCCCCCACCCCCCCCCCCCCCCCGCACCCGACCCTTCCTCTTTCCCTCCCTCCCTCTTCCCTCCTCCCAGCGCACGTCCGCCGTTCTCCTCTGCGCCCCTCCCGGACACCGCTCGGGCTGCCGGGCTGGCTGAGGCTATTGCTCCTGGGACCGGTGCTCTTAGGCCTCGGACATCGCCGTTACGCGCCGCTGTCGCGCCCGTGCAGACTGCTTGTGTCGCGCTGACGACCGCTTGTGCGCCCGCGAGTGCTGGCTGTGTGTTTGGTGTGCGCGTGGCCTGCGTGGACTGCGTGTGTGTGCGTGTCTGCTTTCGCGCTGGCGTTAGTTCGTTCTGGCGTTTGCTTGTGCGGCGCGTGGCCTTGGTGCTTGCGGTGGCCGGTCTGTCTGTTTGTTTGTTGCCTGGTCTGTTGCCTCGGCGCTGCTGAGTCCTAGATCTATCACTGTGTAACACACCGCTTGTGCAACTTGCAGCTGCTCCGGTTACACTATTGCCACGCACTTCCACACGAAATACTTGCCTGCACAACACCATCTCGCCCGCGAGCCCCCCCCTCCAACCATTCGCCCTGCAGGCCCCCCCCCCCCCCCCCCCCCCCCCGCACCCGATCCCTCCTTCTTTTCTCCGTCCCTCTTTTCTCCTCGCAGCGCACGTCCGCCGTTTCTCCTCTGCGCCCCTCCCCGGACACCGCTCGGGCTGCCGGGCTGGCTGAGGCTTCGGCTCCTGGGACCGGTGCCTCGCGGCCTCGGACATGCATATGGCCGTTGCGCGCGCTGTCCCGCTTGTGAAGACTGCTAGTGTCGCGTCGACGACCGCTTGTGGGCCCGGCGAGTGGTGGCTGTGTGTTTGGTGTGCGCGTGGCCTGCGTGGTACTGTGTGGTGTGTGCGTGTCTGCTTTCGCGCTGGCAATAGTTTGTTCTGGCATTTGCTCTTGCGGCGCGTGGCCTTTGTGGCAGAATGTGCACTGTGAGTCTACGATGTTCGCCCGCAGCAACATGCAACGTCACAGCCTGCCATTCAGCCAGTCAAACACAACTGTTACAGCTTCACATATTGTACACTACTTAAGCTGTATGGATCTCACCTGTGGCAGAATGTGCACTGTGAGTCTACGATGTTCGCCCGCAGCAACATGCAACGTCACAGCCTGCACTTCGCACACAGCACAATCAATGTCCTAGGTATCAATGCCAACTCACAGCAGTATGCAAACAAAGTCCAAGAGACACGTACCTGCCATTCAGCCAGTCAAACACAACGACTGGTGAACTGGCAGTCAGTCCTATATGTGACAGCGAACTTGCTGATCACCATGCAAATCTATGCATCAACATCCTACTCCCGCAGTCTCATGCATGCATTGCTGCACTGCACCTGCGGCCACACCAACGACTAGCTTGCACTCAGTTGCCTAAAGCCTAGATCTGCCACAGCCTTGGTGCTTGCGGCGGCCGGCCTGTCTGTTTGCTTGTTGCCTGGTCTGTTGCCTCGGCGCTGCTGAGTCCTAGATCTATCACTGTGTAACACAACACCATGCTGATGCATAGGCTTCTAGGCAACCCAGCGAGTCATCGAATGAGGCACAGACCAATCACACCAATCAGATCAGACTGACCAAGCGAGCTGTGGCAGATCTAGGCTTTAGGCAACTGAGTGCAAGCTAGTCGTTGGTGTGGCCGCAGGTGCAGTGCAGCAATGCATGCATGAGACTGCGGGAGTAGGACGTTGATGCATAGATTTGCATGGTGATCAGCAAGTTCGCTGTCACATATAGGACTGACTGCCAGTTCACCCGTCGTTGTGTTTGACTGGCTGAATAGCAGGTACGTGTCTCTTGGACTTTGTTTGCATACTGTTGTGAGTTGGCATTGATACCTAGGACATTGATTGTGCTGTGTGCGAAGTGCAGGCTGTGACGTTGCATGTTGCTGCGGGCGAACATCGTAGACTCACAGTGCACATTCTGCCACAGGTGAGATACATACAGCTTAAGTAGTGTACAATATGTGAAGCTGTAACAGTTGTGTTCGACTGGCTGAATGGCAGGCTGTGACGTTGCATGTTGCTGCGGGCGAACATCGTAGACTCACAGTGCACATTCTGCCACACGAGCTCACCTGATTGTCAGATGCTGCGATTGCTGCTGCTGAAGCTGCAAGTTATAACAAAGATGCATGGTAGAACGCTGACCTGTAAAACATCAGCATGTCCGCTAGCAGCATTCCTGGCCACCACGTCAGCACAAAATTCCATCAAGCCCAGAATGCCGGCACTTCATGACTCATGGATTGCTGCATCGCATGAAATACCTCACCTGATTGTTGAAGGCTGCAGTAGCTACTGCTAAACTTTTTGCACGTAGGAGCACTAATAAAAGCATAACCTGCAAAGCAATAAGTTAATCTGAAGAGTGCAGAGTGGTACCAAGTCAGCGCAGTACCACAGCAAGCACACCAACGCAGCAGTCTATGAACTGCTGCATGAAATTAGTGGGCTCACCTATTCGCGTGGGCTGTACTGCTGCGGTTGATGTGTGTTACCAAGTGAGCTGTACGTGTCTGTGGCCAAGCACCCGGAACACTGATGCTGCAAAGTTCCAGCGGCACTGCATCCGACAAGCGCCAAATTTGATATCACTTGATTCCAAGTTGCAGTGGCGTTGATACTGACGGCTGTTCCAGCTGCGACACCTCCTCGGTAAGGGAAGTCAACAACACGCTGGCGTTGCACGCCTGCAGCACGTTTGCATACAGCGTGAATGGCAGCTCAGCTTCTTCTCAGCCATTAAAAGTACCATGCGATCATGCGCCATACGTTTCTCCTGTTTGACGTCGTGCAACCTCGCACGACGTGGTCATTGTGGAGCAGCGCTAGCGGTAGACGTTCACGCGGCTGAAGGGCTGGAGGCATCGAAACTGCAAATCGGAAGCGAACTCGAACACAAATGAAGCTTAAATCAAGCTGCCTGGCCAATGCCTTCATGTTACTGCCGTGCTGCAGGTCAATCTGATGCTGCAACTGCACGGGAAACTGCTCCTCGTGACAGTTTCCGATTTCATGAAGTAGCTAGCATCGCGCGCAGTGTAAACAAGGACTGGTGAATAGTGTAAGCCTTGCTGGGGTCAATTGTATAAGCCATATTAGAGCTACAGCGTAGACCCGCTATCAGACGGACCGACACGAGTACTGCCCGCAGCTGCAGATCTTCTAGAATAAGTGGCGAGGTGTACTACTAGCTTGCAGTTACCCACTGCAAGCAGCGACGTCGTTGCGCGTCGGTACATCAGCACTTTCACTACCGCAGAGCACACCTGATACTTTGTTATTTTTAAATGCCACTTTGGTCCGTCACACGGGCCTGAACTTTCAGCGCAGGAGCCCCTCAGCTGAGCAGTTGCCATTGCCACGATCGGACGAAGTTCGAACACTGCCGCTGCAGTAACTCTGCGTGCACAGCAAGACAATAGTTTTAGCCTACATGAGATGATATTCGGCGCCTCGTGAAGACGATCGACAGCGATCGGATGCAATCAGCCATACCAGTGCGAAACAACCGGCCACCCACAAACCTTCCTTGCTCACCATTTCAGTAGAAAGCTGAGTACACAGTTTTCACGTACGCAACAAGCAATTGATTCGGAATGCTCACAACACCAGGAGTACCTAGCAAGCTGTCCATTTGATCCAACCAGGCGATCAATTGATTCCACCCACTCGTTGCTCGTTTCTACATGGCTCCCTAGATGATTATCCCGGCAGTGCCTACCGTATACTGTAGCCTACCGTTATGGCGGGCGGCATTACACCCAGCCAATCAACATGTAACGTCAATACGAGCATCCCAGTCACGCAGTACTTTTCTCTAGCACACAAAGACATAAGTAACCATATCATGCAGTGATTGCCAGCCAGTTCCACCTGCACAACTCTCCTACCCTTGCAGTGGGTGCATGAGCAGCAAATACTGCACGACAAGCCAGAACACAACCAAACAACTGATGCACCCATCAGCACTCAACACTCTTCAGAGAACACCACTGCATTCAATTGTACTTGTGCATTTCCCAACGAATTGTGAACTGGCCCATTCCCAGTACCTCCACCCCACCTGCAAGCCCACCTTGGCGGCACAGCCATCGATGCCACTCTGGCAGCGCTTCAGCTGGTAGCACCTCTTCCACCATTATTGGCCGACAGTAGATGCTGGTGTACTTCCCCACGACAGGCTTCCCCACTCTTAGGAGTTCTTCACCCAATACTTGGGGAACCTATGTCCCGGGATCACAACACCAACATTTCTGACGCCCGAAACTCATAACCACCATTCCGGACCACCAATGAATACCACCAAATGACTTGCCAAAATCAGCATCCATGTTTGCGTCACCTGATCAAACTGCCCCACGGCCGAGTTCCCCACCTACATGCCTTCCCCACCCATGACTTGGGGGACCTATGAGGCCTGCAAACCAAAACAGCCCAGCCATTAGCGTTCTTTTCCAGATGAAGCATCAGAACATCATAACACACTTAACTATGAACCACAGACTTGTCAGATTGCAATTCTGATCACTTTCTAGAGAGTTGCCAACTTCCCCACTTACAGGTTCACAATCCTAGGACCCTCCCCACCCAGGTGGGGCAACTTGGGCGTGGACGCCGTGTTAGCAAGCGGTTCGCCATTGGTGGGCGACAAGTTGGATTCTTTTGTCGTGATCCAGCCATGCACAGGACTACGGAGACCATGCATGGAGTAAATGCACGGTGCTGTTCCGGAGTGGCTATGGGACGCCATGCACCGATGGCTTACCATATGCACGAGCAATGCATGCTAGATTGCGTGCCGCAGACAATGATTCTGATCGTATCTGTATGAGACGTTTGGTTGAACGCTTATATAGGCTCTACTGATCAAAGTGTAATCACTCTTCTTCTGCTAAAGACTCACGTGCTTTAATCCAACACTGAGAGCGTACTGTCACAGCGGAGCCGGTACACCAGCCAGGTATGTGACAGCGCGACCCCCTGCGCACAGCTACGGCAGTGCTTAGATCCCACAGTGCCTAAGGGCTACGGTCCACTGAATTACAACATGGTATCGGTGATGATTGTGGGTATTCTAGCAATGTTTGTATGCTTGCGATAGAGTCCAGGGGCTACGGCTACGGCTGAGCGTCCCGATGAGCGATTCACACCGCTCTAGCGTTTAGCTGTAGAGTCCGTAGAGAGACTAGAGTACGCAGATGCATAACGCTACGGCTGGACTGCATTCTGTTAGAGTACTGGTCTCGCAGAAAGGCCTACGGGTCTGCGTGTCCTGCGACGCTCGATGGTCGTGTTGCAAGATGCCACCACGCCGAGAAGTTCCAGTGGCATCTCGCCAGGGATCTATCGGCTCTGACGGTGAGGATGGAGAAGAAATTCGTCCTCGCCACCACACACGTTCCACAGCGCGCCGCGAGCAGGCCGCGGAGGACCAGTTCGCGACCTACGGGGAATAACAGCGCGTTGGGACCTATGGGTATCCCAATGCAGGTTCTCTGCAGGCTGCCTTGCCGGGAAATGCTGATCCTACGGAAGAAGCAGGAGCTCAGGCCGCGGCGCATGGAGCGCAGCCAGCACACCTCGCAGCGCCAGCTGCGTGGGTAACCCAACAGATACCGCCTTCGATATCGCAGCTTTCGCAGGCTGCGATATTGTCAGGAGTACCAGCTACGGCTGGATCTATTGACGTAGGAACGCTGGCGCAAGCGCTGTCGCTTGCCATGCCCAGGCCAGCACCGGGGAAATCTCTAGTAGAGAAGAACAAATTCCCGGTGTGGCACTATAAAACTGATCACTTCCGAATGTTTAAGAAGGAGGTAGAGAGCTGGGCGAAGATGGTGGGTGAGAGTAGCCTGCTAGTCAATGATCCACTTGCTCAGAGCAGTCAGGCTCATGAGCAAGTCATGCACTGGTTGTTTACCACGTTGCCAAAGGAGGATAGAGACTTAGTGGCAGACTGTAGTTTCGTCCATGAGGTCTGGTCGTTGCTACATGCTAAGTATATGCCATCAGTGGAAGTAGAAATACAGAAGGTGTATCACTAGCTCAGCAGTACCCAGCAGGCTGGCAAGCCGCTGGAGAAGCATGTGAATGAGATGGTGGGCATAGTTAATCAGATGAGAGGACTGGGTGAAACTGCGTCTGATCACTTATACAGATCACGGTTGCTGGCAGTAGACAGGGAGTACAGCCTGTTGCAGCCCATGCTGCAGGCCATGCCAGTGCAGCAGATAGTGTCTACGCTGTTGACACATGCCCAGACGAACAGCAAGCAGGGTCCATCGCGATTCCCACGGGACGATCGCGGTGGACAGCAGCGCCATGGAGGACGTGGGTACCGAGGTGGACGCTACGGTGGTCGGCAAGGTTCACCCCTACAGGTAGCAGCAGTGGGAGCAGGGGCTGCAGGGGGAGCAGAAAAGAGAAAATGCTTCAACTGTGATAAGCCTGGACATGTGCAAAAGGATTGTCCATTGCTCTCCGCAGAGGTCAAAGAATTCCTGCAGAAGCAAGCAGCTGCAGGGCGAGGCCGTGGCAGAGGCCGCGGTGGCCCTCAGGTAGCTGTAGTTGACCTAGATAAGCTGCGAGCTGACTGTGCTGATTGGCCATCTCCCAACATGCCATACACATTCCTGATAGATAGTGGCTCAGACATAAAATATGTTTTGATTTCGATATGTTTTGCGAGATCAAGCCGCCGGATATGCCGCAGTGTCAGCCTCTTGACCAGGGCAGGCTAGACACGTATGGTGTGGGCACGATCAGAGCCAATCTGGGAGAGTATGTGAGTGAGCAGGGCACTATCATGCCAGAGGATATAGAACTGACGAATGTCTACTGGGTGCCGGCTAGTCCTATCAACATCCTTTCCACGAAGGAGTTGAAGAAGTCTGAAATATACTGGCAAGCATGCGAACCGGGTAGTGATGCCTGGTTTTCGTGACCAGAGCTATGGGTTCCATAGGAACTGTGAGCACGGTGAGGATGAGGATGGAAAACCTACTCTGACATGGTTCTGTGGAAAGGGCACGCCCATGCGGCAAATGCGACCGGTTGACAGAGGAGCAGCCTGGACAAGTGCGAGTAACTTCTTCCATAGAAATGGGAAGTGGGTGCGAGAGCAGCAGCAAGTTGTTGCAGTAACCGGTGTACCAAACGAACAAGGATCTCCCTTCCAAGTTGACCCATCATTCCTAGTGCATATCGCTTTTCATCATGCTGGCAATCGGATACTCCAGTTGATGAGAGACAACCCACAATTGTATGACCTGAAGATGCTGAAACCTACGGGGGTAGCGCTTCAGTGGCATGGTTGCCATGTGGTTGAACAGAGAAGTGGCGATAGAGCACAGGTGACTGAGAATACCACCTATGCTGGAGAAGTGTTGCATGCTGACCTAGCAGGGCAGATCAAGCCTGTAGGAAGCGGGGGTATGAACTATATCCTGGTAGTAGTGGATGAGTACTCCCGGTATTCCCACGTGATTCCGCTGAAGTCCAAGAGTGGGGCTGCGGAAATGATATGCCTGATGATTGAGCGAATCCGCACTCAGATCGTGTATGATAGAGAGGTTGGGGTGCGGAGGCTGCACACTGACTAGGGTGGCGAGTTCAGCTCTAGCCAGCTGGCTCAATACCTCGCGTGGCGTGGCATTGAGCACACGTACACTGCCACGTGCCAGCATGAGTCCAACGGAATGGTGGAGAGAAAGATTGGTGTGCTGAACAGTAGTGTGAGAGCAAGCCTGCTGCAAGCGGCTGTGCCTGAATTTCTGTGGCCAGAGGCGTATATGTGTGTAAACCATGCGCATAACCTGACGCCTAGCACAGCTCTAGAGGGTGTTAGGCGGAAGAAGGCCAAACAGAAACTGGAGGAGAGGCATGCGCAATCCAGTCATGAACCGTGGTCAACGAATGAGGCTGTGAGAGGTGCACAGTTGCAGACGAGGAGAGCTCAAGCTCAGAGAATGAGTCTGCAGGCTCTGGCTGATGAGGTCATGGCCAGGGGCGATGGGAAGTTTGTCGCCCAGTGTGTGAAGAATGTGGATGTCAGGCAGATCATACCGTATCTGTTATGGTTCAGGAATGTGAGTGAGGACACGTTCCATCTGGTGGTGGCCCATGTGAAGCCTTTCGGGTGTCCGATGTATGTGTATGCCCGGAGAGAGGATTTCAGGCACCTGGACGAGAGAGGAATGCTCGGTTTCTATATGGGACCGGGTGCCGGTCCTCACATGGACAGAGCTTACGTGAAGCGAGGGAATGGGGGAGCAGTACGTATGTATAGACATACGGCTTCTCCACCAGCTCTGCTGAGAGAGTTTGCGAAACGTTTCCACATGTCGGAGCAAGCTACGGTGGATCCGGTCGTGTCGGAGAACTATGAGCTGGGAGAACTCGAGATCATGCCCGATGAGCATACTCGTGTAGTACCTGACGTTGGTTTCTTGCCCAACATGAAGAAATGGTTGAGATCAACTAGTGTTAGGGCAGTGCGACCACCAGCCGGTCGTGATCACATGATGCCAGAGAGGGGCAGAAATGTGGACTGGGCTGAGGGGGAGCATCCACCGCTGGGGCACACACACTGGGAACCAGGCAGGCAGTTGCATCGGCGCTATGTGCCGGATGATGCGTTGCCTGAGGGTGAGCCGCCGCTTTCACCGCATGTTTTAGGCTCTGAGTTGATAGCCAGGCATGAGCGGTGGCACACGCCTGAGAACAGTGAGGCAGTGGTGACATCGCGTTGCGCTTACACGGCCGAGGATTGTGTGAACAGGGTACCACACTGAGAGTATGATGCGGCTCAGCAACCGTCTGGTCCACACAATGATGAGACAAGACCGAGAGATGTGATCCCTACGCGGGATAGAGCAGTGCTGGACATGAGCGGATGCCGCATTGAGCCACAGGGTAGTGAGAATGATGTGGCGCGGGTTGTGTGGCGCGGGTTGTGGCGCGGGTGCCGTAGTGGAGGGGTGCGGGAGTGCGCGTGCGTGTGGGTGCGTGGGTGTGGTTGTGTCGGCTGTGTCGGTTCGTTGTGGCTTTTTCGCCTGGGAGAGTGATTGCTTTTTGCTGGTGTCTACTTTCGGGGGTTTTGGCCGTCTACTTTCCTTCTGTTGCCCTCGCTGCCGGGCTATTGCGTTCATCTCCGTGTAACACCATTCCAATGACATTTGGCACTCCCAGCCACATGCCTGGCCAACACATTAGCCGGAAACGCAATGTCTGGACGCGACACAACTGCCACATACTGGATGCCTCCTACGGCTTGCATAAACCTCTTATGCTCTGCGATTGTAGCCTTCTCCTGGCTAGGATCTTCCTTTAGACTAGACATTTTCTGCTAGGGTACTAACGGAGTTGGCGCCCGTCTGCACTCACTCATGCCAAACCGCTTCAGCATGTCCCTGATGCTCTTTCTGTGTGTGATGGTGATAGTGCAAGCAGTACGATCACGTATGACCTCCATGCCCAGCACATATCCCAGCTCCTCCTGGCCCCCAGTCCATTTTAACATCTTTCATCGATATCGAACTGTGGTCCTGCGGGACGGCCGGTGTAGCAGTTGGAGTACCGCTACCTGCGACGGTGCCACGTACCGAGGCTGCGGGTGTGGTACCTCCTCCGGGCGTGCCGTGATCTGATATTACGAAGTCTCTTCGATCCTAACGATTCCGTTCAATGCATTACATACATATGTTTAATTCCGCACGGTTGTAGCGAGCCTGACACTATAACTATGGTGCCAGCACTGTCGGGACGTCCTTGCAGGACGCCGGAAGGGCACCATAGGGACTCTGAAAGGACAGTGGAGCGACTGCAAGAGGTCGGCATGAGGACTGTCCGAGAGGACGTGGAGTTGACGAGGGACAGAGCAAGGACAGCTGCGGGACCTGTGCCAGATGGGCTGGGGATCCTTGGGGGACACAGGTTGCATAACAGGGATGTCACGGGAACAGTCATGGGACGTCCCGATGATGGAGTGTGACGTCACCAGGGCATCATGAAGACTTGTTACATCTACGATTGAGGACTAAGTCAGTCATGCATGAATCCTTACGGAGTCCTAGGGGACGAGGTCAGCTTAGGGACATCATAAATGCAAGAAAGGCCTGGAGGCCCAATCGACCGCAGCACCCTGGACGCCACTTTGGTCGATCGTGCCCAATCGACCAAGGCACCCCGGGCGCCACTTCGGTCGATCGTGCCCGATCGACCGCAGCACCCCGGGCGCCACGATGGTCGATCGTGCCCAATCGACCACAGCACCCCGGGCGCCACTTTGGTCGATCGTGCCCAATCAACCAAGGCACCCCGGGCGCCACTTTGGTCGATCGTGCCCGATCGACCACATAGCCCCCATGGAGCCACGAGGACCGCTGCAGACCGCTGCACGGCCTCTCACATGCCCCTTGCCTTAGCCCTCCCCCCCCTGCCATACCCCTGCCCCCTGCCCCCTGCCCCCTTGCTGCACATAACCCTCATCTGCTCTCCTAACATGCTGTTCACGGCCACGCCAATGCTGCGACGTCAACACTGCTGCCGTTGGCGGCTGAAAGCAAGCCTGCAGGCCTTGAGTGCGCCGCAATGGCTCCAGGACTCCTACTGAATAGCCTCTTCCAGCGCTGCCGCAATCTCGCGTTCAAGGTTGGCTAACTCTTCCTGCAAGATAATGTGTGTGAGGCGACTGTACTAGCTTGCACCTGTTCCCGATGACTTGTACACCACAGTAATTGTGATTCACATCACAACAGACCAGATTCAAACACAGATGAAAGGTACATGTTGCGAGAGGGATCTTACCTGAGTAGCGAGTAGCTTCTGCCATATCCCGGCGTATGGCCCTGATGTTGCAGGTGGCCCGTCAGCTGCAGGTCCGAGCAAGTTCTTCAGCTTAGTCACTGTGTCCTGCAGTTTTGAGGCACGCGCCCATGTGGCCTGTACAGCACGGTTCTGTTGATGTTGGATATTGTCCGCTGTATTCCGGTCTGACCTGGCAGGTGGTGGTGGATGGCAGGCTTGGGTACAGGTGGAGGAGTATCAAAAGCAGCCACAAAAGTAAGTCAGGACGTACTGTTGGGGCTGGATAAACTGCAGCTTGGTCTGAGGGCCTGGTAATTGAGGCCTGTACGGCTGTCGAACATGCGGGAGCTGACAGGCTGTTTGCCACAGCTTGGCTCTGCTCAACATCGTCGGTAAAATTCAGCTTGCGGCGGACGGCCTTTCCCTACACATGACACTGGGTTGGCAACGCTACAAGTGATTTGGTGTTCGACCTGAATGCATACAACCTGTAGGCGCACGACGCTGTACCAGCCACTTACCTGTCAGGTTCAGTGCATTGGCAACTTCAGCGTGCGATACTAGCAAATGGATGGAAGCGTGCCTGATCAGCCTCATCCACATCCTGTGACGTTTCGGATGCTTTCGCGGGTGACTCAGCCACATCTTCTGCGGCCTCGGCTGCAGTCTGTCCTGCCACCTGCGGCGCCTTCTTCAATGCCTTGCGCTTCACAGGTCTCAGTTCTGAATCTTCCAACAGGTCAGCAGGAACCGCATAAATCCCATCCATGGCCCACTCTTCGCACGTGCGGGGGGCTGCAGTTGGATCATCTGGATTCGGGACCTGCAGGTCACATACATTGACGTGTCTAGGCACAGAGCCGCGCAAAGCAGCAAGCAGGACATCGCTACGGCTTACTGCGGCTTGCATAGGTAATCAGATTCAGCAACGTCCATTGTACACGCTTTGACACTCTACACGCATACCCCAAGTACCAGCCAATCGTAGCACACTGCACGGGCAGCATACCAACTTTGTAGTGAAGGCCCTCAACAGCTTAGCTTCGAGGCGGGTAGGAGGCATCTCTTGCCCAGTGATGATACCGTACTCCTTATCTATGGCGCTGTTAACACTTGATGCACGTTTGCGCACATCAGCATACCTGCGTCGGACCCAGAATCAATACAAGCATGGCTCCGAACAGTTGCCCCGCACGACAGGTGAGATAGACGGCGCGTACGTAATACCATGCTCCTTTGCAGCTACCACATGCTCGTCCAGGCTTTGGATAGATTCCGGCAGAGCTCGATGGCGTTCCTTGCACCCCGCTGTTCAGCGGCTGACATGGTGGAGCCGGCAAAGAAGTCTTTGTGGTCCTGCGGAACATGCACACCATGTTCTGGGGCAATGCATCTATGGTGACTCGCATCAAGCACGAACACATTATGTGGGCCCTGCACGGCTACAATCGACCAAGACACCCCGGACGCCACGATGGTCGATTGTACCCAATCGACCACGACCCGCCGGACGCCACCAGGCTCACCTGTGACACATGAAGCTGCACCACACACAGCCGCTGTCGTGCCTACCATCTGAAACGACGATCGTGGCATGGCAATGCAAGCGCCGAATGGGATGCATGGCAGAACACAATGACCTGGACCGCTAGCCCCCGTGCTCGATGTTAATACCACTCCACATCTGCAAGACCAGTGCGCTGGAAAAAGTACATCGACCACTGCATCAGCAAAACCGAGCTGTGGTAGTCACTTCATCCGACCGATCGAGATACTGACGCAATGTCCGGATGGGATTCGGTGGCAAGAAAACGGCTGTATCAGCTGGACGTGCGGCGTGCAAGTATAGGAACATAGACAGCACGGTGATTGTCGGTTCGTTGCAGCGTACGTGCGGGAAGAGGGCAAGCGCACCGTCTCAGCCAACATGTCGAACGCCATAACAACCGACTGTAGCATGATGGCCCTGGGATTGCTTGCCCTCACGAACTTCACGAAGAGGTCTTTTACAATCTTCGCATCATTACAGCGATCCAGCGACGCCTTCATACCTTCTGGGATGTCCTTCAAGATGCTCTGTATCTTGTCGGTCGACCGCAGGAATTGTGGCTTCCACGTAACCCATGGCGACACAGACGCCTTCCGCCCACTCGCGGTTGTACTCATACGCACTGTGTCCATAGAAACAGCGGTTGCGGTGGCAGTGAGCACCGGGGATTGCTCCTGAGCCAGCGTGCAGGTGAAGGGCGATAACCATACCGCCTGCTTCCCCACAGCCGCTGCGGCAGTTGACATAGCGACATCCATAAGCGAATTGAAGTCAGCATACTGTAATTCGATGTATTATGTGGGATTAGGCCTGCTTGTCACCCGCAGCGTCGCGCTGCTGAAGGGCCGCTTCGCACCACACGCCGAAAAGATAGTGTCTGCCACAGCCCTCCCCCATGGTGTGTTAGAATAAGTAGACTTCCATTCAAACGGTGGAGCATCGCCGGCACTGCAACAAGCGCCGGCTAGTTGACAAGCCGTGCAGTTGTTACTTGGCGTTACCGCGGGCCGGCTGTTGGGGCCCAGTCGTATAATAAGGGCAGCAGCATTCACACAATACGCAATTTGATAGTAGACGATACCGTACTGCAGCATGATCGTGGTCTCGTCCGTCGGCTGGCCCATCTTGCACAACGTACTCCTGTGGCGACGACGGTAGACCCTGGCAAAATCGAGTCAAACAAAACTTAGTTATGCGAGATATATCAATAGGCATGATAGAAGACTGGGCGTAGAAGACTGTACATGCTTCACACTCAAAAGAAGCGTTCACACGCGGGTGTGGGCAGAGGGTGTCGTTTCGACCACCCCCGTCAAGTCGGGGGTGTGTCTACAGGAAGTGTGCAGTGCGTGACGCTCGCTACCCGGTGGCTTTCCGGATGCGCTCCGACATAGCTTGCGCGGACCCGTCATCAACCTTTATATAGGCTTTAACTTCATCCCACCAGTCGTGACACGATGGCAGGCGAGCCCAAGAAGAAGCTCCGTCGCAGGGCTCAAGAGATCGATGATCACTTCGCCCAGTATGGGATGCGCCGTGTGCCTACGGATACCAAAGACTCTAGGTCTTTGTTCAAGTGTGATCACTGTCTAGGTTTTTTCGATAATGTCGCTCATGCGGAGCGCCATTTTAGAGTCACTGCTTGTCCTAAGCGGGCTGCGGCGTGGAGATCAGCTGCTGCACGGTCCGTTGATTCGCCTCTGCTCAATCACTGTGCGGTAGTTGATGATGGCTTGCGCTTCCCTCGCGAGGCAAGTGCTGATGCGATCCTGGACGGCATTGGAGCAAGAGAGCTCGCGGGCACTACACAAGACCCGCGAGATATCGGGGGACCCATGCCCCAAGATCCCCCGCCTCCACCATCACCCCTCGCTCCACCAGCACCCCTGCCACCACCAGCACCCCTCCCTCCACCAGCACCCCTCCCTCCACCGGAACCAGATCCACACGATTACCTCGCCCCGATCGGAGACCCCGCAATCCCACAGGCACCGGTAAGCTGATACTGCCCTGTCACTGTGTATATCGCATGATGGTGTCAGCCGCACATACCGCTCCTTCAACATATGCAATCCAGCGATAAGTTGCAGGTACACCTCATCGCTGCGGCTGCGCTTCCCGTCAAGGCAGACCCCCAGTACGATGGGCTTGATCAACTCGGCGACGAAGATGGAGAGGAATGGCATGACGCCCTGGAGCCAGATGATGAACAACCAGAGGAGGAGGAGGAGGAGGAGGAGGAGGAGCCCGTGAAGGCGCCCAGGCGAGACACCGGTGCCTATCTCAACTTCCGCCTGGCACATTCCATCGTGGCCGGGCATTCGGTCAAGGTACGTGAGGTTGCTGTGTGGCTGGCAAGGCTGGCATCAGAGCATCGTATCACGAATTCGGCCATGGACTCATTCTGCCAGATGGTGCATTTCCTGCTGTTACCAGAGGGACACCTGTTCCCCAAATCGTACCACATGCTCTGCTGTGCACTCGCTGTCGAAAATAGCCACGACTGTGAGCGGCACATCTGTGACGCTTGCTGGGAACTCTTCCCGGACATCCCGGGTGACTCACACGCGGTCCATGCGGATGAGGTCTGCCAGCGGCCGGGTTGCAACAACCCCCGATTCAAGCGTGGCCCGGGAGGTCATGTCTCCCCCAAGCGTAGCGCATTTTACTTTGGGAATGAGGGCACCTTTGTGGACCTCGTCTGCAAGCCAGATATGCTGCCAGCCATCTTGAGTCACCCCAAGGAGGCTTTCGAGGATCCAGAGTCCTTTTGGAACTCGCCCGCCGGCCGCGAGCTGAACGCCCGGTGTGGGAACAAATTCGACGAGACGTCTATAAAAGCTGACGAGTTTGCAGTGCTCGTGAGCCTAGGTGCGTCGCCTTTGCATGCGTGTCCTCCTCCTGATCTTCAGACGAGTGCCTGTCGTGATACTTACCTGCAACCGTGTCCTCAGGCGGTGACTCCCGGTGCAGGGGCAGACGGTGGTCAGCTCTTTGTTAATAAGCACTATGAGAATGCTGCCAGCACTTTCGGGACGTCCTTTGCCCAGATTTCCAGAAGGACGCCTGGAGGATGGCACGACGACCAATTGGTGTCACCGGGAGGGCGGCCTGAAGCCGCCCTGGCACAGCGGGACGCCCTCATGCCAGTACCACGAGTTCGATGACTCATAGAGGTCGTCACTGGGATGACCTGAGTAGTGGGCAGGTGACGCGCATAAGCCGCGTCGAGTGACGTCACGTCGGCGGCGGTTCAAGCCGAAATGACGTAATCTAAGCCGTTCACCTTGCAGGACGTCCTGCGGACCTCCCATGCGCGCCAAGGGAGATGTCCTCTCCAGCACCCGCATGAGAGGTCCAGGAGTGGGAGGACTGCTGAGGGCGTCCAGGATGGAGTTGTGTGGGACACGTACACGATGGGATAGTAATATGCACATATGCGGAAGATCTTGCCTACGACATTGACACAGTATCGTCCACTGTGAGGCACGAGGGTTGTGGCCCATGGCTGGTCGATTGGGCCCAATCGACCATCGTGGCGTCCCGGGTGCTGTAGTCGATTGGGTACAATCGACCATAGTGGCGCCCGGGGTACTGCGGTCGATTGGGTTACAATCGACCATAGTGGCGCCCGGGGTACTGCAGTCGATTGGGTTACAATCGACCATCGTGGCGCCCGGGGTACTGCAGTCGATTGGGTTACAATCGACCATCGTGGCGCCCGGGGTACTGCAGTCGATTGGGTTACAATCGACCATCGTGGCGCCCGGGGTACTGCAGTCGATTGGGCCCAATCGACCATCCACCTGTGCAGACGGTTCGACTGTCGAGAAACTGGAATCAGACAGGACAGGTGACTTGGACATCAGTGGCACGCGTATATACGAGTTGAGGTCACGAGCGTTCACATGGACTTCACTGTGCTCAAGTGCGCATAGTGGCCTGTGGTCCATGACTGGTCGATTGGGCACAATCGACCATAGTGGCGCCCGGGGTACTGCAGTCGATTGGGTTACAATCGACCATCGTGGCGCCCGGGGTACTGCAGTCGATTGGGCCCAATCGACCATCCACCTGTGCAGACGGTTCGACTGTCGAGAAACTGGAATCAGACAGGACAGGTGACTTGGACATCAGTGGCACGCGTATATACGAGTTGAGGTCACGAGCGTTCACATGGACTTCACTGTGCTCAAGTGCGCATAGTGGCCTGTGGTCCATGACTGGTCGATTGGGCACAATCGACCATAGTGGCGCCCGGGGTACTGCAGTCGATTGGGTCACAATCGACCATAGTGGCGTCCGGGGCACTGCAGTCGATTGGGCACAATCGACCATCCACCTGTGTAGACGGTTCAACTGTCGAGAAACTGGAATCAGACAGGACAGGTGACTTGGACATCAGTGGCACGCGTATATACGAGTTGAGGTCACGAGCGTTCACATGGACTTCACTGTGCTCAAGTGCGCATAGTGGCCTGTGGTCCATGACTGGTCGATTGGGCACAATCGACCATAGTGGCGTCCGGGGCACTGCAGTCGATTGGGCACAATCGACCATCCACCTATTCAGCTCAGACTGTCAGACTGTCGAGCAAGTCGAATCAGACAGGACAGTGCATACACGCGTGACTACGTTAATTCACGGCTCGATCTGGTCGCCGAGACAGTGTGGGGCAGACAAGCCGAGCGATGGACTGTGGCCGCGTCCACAACGCAGCACGGCAGTCCCCGGCGCACGGCGGAAGGATCCCACATCGCACAACGGCTAGATGATGTTCATGAAACGTGTACAGGTGGGAATGTCACCTGTCCTGTTTCCGGAGGCTGGCGTGCTGTGTAGAGCACCCGCGGCGAAGCAACAACCGCTGCATCCGACGAGTGCGCCACGCTTCTCAGTCCAGCAAAGCAGACCTATGTATAAGAGTATCTAAATATGAAGGTGCGATGATCTTATGCTCCGTCAACGGCTCACCGGCGTCAAGCATCCCGCCATATCCGGGCAGGCACTCAGAACTCGTATTATCGCCCTAGAACCTGATAAAACTCTTAAACACAGGCGCAAGGACATTATAGAGATGAGATAGAGCGTGCGACGAGGTCAATATCGACCTGTGATGGACTGTCGACGTTGTTGCCGGAGTGTGAAACATCGCTCGCTGCACGAACGTAGATCAGCGAGAGGCCAACCATGATCGACATACTGTTTCATTCTGGTTGACTTAAGGCTGAATATTCGTCTGGGGTCGCGTGATATTTCGAACAGTCGGCCCGCGTGCCTCAGCAGCCGCGCCATGCCGCTTATCCCCTGTCACCCACAGAACACATGCATGGATGTCGGTCGCGTGTCACCTGTGCCTGTCCAATGCCACCTTCCGCAGTGCAGTGAACTTTCGCAGAACAGAGCGTGCAACGGCGTGTCACCACGTCGTGAAAGCAATCCATCATGGTTTCCTTGTCCGATCACGAGCATGCAAACAAAACGAGGCGGGACTTTACATGTCCCGCGTGGCACCTATAGATGACCAAACACAAACCAGCAGTGTGACGTGCTGTTCTCATAACTGTCAGTCAGTGCGCTGTGCCTTGCATGCGCTTCTGTCACTCACACTCCTATCAGCCCCCTCTGCCTCTTCAGCACCCTGCCAGCGCCTTTGCGCTTGCCCGCATTGCCTGCGCCTGCCCTGCCTTTGCCAGATCCACCCGCCCCATTTCCCTGAGCACCCTGCACCGCAGCAGCCCGGCCTTCCGCCTGGCGTGCTCCCCCCTCGCCTGCTGCGGCATGTACTCCACCTGCCTCCCCCGCGGCCACGTCGTCGGCCCCTACCTTGCCCTCGCCACCTGCAGCCTCTCCCTCTGCCTGAGCACCCTGCACCGCAGCACCCCGTCGGCTCGTACGGATGGGACTGGGCTGCTCCTTCAGCCGCCTTCTCGCCGCTGGGCCAGGATTGAAGGTGTCCTCGTCCCCACTGGTTCCCTTGTCTGAACTGCTGGCAGTGACGCTGTCCTCATCGGCTGCGCTTGGTTGCCCATGTCCCCTCCGGCTAGGCAATCCTCATCATTGTCTGCCAGTGGCCCCGAGTCGGAAGGCTGTGTTGGCTGCGGGCCGTGTTGCTCCCAAGCTGCCCGGATGTCATCGCGGGAGACACCCTCTCCCTCAGCCACTTCCATGGCCTTGTACAACAACTCCAGCCACTTGTCATCGCGGTCTGGCTTGTACTTCCTCGCGGCAGTGAATAACGCCACCATGGTGTCCAGACAGCCTTTGACCCGGGCGCTCTCTTCATCTGAAGTCAACTGGGTGTCGGGCGGTACCGGTTCTTGCAGCTCCATTGAGACGACGACCCTGTTGTCCGGCGTGAGGTCCACCCAGGCACCCCCGATCTCAGTACGGCCTACATGGGCATGAACCCCTGGTTGGAGCGGGTGACATTACATCAAACACATGCAGTGTGCATGCATGTAAACTCAAGGAAAGGCCATGCATTAGCACCTACTGGATCAAAACACTTCCTGGTATACAGTGGGCATATTGCCATGACAGTGCACACCTTTTGCAATGCAGGCGATTTGGCATCCATCTTCCTTGGCCCGTCACTTGTTTTCTTTCTGTTCCCGCCTTTGTTCTTGTTCTTCTTTCCCCTCCCAGACCCTTTCTTTGCCCTGGCTTTGCGCCTTTGCTCCCCGCAGCACCCTGCTGACCCTCATCACCGTCATCATTGTGCCCATCGCTCGCTGGGTCCGCCGGAGGTGGAGCCGGAGGCGGTTCATGCAGGCAGCACTGCGTAGATCCACCCCTTCTAGCATCATCTTCATGTCCGGGTCCCTGTCGTCCAGGAGCCGCTGAATGCACGCCCTTGTCAGAGCGCGCACCCTCGCCGCTGACGCAGCGAGACCGTCTTGAGCTGTTGTTGTGAACCACAGGGCGGCCTCACCTCCATCCGGGCCCTTTGTTGGTCATGAACCACTCCAGGGCTGCGAAGCCCCACTGCACCAGGGCTGTGGCATATGCTACTTGCAACCCGGATGGCCTTTGTCCTGGGCGATGCATAGCCGGACTTGGGAATAGCAGGTTTGCTGCACACAGCGGTGCATGTCGTGTGGGTTTATATGCTGCACGGCAGCCTGAGAGTACAATGCAGGTTTACATTGAGCGCAATGGAAGATGCCAATGCTTGCAAATTGCACACCTTGAACGGCAATGAGTGCTGCCACGGTGGCAGCGCCCCAACAGTCCCAGACGCAGTCCCACTCGGGTGTCCCCTGAGCAATCGCCAGTTTCACCGCTCGTGGCATTCCCGCAGATGCATCTGAATAGGCGGTGGAGCTTTGCAAAGCCGCGGATGTCGGCTCCACCGCGATTCAGTCGTGTCGAAAACGTCCACTGCGACCCGAGAGTCTGGACTAGTCCTTCGTACGTCTCTAAGATCCGCGGAACCTGCATGCATGCCGCCCCTGTATGGCTGAGGGACCCCCTGGTGCCATATTCGGTGCTCCGCGTACAGTTCCATGCAGGAGCAGCACCCAGTATTGTACCCTAGTGTGCATGACTGTGTACAGCGGTCGGGGTTTTACCTGAGTTGCCTGGGTCCCAAGCTGGGCCGCATACGCGCAGGCGACGCCACCGATCTGCTGGGTTGCCGCACAGAACTGCCCCATGACGTTCACCTCCTGTATGCACAGCCGTCATTTGCCGCTTATCATCTACATCATGCCTGCGGTGTTTACCCCTCAGCTGTAACCCCCACAAAATGGCAGGTGTTCGCGTAGGGATCGCACGTCACCTGACATACATGTGTCGCCGTGTTCAGCATAGCCGTAACGTGGGAGCACAAGCCATCATCTGCAGGACCGGGATGATGGATATAGCTGCACGGCGTCGTTCTTGCTGTTGGGCAGCTTGATGGCCTTCCTGATTAGCTGCAGCCCTTCGAACTGCCATCAGTTCCTGCGAGCATGGTGCCTCATCAACTCCCCCATCTGCGAGCTTGGTGCGTCCTCGGGGTTGGTAGTTCCCGGCATGAGGAGTAGTGGTGCAGCGTGGATCCACCGGCGCCCACGATGCGGTATCTGTGCCTTGGCAGGGGAGTTGGCATACTCCCATCTGCCCGGGGCACCCGGTCGATCCGAAGGTATCTCCCGGGGGTGCTCATTGCACATCGCATGCACCACCAGGCGGAGGAGTTCCACGTGATTCTTTGCCTCGTACTCTGCAGTCAAGGAACCATGTGCTTGCCAGGGTGAGACATCAATTCGCATCCACGTGTACACAGTAGGCCTCTGCGGTTCCTAGCGGCATAAATGTTGGTAGACCTGTAACGTACCTTTCGTGAAAGTTTGACGCGCATTCAGTACTTCGCGGGCACTCTCTGACTGTTCTCTGGCCAGCAACAAGCTGGCCATCGAAAACCCACATCGGC
>UNSF01000030.1:600000-788653 GCA_900538255.1 Ulva mutabilis | reverse complement strand
TAGAGTCCAGCGGGTCAAGGAACTGGAGCAGCAGGTGGCAAAGCTCAGGCCCGTGCTTGGAGACAGCGCACCGGACACCACGGGGCCCTTAACCCCAATATGGCATCTGCTAATGGAAGCGGAGGTGCGCGCTGTCTTGCATATCAGGGGCCCAGTGCGCAAGTTTCCGTTGGCCGTGGGTACAACACTTGACGAGGACAACTCACCATGGGTCTATTGTCTTAAGTGTGGTGCCGGTCCGTAGCATCCCGCTACGGCCATTCACTCCAAGTCACCTGCAGGCAGAGTTGCGTTCGATGCAAGAGGACGCCAATGGCGCGTTGGAGGGAGGTATGCCTTGAGTTACGTCCAGCGAAGTGCATGATCGAGTGACTGAAGCCAGGCCATGTGGCGAGAAGAGGCGTGCGGGAGCAAGGTCAGCAAGTGGCCTTTTGGGCTCCGAGTGTCGTAATTCAGTAGACCGTAGCCCGTAGGCACTGTGGGATCTAAGCATGGCGTAGCCGTGCGCAGGGGGTCGCGCTGTCACATACCTGGCTGGTGTACAGGCCTCCGCTGTGACAGTGCGCTCTCAGTCTTGGATTATAGCACGTGAGTCTTTGGCAGAGTAGGAGTGATTACACTTTGATCAGTAGAGCCTATATAAGCGTTCAATCAACGTCTCATACGGATACGATCAGAATCATTGTCTGCGGCACGCAATCTAGCATGCATTGCTTGTGCATATGGTAAGCCATCGGTGCATGGCGTCCCATAGCCACTCCGGATCAGCACCGTGCATCCATGCATACATGGTCTCCGTAGTCCTGTGTATGCCACCATGCATGGTCTCCGTAGTCCTGTGCATGGCTGGATCACGACACTCCCCCTAGACTAGGCTTGTACTACCGCAAGCTGTAGTCTATCTCTAAATTTTGCTAGTGCTGGTCCTGCCAACACCTTTGTAAACATATCAGCTAGCATGTCTACCGTGCTAACCCAGCTGATAGTTAACTCATCGAGTTCTACGAACTCGCGGACCCTCAGGTCCCTGACCCTGATGTGCTTGGAGCGGTCACTAGAGATGGGGTTCACAGCTAGCAAGTTGGCACTCTTGTTGTCACCCCACAGAGTTGGCTTCACAGCCGACAAACCAAGATCAGTGCACAACTGCTTTGCCCACATCACCTCATTGGCTGCTGAGCTCATCGCAATAAGCTCTGCCTCAGTCGTATCACCAGCCACAATAGTCTGCCTCTTCGAACGCCAGAATACACAGTTCCCATGCATCCGGACTATCACTCCTGACACGCTCTTCAAGCAAGCACCATTGGCGAAGTCAGCATCCGTAAATGCTTCCAACACCTCACTTCCCTCATTGGAGCCACTAAAGGTCAAGCCAAGATCTATGGTCCCTCGCAGGTATCTCAGTACATGCTGGACAGCAGCCCAATGACACTTCGCACTCCCAGCCATATGCCTGGCCAGGACATTGGCCGGAAAGGAAATATCAGGACGCGACACAGCAGCCACATACTGGATGCTTCCTACGGCTTGAATAAACCTCTTATGCTCTGCGACAGTAGCCTTCTCCTGGCTAGGATCATCCTTCAGACTAAACACTTTCTGCTTTGGTACCAACGGCGTTGGTGCCTTTCTGCACTCACTCATACTGAACCTTTCCAGCATGTCCCTGATGTTCTTTCTGTGCGTTATGGTGATAGTGCGAGCAAGCCGATCACGTATGACCTCCATACCCAGCACATATCCCAGCTCCCCCAGGTCACGACCCTCAAATGCCTCAAGGATCCTGCTGATGGCATCATCCATCTGCTCCTTACGACTGAAGATCAACAGATCATCGACCCATAGGAAAATAAGACATCGTCCTATTTTGCAAATAAACAGTGCGGGGTCACTGGCTGATCTCACAAAGCCCATTCTCGACAAGAGCTCTGCAAGCGCTTTATGCCACTCCCTGGCAGCTTGCTTCAGACCATACAACGCCTTTTTCAGACGCCACACCATACCAGACCCATCATCCAGTACAGGAGGTTGTGCCACATACACTTCCTCCTCCAGAACACCATTCAGGAAAGCACATTTAATGTCTATGTGTCTCGTCTCCAGATCCTCTACAGCACAGACAGACAACAGAGCCCTGAAGGTAGCATAACTGCCCACAGGTGCCCATGTCTCAAAGAAATCTACGCCCTCTACTTGCGTAAATCCCCTGGCTACATATCTAGCTTTGAATCGCTCAATCTCACCCTGTGCTCCTCGCTTAATCTTAAGTACCCACTTGCCTGTCACAGGCTTCACTCCTGCTGGGCACCTGACTAACTCGAACACATCATGTTCCCTTAAGGAGGTCAACTCATCAAGCATTGCTATGATCCACTGCTCACGATGGCAGCCTCTCATGGCTTGCTTCACCGTTGGATCGTCCAGCACAGCTTTGACCTTCTTCCTCGCAGCAGCTGCACACCGGGACTCACTGCGGCTAGCAGTCTTGCCACTGCTCGGAATCACCTCCTGTCCCGTCGTGTTCTCTGCATCAGGAGTCACACTGTCAGCCGTAGCAAACACTCCATCCGCCAGATCACCGACGTCACTCTCCATATGGACTACTGTGGAGCTCCCAGCATCATCATGCTCACGTGCATCATCCGGGGAAATGCGCTCAACAGCAGCATTCTCACTTTCATTCACTCCCACAGCATGGACAGCAGGTCTTAAGGTTTTGCGAATCAATTTGAAAGGTTTTGGAACCCATCGAACCCTCACCTCTTGTGGTGGATCCAGATGTTCTCCGCTGCCTCCTGCGGCACTTGGTGCTAACTCTCCCCCTGAGCCAGCTCCGCCTGCCTCTACTCCACTAGGCACATGCCGTAGCTTGCCTTGCCCCTGACTATAAACACGCTGTGGCATATGCCGTGGCTCATCATGCTCCCAGCGTACTGCACGTCCTGACACCGCTGACCCTTGCCATCGGTTGTACATCCCGTGGTCTTCAGATTTCGCAGGTGGGGGTGGCTCACTCGGCGCCTTGCCCATCGACCGTTGGACTCGCTGCGGTGAACGCGAGCGCGATCGAGACCGAGATCCTGACGGCTCAGATGCCCCTGAGAATGACTCAGCAGAGTCACTGGCAGCCCCTGGCTGTTCCTCCCCCTCAGACTCATCATTCTCACTACCCTGTGGCTCAATGCGGCAGCCACTCAAATCTAGCACTGCTCTATCCCGCGTAGGGATCACATCTCTCGGTCGCATCTCAGCATTGTGCGGACCGGATGGTTGCTGAACCGCATCATACTCCCAGTGCGGTACCCTGTTCACACAATCCTCGGCCGTGTAAGCGCAACGCGCTGTCACCACTGCCTCACTGATCTCAGGCATGTGCCACCGCTCATGCCTGGCTATCAGCTCAGAGCCTAAAACACGTGGTGAAAACGGCGGCTCACCCTCAGGCAACTCATCATCCGGCACATAGCGCCGATGCAACTGCCTGCCTGGTTCCCAGTGTGTGTGCCCCAGCGCTGGATGCTCCCCCTCAGCCCAATCCACATTTCTGCCCCTCTCTGGCATCATGTGATCACGACTGGCTGGTGGTCGCACTGCCCTAACACTAGTTGATCTCAACCATTTCTGCATGTTGGGCAAGAAACCAACGTCAGGTACTACACGAGTATGCTCATCGGGCATGATCTCGAATTCTCCCAGCTCGTAGTTCTCCAACATGACCGGATCCACCGTAGCTTGCTCCGACATGTGGAAACGTTTCGCGAACTCTCTCAGCAGAGCTGGTGGAGAAGCCGTATGCCTATACATACGCACTGCTCCCCCATTCCCTCGCTTCACGTAAGCTCTATCCATGTGAGGACCAGCACCCGGTCCCATGTAGAAACCGAGCACTCCTCTCTCATCCAGGTGTCTGAAGTCCTCTCTCCGAGCATATACATACATCGGACACCCGAAAGGCTTCACCTGGGCCACCACCAGATGGAACGTGTCCTCACTCACATTCCTGAACCATAACAGATATGGCACAATCTGTCTGACATCAACATTCTTCACACACTGGGCGACAAACTTCCCATCGCCCCTGGCCATACCCTCATCAGCCAGAGCCTGCAGACTCATCTGCTGAGCCTGAGCCCTCCTCGTCTGCAACTGTGCAGCTCTCACAGCCTCATTCGTTGACCACGGGTCACGACTGGTCTGCACATGCCTCTCCTCCAGTTTCTGCTTGGCCTCCTTCCGCCTAACACCCTCTAGAGCTGTGCTAGGCGTCAGGTTATGCGCATGGTTCACACACATATACGCCTCTGGCCACAGAAATGCAGGCACAGCCGCTTGCAGCAGGCTTGCCCTCACACTCCTGTTCAGCACACCGATCTTTCTCTCCACCATTCCATTGGACTCATGCTGGCCCGTGGCAGTGTACGTGTGCTCAATGCCACGCCACGCGAGGTACTGAGCCAGCTGGTTAGAGCTGAACTCACCACCCTGGTCAGTGTGCAGCCTCCGCACCCCAACCTCTCTATCATACACGATCTGAGTGCGGATTCGCTCAATCAGCAGGCATATCGTTTCCGCAGCCCCACTCTTGGACTTCAACGGAATCACATGGGAGTACCGGGAGTACTCATCCACCACTACCAGGATGTAGTTCATACCCCCGATTCCTACTGGCTTGATCTGCCCTGCTAGATCAGCATGCAACACTTCCCCAGCATAGGTGGCATTCTCCGTCACCTTGCCCCCGTGCTGTGCTCTATCGCCGCTTCTCTGTTCAGCCACGTGGCAACCATGACACTGAAGCGCTACCCCCGTAGGTTTCAGCATCTTCAGGTCATACAGTTGTGGGTTGTCTCTCATCAACTGGAGTACCCGATTGCCAGCATGGTGAAAAGCGATATGCACTAGGAATGATGGATCAACCTGAAAGGAATAACCTTGTTCATTCGGTACACCGGTCACCGCAGCAACTTGCTGCTGCTCACGTACCCATTTCCCATTCCTATGAAACAAGTTATTCGCACTTGTCCAGGCTGCTCCTCTATCTACCGGTCGCATTTGCCATATCGGCCTGCCTTTCCCACAGAACCATGTCAGAGTAGGTTTTCCATCCTCATCCTCACCCTGCTCACAGTTCCTGTGGAACCCATAGCTCTGGTCATGAAACCCAGGCATCACTACCCGGTTTGCATGCTTGCCCGTATGCAAGTATATCTCAGACTTTTTCAACTCCTTTGTTGAAAGGATGTTGATAGGACTGGCCGGCACCCAGTAGACGTTGGTCAACTCTATGTCTACTGGTGTGATAGTGCCCTGTGCACTCACATACTCTCCCAGATTAGCTCTGATCGTGCCCACACCATACATGTCTAGCCTGCCCTGGTCAAGAGGCTGACACTGCGGCATATCTGGTGGCTTGATCTCGCAAAACATATCATAGTCAAAGCATATGTTTATGTCTGAGCCACTATCTATTAGGAAAGTGTACGGCATGTTTGGAGACGGCCCATCAGCACAGTCAGCTCGCAGCTTATCTAGGTCAACTACAGCTACCTGAGGGCCACCGCGGCCTCTGCCACGGCCTCGCCCTGCAGCTGCTTGCTTCTGCAGGAATTGTTTGACCTCTGCGGAGAGCAATGGACAATCCTTTTGCACATGTCCAGGCTTATCACAGTTGAAGCATTTTCTCTTTTCTGCTCCCCCTGCTGCCCCTGCTCCCACAGCTGCTACCTGTGGGGGTGAACCTTGGCGACCACCGTAGCGTCCACCTCGGTACCCACGTCCCCCATGGCGCTGTTGTCCACCGCGATCGTCCCGTGGGAATCGCGATGGACCCTGCTTGCTGTTCGTCTGGGCATGTGTCAACAGCGTAGACACTATCTGCTGCACTGGCATGGCCTGCAGCATGGGCTGCAACAGGCTGTACTCTCTGTCTACTGCCAGCAACCGTGATCTGTACAACTGATCAGACACAGTCTCACCCAGTCCTCTCATCTGGTTCACTATGCCCACCACCTCATTCACATGCTTCTCCAGCGGCTTGCCAGCCTGCTGGGTACTGCTGAGCTGGTGATACAGCTTCTGTATTTCTACCTTCACTGATGGCATATACTTAGCATGCAGCAACGACCAGACCTCATGGACGAAACTACAGTCTGCCACGAAGTCTCTATCCTCCTTTGGCAGTGTGGTGAACAACCAGTGCATGACTTGCTCATGAGCCTGGCTGCTCTGAGCAAGCGGATCATTGACTAGCAGGCTACTCTCACCCACCATCTTCGCCCAGCTCTCTACCTCCTTCTTAAATACTCGGAAGTGATCAGTCTTATAGTGCCACACCGGAAATCTGTTCTTCTCTACTAGAGATTTCCCCGGTACTGGCCTGGGCATGGCAAGCGACAGCGCTTGCGCTAGCGTGCTTACGTCAATTGATCCAGCCGTAGCTGGTACTCCTGATGACACCGCAGCCTGCGAAGGCTGCGGTATCGGAGGCGGTATCTGTTGGGTCATCCACGCAGCTGGCGCTGCGAGATGTGCTGGCTGTGTTCCTTGCGCCGCAGCCTGAGCTCCTGCTTCCCCCGTAGGATCAGCATTTCCCGGCAATGCTGCCTGCAGAGGACCTGCATTGGGATACCCGTAGGTCCCAACGCGCTGTTCTTCCCCGTAGGTCACGAACTGGTCCTCCGCGGCCTGCTCGCGGCGCGCTGTGGAACGTGTGTGGTGGCGAGGACGAACTTCTTCTCCATCCTCGCCGTCAGAGCCAATAGATCCCTGGCGAGATGCCATTGGGACTTCTCGGCGTGGTGGCATCCTGCAACACGACCTTCGTGCGTCGCAGGACACGCAGACCCGTAGGCCTTTCTGCGAGACCAGTACCCTGACAGAATGCAGTCCAGCCGTAGCGTTATGCATCTGTGTACTCTAGTCTCTCTACGGACTCTACAGCTAAACGCTAGAGCGGTGTGAATCGCTCATCGGGACGCTCAGCCGTAGCCGTAGACCCCTGGACTCTATCGCAAGCATACAACCATCGCTAGAATACCCACAAACATCACCGATACCATGTCGTAATTCAGTAGACCGTAGCCCGTAGGCACTGTGGGATCTAAGCATGGCGTAGCCGTGCGCAGGGGGTCGCGCTGTCACATACCTGGCTGGTGTACAGGCCTCCGCTGTGACAGTGCGCTCTCAGTCTTGGATTATAGCACGTGAGTCTTTGGCAGAGTAGAGTGATTACACTTTGATCAGTAGAGCCTATATAAGCGTTCAACCAAACGTCTCATACGGATACGATCAGAATCATTGTCTGCGGCACGCAATCTAGCATGCATTGCTTGTGCATATGGTAAGCCATCGGTGCATGGCGTCCCATAGCCACTCCGGATCAGCACCGTGCATCCATGCATACATGGTCTCCGTAGTCCTGTGTATGCCACCATGCATGGTCTCCGTAGTCCTGTGCATGGCTGGATCACGACACCGAGCAGGACGGCCTCGGGGACGGCATCGGGGACGGCAAGACTTCCCCGGCGTGACGTCATAGATGACGTCATGGTGACGTCTGGCGCGGGGACCGCTCCGGTTTCAAGGGGACGTCATCTATGATCCCTACGTGACGTCCTCGCAAGGCAGGACGTCATCAAATTTATACTGAGTACTTCATCGTGACGTCATAGTGATTCTTGGGTTGTGTCATATGGACGTCCCCTTAGAGTCATTGTAAGTCTGTAGTGGAGATGACGTCCTCATCATAACTTGTACCTTTCTTCCCACAACTATGACGTCCTCATGATGTCATGCACGTGTCATCCCACTGTCCTTGCACCGTCCTTGTACTGTCCTCGCTTGCACTGAGGACACTCTGTCAGAGTGTCGATGACGACCCCTTGGGGTCATCCCACGGTCACCCATGACGTCTTCTCCGCGTCATGTGCCCGTCATTCAAGGACGTCCTCATCGGACTGGCAGCATCTTTGCAGTGGAGCTTGGCAGCTCAACAGGCACGTTCTTCCCCTAGAACTGCTATGCGTACCACGGATGTGAGTTTAGACACGTTCTCCGGTCATCCGGACAAGAAGGCGCATCATATCGCGTCTGAACAGTTTCTGCCTCCACTCCGTTGGTTGCACGACTAGTACTGCAAGGCCAGATTGGCGGCATCCGGCTTCGCGGAGTCTGATAAGGTAACCATCGTATACGTTACGTAGTGTCTGCGTTATCGGGTGGTGCACGTGCTATGTTCAATGACCAATATGCTGACCATGCCGTGCACACGTGGACATTAGCGCAGACATTTGAAAACATCGATATCGCCGCGCTAGTATCTAGACACGGCGTGATGTTTACGCGAAAAGCTCTCGATATGCGCTTCCGCGCACACTCGCTGATGGATGGCGTACACACGTATAGTTTGTACATGCGTTATGGTGACATCTACGTAGATAGAAATGAATTCGTGTGGTCCGAGCTTCAAGTAAGATGTCAGCGGCAAGCCCGACGATGTTCACTAGGGCCGCAGGTGAGCATAACCTGCATTTCTCGTGGGACGCGAACAAGCCGTTTTCCGCCCATGTGAATGATGCCTTAAATATTGTTTCCACATTGCAGTGTACGGGCAAGTTGGCGGCGGCCATCGACAAGGTCGACAGTTCCGCGGCCAGGGGCTCCACAAGCACGAAGGACGCCCGTGCGTCCAAGCGCAAGCAGAGTCCCCGCGAGTCGGACACGCAAACCAAAGCCCAGCGCAAGGCGGCTGGACCGTCGGCTCTGTCTGAGCGCCAGCAGGAGGATATCTAGCTGGCCAAAGAACTGCGGCTCTGCTTCAAGTGTTCAAAGCACTGCCCGCAGGACGAGGTGAAGGCGCACAGGCAGGCCTGCGCGGGCGATGCCACCGTGTTTCGTAAGAACATGGCGGTGGTGCGCCGCCTCCACGGCGAGGGCAAGGTGTCAGATGTCAAGTCTCGCAAGCCTATCCTGCCGCCTGGAGCAGGCAAGTGAAGTATTGACACGCCAGTGACACGGTGCCAATACTTCACTTGCCTGCTCCAAGCGGCAGGATAGGCTTGCGAGACTTGATCTCGCCCGCACACTGCAATGTGGAAACAATATTGAAGGCATCATTCACATGGGCGGAAAACGGCTTGTTCGCGTCCCATGTGAAATGCCGGTTATGCTCATCAGCAGCACCACGTGGCATCTATCATGCACGGGAATTGCCTTCGGCAGTCCAGCAATTGACCACAGCACGAACAAACAGTGATCTAACTTTTGTGTTTCGTGCGAAGTTAGCTGGAGCCCATGCACGATTGCTTTGGGCCTCGGGAGCCAGATTCAATTTTGCGTCGGCAAAGTATGCCAAGAAAAATAATCTCACCATCAAGCCTGGCACAGAGGTTGTCGAGCTAGCTGATGGTACCCGTGTGCACACCCATGGCACTGAGCGTGTGAAAATAGTGATCAATGACGGCAGCACAAGCCGTACAGGAAGGAGGTCGCGATCTCGGTCATAGACTTGTCCGATGGATTCGATGCGATCCTTGGCGATGAGTGGAGCCGAGCTGAAGGTGCCATCGCACACTTCGGTGTGCACACAGAACAGGCTCGGTCGCCTGAGAATCTGTACCTACGCACGCCTGGCACGACGCTGACACCAGACGAGTGTGCAGCTTCGCGTGAGTGCGCTGTACAGGGCGCAGACGTACCCACTTTGCTTACAGCGTTGCAAGCAGCACGCCTGGCACGACGCTGACACCAGACGAGTGTGCAGCTTCGCGTGAGTGCGCTGTACAGGGCGCAGACGTACCCACTTTGCTTACAGCGTTGCAAGCAGCGAGGACGTTGCGCAGCCCCAGTCCGGGCTGTACACCATTCTTTGCTGTTGTCACGGAGCATGACAGAGCACCCAACCACACAGCATACGTCAGATCCGCCATCCGATAGGACAAAGGAAGTTGACACTCTTCTGCAAGAATACGCGGATGTGTTTGAGTCGCCCAAGCTCAGTGCTGTTCGGGAGTTCACCCCGGAGTGTGTTCCCATGGTGGAAGGGGACATTCCGCCGAACAGGCCTCCGTTTCGTTTGTCGAAAGCGGAACGCGACGAGGCAGAGAGGCAAGTGAAAGAACTGCTGGACGAGGGCAAAGTTGTGCCTTCCAGTTCGCCATATGGGGCACCTGTGTTGTTCGTTCCCAAGCAAGATGGTTCTCTGCGCATGTGCATTGACTATCGGGAGCTGAACAAGCTGACACAAAAGAATACATACCCCATGCCTCGCATTGATGACCTGATGGAGAATTTGGGGGGCGCGAAGTGCTTTTCGTCCGTGGATCTCACCTCGGGCTATCACCAGTTGGGCTTGCACACGAGCGATTGGCCTAAAACAGCGTTTAACACGTATGTGGGCAAATTTGAATGGCGAGTTCTGCCGTTCGGGCTGACCAACGCTCCTGCGGTGTTCCAGACAGCAATGCATCGTGTATTCGGGAAACACTTGAACAAGTTCGTTTGTGTGTACCTCGATGATATTCTGGTCTTCTCTAAGACCGAGGCAGAGCACATGGAACATCTGAGCATGGTCCTCGAGTTGTTGCGCGTGCACAATTTGAAAGCCAAAATGAGCAAGTGTGAGTTCTACAAGCCGGAACTGAAGTTCCTCGGGCACATCATTTCTACTTCTGGCATGCAGCCCGACCCAGCCAAGGTCGATACGATTTTCAAGTGGCCCAAGCCCCGCAGCATGTTCGAGCTGCGCAGTTTCCTGGGGCTGGCCAACTATTTCCGTCGGTACATCAAAGACTACGCAAAGATCGCGCAGCCTTTGACGTCTCTGACAAAAGGCGAGTCGAAGTCAGATCGGAAAGGTAGATTGTTGCTCTGGGGCAAGTTGGATCCCCAAGCAGCTGAGCAAGTCGAGCAGCAGTTCGCCAGCAAGTGGACTGACACAGCCAGTGTGGCTTTTGACAGGCTCAAGGCAGCGCTGGTCTCTGCTCCTGTGCTGACATTGCCTGACTGGTCAAAGTCGTGGGTCGTTGAGTGTGATGCTTGCGAAGCCGCAAAAGCTGTCGGGGCTGTCCTGATGCAGGACGGCCATCCTGTTGCGTTTATGTTCAAAATGTTAAGTGGGCCAGAGCTGAATTACTCAGCGAGTGACATGGACATGATGGCTGTGATATATGCGCCCCGCGAGTGGCGGTGTTATTTGGAGAGCAGGCTGTTCACCATTATCACTGATCGCCAGCCAAACACCTACCTGGACAAGCCGACCAATACGCATACGCTGAAGCGCAGAGCACGCTGGTTGCACGAACCAGGTGTTTATGAGTATGTGTGGCAGTACAAGCCAGGGAAACACAACATAGCTGATCCAATCTCTCGTGCTCCGCAGCACTTTGTCGCTGTGTGTGTATCGGCATCGCGCAGAAAGCACGTACCCGTGCAAGCGAAGCCACAGTTAAGACCGGATTTGGTGACTGCTGTCACCACCCGTGGGCCTGCTGCCCGTCCCGGTAAGCGCGTGCGCTTCGCGGACGAAGAGCATGGAGGGCTGCAGCGCCATGGGTCTGTCGCTTCAAAGGGGGGGAGTGAGACCCCACAGCCAGTGCCATCAGCCGCAACCAGTGCAAGCAGCTGAAAAGACAGGGCAACGCGCTGAGAGTCAGTCTGACACGCAAGCGCAAGAGGCTGAGAAGCCAGTGCAACCGGCCAAGGCCACGCCAAAGAAAGCTAAAGTGGCTAAAGCAACAACAGCTAAAGCAAAGCGAAGTAAGGCGAAGGCACCGGTAGCAAACGAGACAGAACCGGCAGACGAGAACTGTGTCATAGGGAACGCAGAAGACAACGTTCTAATTGGCAAGTTCATTGTAACAGGGTTCATGCAGCGCCTAAAGCAAGCATACGGGCAAATGAACCAGCTGACTGATGAATGTCTTGCACTCCTGAAGCTGCGTCGGGATGACCTGGGCATGCTGTGGACGCATGACGAGCGCCTGTACGTCCCGGACGACTCAGAGCGCAATGCATTGGTGCAGTACATGACCATCCCATGGGTGGACACTACGGTGTCGCACGCACACGGGCAAAGGTCAAAGAGGTGTTTTACTGGCAGAGCATCGACAAGGACGTCGAGCGATATGTCCAGCAGTGTGACTCGTTTTTACGGGTTAAGGCACCGCGCAGGAAGTCTCAAGGGGAACTCCACCCCCTGCGCATCCCAGAGCGCCGATGGGAGTCAGTCTCAGTAGACCTGATTACAGACTTGCCATTGACGGCGAACAAGAAAGACGCAATCGTGGTGATCGTTGACAGGCTGAGTAAGATGGTGCATCTTGTAGCAAGCAACAAGACCGTCGCAGCTGAGGGCATGGCTCGCATCTTTGAGCGACATGTGTTCAAGCTGCACGGTATCCCACAAGAAATTGCGTCAGGCCGGGATGTACGTTTCCGAGTCAAGTTCTGGTTGGAGTACTGCTCGCGGTTGGGCATTGACTTCAGGAAGTCAACAGGCATGCACCCGCAAACGGACGGACAGACAGAAAATGCAAACGGTGTCCTGGAGGATACGCTCAGACATTTTGTCGGGCCTTTACGGAACGACTGGGAAGAGCGGTTGCCTGTGGCAGAGTTTGCCATGAACAGCGCCGTGAACGCCAGCACAAAGGCTACTCCGTTCATGTTGAACTATGGGCAGCAACTAGATACGCCTGTGGTGGCAGCGATGCGAGGGATGGACCCGAACGTGAGTCCCTCCGTCGGCAAGTGGCAGGAACACCTGTCCATGGCCAAGCAATGCCTACAGGCAGCCCAGGATCGGCAGAAGCGCTATGCAGATAAGCCTAGGCGCCCAGCTGAGGTGTACCATGTTGGCGATCAAGTTCTGATCCACAGAAACACTTCAACCTGGCCAAGGGGCTGAAGCTCAAGCTTGCTCCTCGGTTCTTAGGGCCGTTAACAGTCACCAAGGTAGTGGGCCCACAGCACCTAAGTTACCAGGTCGCTCTGCCCCCGCCGCTCCACAGGATGCACGATGTCTTCCACGTCTCCTCGGTAAAGAAACACATAGCGGGTATGACTCGGCAGCCCCCTGCTCTCACGCAAGTTGATGCGGAGGATCATTGCTTCCGGAAGCAAACTGGGTGGTGGACTACATCACAGATACACGAGGCAGCGGCTCCCGCCGACAGTGCCTCGTGCCCTGGCTAGGTGGTGGCGAGACTTGGGAGTTCGAGATGTTCTTGCAGATTCATCGAGACACCATTCGCGGGTACTGGAACTCGGTAGGCAAACCGGTGCCAGGCGATGGGGTAGTCTCTGAGGATCAGTTAGCTAGAATGCTCGAGGTCGAGCATCCTCTCGAGGGGGAGTGATGTGACGACACTGGAAGATCCGCAGGAATATATAGGTATGATATACAGGATGCTTCGGTGCAGCCTTCTGGAACAGTCTATGTGGCAGAGCTACACAGCAGCTGGTCGGAAGTGGGGTTGCGCCTACGCGGCGCACGAGATGTGCGAGAGTGGCCGCCATGGTCGCCATGGTGTGTACGGGGCTGACAGTTGATCAGACATGGATCAGTCGTACACGAAGCTGGAACAGTATATAAGCCAGTGAGACCTTCAAGGGCATCCGCTGAGTTAGAAAGTAAGTACAGGTTCTGAGAACAAAGAACAAGTACTGGCAAAGCATCTAAGTTAATAAAGGTCGAAAGACACAGACCGGTCGAACAGAATTCGGCAAGGCCTAGTAGGCGTCACAGCCGCCCATACGACTCTACCGCAAAAGGAAAGAACTCGTACTGCGGAGCCTCCACAAACGCCAGCCAATCACGCTCCTTGCCCTGCTCCGCAAGCTTGCCCGTATGGCCAGGCGTGTAAGCCGCCTTGGGATACACATGCTTCACACCCATGTGTACGATGGTCACGTCAACCATAACATGCTCGCCCTTCAGATATCTGACCAGCCTTCTGCGCACCTGTAGACGCTGACGGAGGAGCGTCTGTGCAGACTGCAAAATCACCGGAAATGCCAGTGCATATCCGTGAGAGGTCAGATGGTGGCCATCTGCTCGGTTGCAGGATGTAGATGCGACAGACCAGCGTGCAGGCAGTGTGTGTCTGTGCTAGCTGTGCACGCAGGTCAGATCGAGTGCATGCATTTGTGTGTGGCATGGCGTGTTCGTGACCTCAGGAAACCCATGCATTACATGTTGTAATACGATCCACAGCCCGCTGTCAGCTCTCAGTGGCTACCAGCGCCCCAGAAACGACTCCAGGCCATGTAATTCAGAAAACAACCATAAATCGTCTCACCATGAATGACACGATAATCGCAGGTGTGTCAGAGCGAAAAGTGCACCGGCTCAAATAAATCATCCGCCACTGCAGTGAACAGTGTTGCATACATGTTCAGCACCCACGAGGTACTCAGACGCCATGATCCCACTGCAAGCAGGACGACTGCCTTGACTCCACTCCCACTCCCAGCCTGCAACTGCACCTGCAGTAACATTGCAGCCTGGCATGATCACGGGCAAGCCTGTCATCAATTGCTGGACAGGGCTCAGCCAACCACAACTTTAGTTGGCTCAGCCGAAATTGATTGTTGTGGTTGTGGGCGTGTGTGCGTTGCACGGAGATGAACGCAATAGCCCGGCAGCGAGGGCAACAGCAGGAAAGTAGACGGCCAAAACCCCCGAAAGCAGACAACAGCAACAACTGTCTCAGGTGAAAAGCCACAACAACGGGCGTGTGTTTGTGGGGCCATGCTGCATGCTGTGCGTGGTATGGATCACTCACAGCCCTACCTGGTTACTGATACTGCAGAAACTTGCCTGCAGACGGCAGACGCGCAGCTCATACTAAATTACCACGTAACTGTGTAACACACTGTAACACACTGGGTAACAAAACTGACCCGCTGCTGGACACCTCTCCTCCGCCCCCATCATCCCCCCAGAGCTTCAGTGCAACCGCAAGTGCGCAGCAGCTGCTGCTCATGCTGTGCGTGCTGCTCTGCAGGTTGACCACTGCCTCGCCCGGGCCTAGTAGTACATGATAGTGCACATCATATCATGATTGTCTGCCATCTTGCTCTGTGCTTTCTTCCCTCATCGCTGCTGGGGCCTTGATCTATCACAGTGTATCACATCTGTCTGCCATCCCAGCCTGTGTCAGTTTCTCGCTCGATAGCTCTTACCACAGGAGAAAAGGCACCATGCAGAGTTGTGTCATCAGCTAATACACAGATCCCATCCTGGACACGCTGCTGTGAGTGATGCAACTTGGTCAAACCTCAGCTTCCAACACTGCATGCACTCTCACTACGTGCAGCAATGACTGCTGAACTTCCAGTTGTGCTGTGCAGTGGAGTGGTGGAGCAGGGTGCACCCTCGTCGAAATGAAATCAATCACATGTATAGGTGAAGCAAATCCGAGCATGATTCGACCCTAATATCAGCCTCCCCCTAACAATGCCTTCGTCTTGGAAGCACGGCCCACGAGGGACATGCCTGCCTGCCTACCTGCATTGCCGCACGCATGCCTGCTTGCACTGATCTCCATGTGGCGAGCCTGCCTACTGCGCACCTGTACAAACTCCCAGCATGCCAGAGCAAAGCACAGCGCACCAGAGCGCTTGGCTGAGCACCAGAGCGGCAGGCTAATTATAACCGCAAGCCGCCACAGTGCACACTGCACGTGTGCGGACCACACAGACACCTGCTTGGGCCTGCCACAATTATAAACTGTCACGTGCCGAGGCAGCGCTGTGCGAACGCTCGCGGCTTCCATTAACTCGCTGCAGACATGATAGCAAAGGCAGATGACCCGGCACGAGGTTGTGCCGCACTCGTGCACTCTGAACCCCCCTTTTAAACCCCCCCCCCCTTCTCTCCATGCAGCCTGTCCTGCTGCATGCATGCTGTGGGACGATTCCACCGCCACATCACACAGCGGCCCAGCCGAATCACCTCAACTTCGCAGCAGCTGCAACCTCACAGAGCCGCTTTGCGCCGCCCCTCACATGGCCCCCAAACTCAGCACAGCACAGCACATCACCTCCTTGAGCCGCACACAACAGCAAGCTCACAAGTGTCCACAATTGTACATTCTATAATGTTTGAAACTAAAACACTCGGCGCGGAAGCCCCCGCAAGTGTTCCGGGACATCCTCGTGATCCCCACCCCTGCACTGCGCCACCCGGCCCCCATCACAGCAAACAGCACGCCCTGCGCGAGCGGCCGCAGTGCTGCGTGTGGCGACAGCCTCAGTGCGCGAGGCGGCAGTGGGAGGCGGCAGTGGGAGGCGGCAGTGGGAGGCGGCACCCCTGCTGCATCGATGCAGTGCAGCTAGCGCTGCGACGGCTGCCGCCGCAGCAGCCGCCTCGTCTGGCACAGAACACTCACGCGGTGCGCGGCGGCCTGCACCACAGAGTTGAGCTGCACAAGCTCCGCATCCAGGTCATCCGCGAACTCCGCGCCCGCCGCATTCAGTCCCGGCGGCCGCGTGGCAGCCCCCCCTTGCTGCTCCGGTGCCGGGGCTGCTCCCAAGCACACCTGCGGCTGCCCATTCAGCACCGTCAGGTGCAGCGCCATGCGCCCCACCCCCTCGTCTTCCACAGCATGCTCGTCCGGCTCATCCACTATGTCGCTCCGGGCACCAATGCTACATACGCACAGGCTCCCCCCCGCTCCGGCCCCGCTGCCCTGCTCCGGCCCGGCGGAGCCCATCGATGTCTGCCGCGATATCGCTCGGCCGGCCGGGTGCAACATGCAGTTTGAGAAGCTGATCTGTGCTGCGTGCTGTGACGGCGCTTCGCTGTCGCTGGATTGTGGCGGCCCGGCCGCGTATGCGCCAGCAGCCGCCGCCGACGACGTCGCAGACGCGTCCCGCGCCTTCAGTGACGCAGGCTTTGTGATGTGCCGCTTCAAAGCGCCGGGGGGGGGGCTGCAGGGTGCGGCCTTCCCGGCCGCGTCCGATTCCTCGGCCATGCTGGGCTCGGCCACGTGCCTCATGCTCTTGGAGGCGAGCAGCGCTGCGCGGTTCCACAGCGCGCCTTGCGGCTCTGCAGTCACGAGGGACATGTGTCATGCATGCCACACCGCGGGCCGTGGTGCTACACTGCGACTCCAAGCCATGCTGGCCCGGCAACGCGTGCATGTGCGAATTACAAGGTGCAATGACGAGTGTCTGCGCATTCGCACCTCGCACGCAGCACCACAGCTATGGGCATGACACATCAGCAGAGTTCACGGCACACGACTGTGCACGGCAGCAGCGGCCAGTGCGAACAGCACACATGCCACCAACGGACATCCACCCACGCAGACGCTGAGTGCGGATGCATGCACAATCTTGCATGCATGCATCGCGGATTCTGCCAGCAAGCGGGTTCCACACACTTCCCGTGCACAGCTCCATGCAGCACCAGCGGCTCCAGCGCAGCGCACCCCCGTAGACACTCACATACCATACGCCCACCACATATCGAACCCCTCATCTCTGAAATTTTGGCTATGCATTCCCAAATACAGCAGGTCAGGCAGGAGGCTTGGTAGAGCGATTGTCCGATGCGCCGGGCCATTTATTTGCAAGTATAGGGTACACGCGCAACGGCAAGCACAGCATGCCGGTCGCGGGTGACCACATGTGGGTGTGGATGTCGGAGGGGCAGCGCACTCAGGGCACTCTCAGCGGGCGCAGCAGCAGTGGCTGAGGGGCCCGCCTCGAGGTCGCACGACGCAAGCTTCCCGCCGGCGGGCCGCGCCGACGACGTCGCGCTGCTGCTGCGCCGCGGCCGCTCCAGCGTCGACCAGAACGCCGACGTCGCGCGATGCATGCTGACAGCGCCGCTCATCTTGGCGCGGATCTGGCCGACGCGCTCGTTGATGTGGTCCACGTCCTCGTGCTTCCTGCGCCACTTGAGCGTGTACTCAATGCCGCCGGCGCCCGCCGCAAGCCCGACCGCGAGCGCGAGGATCACCCACAGGCCCCACAGGGAAGACACCTGCGCGTGCCCTCTCGTCGGGGAACACATGTGTGCTGCGGATGTCGTGCGAGGCATGCTGCGCTCGGGTGCGTCGCGGCAACCACAGGTAGGGGCTCGGCGTGTCCGTTGCAGCTAGAACCCTGTCGAGACACACATGCCAACGGGAGGCCCCAGATGCATGCATTGGCCGCACGCGTTGGCCCTTCGCCGGGATCACAACGGCGTGGCGGGCACTGCCTGGTGGACCGATGACACGTGGGCGCGAGATCGGCGGCTGCTGTCCATGCTGTGCTGTGGCATGCATGCGGATCCAAGCCTGGTCCAACGCACTCTGGTGCGTACGGCATGTGACAGCCTGGCACAGCGGTGCGGGCCGTACGACGACCGGCATGGGTAGCCATGAGTAGAGGAGCGAGGGGGCGCGTGCAGTGCTCACTGGCATGCGTGCGGTTCAGTGAACGCAGTGCGTTCTGCATTCCTGCGTAGAGAGGAGAGGGGGCGGGGCCGGCGCACCTCGACCTGGTTGGTCTCGGAGAACTCCGTAGCCTCTGACAGGCACTTCGGTTCGGGGGGCTCATGCTCCGACTTGAGCTCCTGCGCCACGCACGCGTGTCATGCATTGCGCATTGCATGCCGCTGCAGGGTCGCCACCGCGGGGATGCCGAGCGCCAAGCAGCACTCGCATGGCCTGAGATTGAGAGAGAAGATGTGGAGGTGTGAGCAGCACCGGCATCATGCATGTCACGCCACCCCAAGTGGAGACGTAGTCTCGTGTAGCCCCAGCGTATGACCCGGTGCTCGCGCGCCGTTCGGATGGGAGCACCCGCCCCGTGCTGCGCGCCATCATCCGGCCCTGGCCCGAAGTGGCATGAAGCGTGCCGCATGCAAGATCGGTTTGGTTGTGCATTTGTTGTTTTTGCAATCAAGATATATTTATTCATTAAATTCCGGCCAGCCGGACACTTCAGCACTGCCGCAAAAGCAGTACCGTATCTCATTTGAAAAGCAGTACCGTATCTACAGTTTATCAGGCTTCAGTACAACCAACAGATCACTGCAGCACCATGCCATGAGCAGCAGCCGCAGCATACCGACCATGCCTGCGCACTGGTCACATCACCCCAGCACTGCAACCACGCTCAGGGCCCTGTCAGCAGAGTGCCACAGCACGCAGCACGCAGCACAAAACACGTAGCGCACCGACAGCGTGCCATCCTCTTGCATGTCCAGCAGCGTGCTTGACACAGCACGTCGGAAGAAGTCGTCGGTGAAGCCGCGGCCAAAGGCGACCGCGAGGTCGAAGGGTTCGATCATGTCCCCGAGGATGTGCAGCGAGCACGATTCGTCGGCGTAGGCGCGGCTGATGAGCTGCGTGTCGTCGCTGATGACGGCCGCATAATCCCCGCGCCGCAGCTTGGATATCATCACGTCATACTCCCACCCTGCAGGCGGTCGCTGGAGCCTCGAACATGCTTAATTAATTTTGTATGGCATCCGGGCATGTTGGGCATCCGGGCACGGTGCAATTTGGCACGACACCCACCGCCACCTCGGGGATGGTTGCCAACAGGCCCCGGGCATGCTGCGCTGGGCATGCTGCGCGCGCAAGCATGCCGCGGCGGCGCACAGCCCCGCTTCAGCTTGCAGCCATCTGCCGACTGACCCATTGGCACCCGTTCTCGCCATGCACCCTGAAACCGACGCGTAAACACCCATGAACGGTAGCAGGCGCTGGCGCCATCCAACTATGCCCAATAAATACATGCTGTGCTGGGCTGTGTTGGAAGGACGCACCGTCACCGGGGTTGCCGACGACGTGGTGGTTGCGGTAGAGGCGGCTTACGTAGGGTTCAATGGTGGCGACGGACTTGCCGCGCAGATCATCGATGCTCGAGATGGTCGTGTCGAGCTGGTCAACGGTGAGGAAGGCGGCGAGGTTTGCGGTGTAGGTGTTGGTGAGGATAAGGACGAGGAAGGCGTAGGCGGCGGTGATGATGCGCGCGGGCAGGGAGCGGACTTTGAAGACGTCGATGGAGAGGGTGTGGGAGATGCTGTGCCAGAGGCACTCCCGCAGGCCCGACACGATATCGAGCTTCTCGCCATGCATGTACGCGGTCCTGCATGAGGCAGCGGTTCTCGGCAGGGAGAGTGGGGGGAGGGGGGGGGGGGGGGGCGTGTGTATTTGCATCCAGGGGTCTCCCTGCGTGCCCATCCAGGCAAGTGTGCATGCCCATCCAGGCAGGTGTGCATGACTGTGCTGTGCTGTGCATTGACCTGCCATTGACCTGCGCTGTGCTGTGCTGTCACTGTGCTGTCACAGACCATCCAGGAGGACAGCATGCAGGAGAGGCCGCGTTGTAGGGAATTGTATGTACGTTTGTGTGCTACATCTATCCAAGGCATGGCATGAATGTTGTACAGGGCATGGTGCATGCTGCCACGCTACAGCGTCTATGTACAAGCACATGCCATGCACTGCACGCGAGATTGAGATGCTGTGCAGACTGTCATGTCAGCAGGAGTTGGCCATCCACCCAGGGGTGCTGTGGGCAATGGATGGCTGTCCGGGAGGGGTGATCATGATGTCCGAATTGTTCTATTTACGCTACATCTATACATATTACACCCCACAGAGCGAGGGCAGACAGGCATGAGTGGTAGACCTGGTGGAAGTGTTTGTGTGTGTGAGTGCAGTAATCCATTACGTCCATTCCAGAATCTCACGAGTGATCACCCGGTTGATCACCCGGTCGCCACCGAAACAGTGATCACCCGGTCGCCACCGAAACAGTGATCACCCGGTCGCCACCGAAACGTTGATCGTGGGCTTTGGAGTGCTTGGGTGCGTGCTGGAGGCGGGAAAGTGGCACCGACCATATTTGCACAATAATGATGATAGAGGCGGGGAAAGTCAAGCTTTGATAAAGTCGGTTCAGGACTGCGACGAGGTAGTGCATCACTTGTGCATGTGATGCCAGCTCCCGCCGAGTGCTGACCATCATGGTGCTCGAAAGCCGAACTGAACGAGGTGTGAGGAAACGCTACGGATTTGTTGCGTGCACGTGACATGCGGATGCCCGATCATCGATAACACAAGTTGTTGTCTTAGCTTGGCATATGAAAGGTTGTGTGGGAACATGACAAACGCACACAGTGAATGAGCATCGCCGGACGGCACTCTCGCGAGTTTGAGGCCGAAATGCTGCTCTACAGTGTATTTGGATCGCAGCTGCCTCCAGCTTGTCGGAATTAAGGTTAGGTAAGGTGGTAGCGATTCTTTTGTGGCAGTCTTGCTTAAACCGACAATGAGGCAACGCACCACTTGGAAAATACTGCCTCGGAGAAGAACACAAACAGCGGCGTAACCACGATGGTGACCAGCAGTGCCATCCATACATGGAAATGAAGCGGCTCGAAGAACGCCCACATGCCGCGTTTCTGCAACGGAGCGTGGACTAGTATAGCCAGCGCGGAGCGGTGCGTCGCCCGCGAAAATCGGATGCCTCGCTGCTCGCGCTCAGTGCTGGCAGTAATGGACGAAACGCCAAGGTCGCAGTCTCCAAATTCGGAGCTTTCACCTGCCAAAGCTTCGATCATGTACTTGAATCCGCCCTCTCCCAGGCACACACGCACGAAGTCACGAGACTCAACAAGGCCCATGCGGTTAGCAACTTGACTGCAGAAGAACGCAATACGTCAGTCATACCTCTCTACAGTGTCTTTCTACAGCGGGGCGCTGTTGTCAATCGAACCGCGCAAGCGACACAAGCAGGACAGTTCGCAAGACATCATGAGAAAAAGCCCAAATGGGTGAATGTCGTCTGCCGAACAAACATGGTAGGGAGCACAACCTCCAGACGTCGATATCGTAGCCACAGAAGTCCTCCCCCGATGCGCACCAGCCCCCGCTGGGCACTGGACCATATGGCACTTCCTCGTGCTCGAACTCGGCGGTCGGAGAGCCGTTGCACCGCGCTCCAAAGTCTTGGATACTTGCTGTGCATATTCGCAGAGGTCGGGTGATGTTGTAAAATTCAGGACCTTGTGCTTGGGTGATGTTGTACACTTCAGGACCTTGTGCAATTGCTGTGCCCGGCGTAGCGATCAACCCGATGATCGCACTGATCACAACCGGCGCCAAACCGGAAAAACTGCAGCTGCAAGGACACGTCCAGCCAAATTGACAGATGCAGCAATAGTATTCCTTTCAGTGACCATCTGCATTGAAGCTGGCGCCGAGAATGTCGCACCAGTTGGGCTGTGGCGCCATTTCTACGGACACACAGCAGCTACCAAGCGTACGTACGGCAAAAATGACCTGAAGCCCGACCAAACGGCAGCATCATTAAGCTGATCCCGATAAAGTTTGCTGCGGCTCGTGCCTAGACGAGGCCGTATACAGCGTCTTTGAGCCCAATGGCAGATGAACCGCGCGCTAGTCCATGGCTCAAAACGACCCCCTTGAAGGCTTCTTATCAAATATGCGTGCTCAAATGCATCTCTGTATTTAGTCGGCGAATCTATTCGTGCGAGTTTGAGGCTTTCGACAAGCTGACGAGGCGACCATAGGGCAGAAGTCCTGCCGGAATGCACTGAGAATAGCAGAAGCAGCAGGGAATGACCAATGAAGGGCAGGTGCTATGTCATACACGTAGAGAAATCGTGGGCAATCAATGCGCAGCATCGCGCGCGGGGCCCCCTTCCACGCGTGTCTACACCAGTCCGCTTCGTGCGCGATGCCTCGGACATGCGTGCATTAGCCCCCGCGGCAGCTCATGCAGTCATGTCGCGCTGCATCAGTATGCATGCACCCACGGACAGCCGTCACAGCTCCGTCAACAGACCAGATATCGTGCAATTGCGCAGGAGTTCTGATGCCAGTCAATGATACGAATCAGCTGGCAGATCTGCATCATGCGCATGCTGGCCGTGCCGCATGCGGCGGCATGTTGCGCAGATCTGCGGACCGAGGCCTCGAGGACGTCCGAAGATTATCGCCTTTTCAAGAAAGCTCTGCCGACTGTGCAGTCGAACATTGCACGTGCGCCGTCGCGTCTTCCAGAAATACCAATCTGCAGAATACTGGCAGCAACGCGGTGTGCACCGCGTATTCAAAGCGCGATGCGCATGATGTGGTAATGTACAGTTCGCATACATCATCGAGAACATGATCGATCAATTCAAGCGCGATCTTGCGTGACGCCCCATGGCGTTGTCCCGAGGCCTCGCGAGGCGCTGCCCGCCGTCCAGGGCGGCGAGGACTCCAGACGGTGTGCATCACGGGCGAAAGTTACCGTTCTGCCAGAAATTACGCATGCCTTGGGTCAGCTTGAGGATGCCACGGCAGGAAAGCGCGGCAGTGCTTGTTTTGTTTATGTCATGTGCAAGCGACGCCGCTGCAGTATTTGTTTGTATGTGTCATGTGCAAGCGACGCCGCGGCAGTACTTGTTTTGTATATGTCATGTGTTACAGTGATAGATCTAGGACTCAGCAGCGCCGAGGCAACAGACTAGGCAACAAGCAAACAGACAAACGGCCACCGTAAGCACCAAGGCCACGCGCCGCACGAGCAAATGCCAGAACGAACTAGCGCCAGCTCGAAAGCATACACTCCCTTATATGTCATGTGCAAGCGCGCCGTAATATATCGTTGCAAGCCGGAGCTGGCGGCCGCTTCGACATGTCGTCGACTGTAATGGCACCATTTAATCTTGTGGAGAATCAAAACCCGTCTTCGAAACGGAGTCATAGAGACACACGCAGATTGCACGGCGGCAGATGCATTCGACGCATGTGTTACACGGAGATGAAAGCAAGAACTCGGCTATTAGCTATAGCTATAGCCCATACATTGTGTGTTGTGATATATCATGACGCGCGCAAGCATGACCGTCACATGTGATCACATGCGTGGAATGGGGAGCGATGCGGCGCCGCCAGTGTCCTGCGCGCCTCGCCCTCAGGCCCCTGCCAGGCAGCCGGAGGGGGAGGGCTGGTACGCCATGCGCTGCGGGTGGCGTGCGCCCCCGGGCTCTCATGGGCGGGGGGGCCGTGGTGGAGTGCTCGAGTGGGGCCGGCTGTGGTGGGGGTGCTGCTGTTGGGGGGCCTGTGGTGGCCGGGTTTGCTGGGGTGGGCGGTATTACGTGGTGTGGCTGGTGGTTGCTGTGTGCGGCTGTGGCGTGGGTGCCGCGGTGGTGGGGTGCGGGAGTGCGTGTGTGTGTGTGTGTGGATGCGTGGGTGTTACACGAAACTGCAAGACCCGCGCCTCGTTATAGGCGACCTGGAAGCCCAGACTCTGGGTCGACACGCCCGGCGCCAGGCGGAAGGTGCAGCGAAGCCACGGCATCGAGCCGAGGCCGTCCCGGACGGTGTCCTCCGGCGGCGTGGAGCAGCAGAAGCAGCGCCGCAGCAGGGGCAGCAGGCCCAGGCGTGTGTGTGGATGAGTGGGTGTGGTTGTGTAGGTTGTGTCGGTTCGTTTCGACTTTTCGCCTGAGACAGTTGCTGCTTGTTGCTGTATACCTTCGGGGGGTGTCATGTCTTGCTCTTTGCAGTAGTGGCAAGAGGGGCCAGCAGTGCAATGCGCCCAAGCCACAGTACTGCCCGTACCGATCCAGCCTGCAGCCCGTAATCTTCATAGTATGAGGATAACATTTATAGAATGCCGAATGTGGCGGAGGTGGCCGAGCTATGCATCCGTCCGAACATGAGACCTTTTCGTGGACTGGACTGCACCACACTTGATCTTCATAGTATGAGGATAGTATGAGGATAGTATGAGGATATTGATCTTCATAGTATGAGGATAACATTTGTAGAATGCCAAATGTGGCAGAGGTGGCCGCCGCGTCGAGGACTGGCGCGTGTGGGAAACATGCCACGGGCCCTACAAGCAGTCACATCAAAATACATCTTAGGATTCAATCATGTGAATCTTGGTCCATGTACGACCACACACCACAACACTGCCCAACCCCACGACCAACATCAACATATGTACACTTCAACTTGTTCTGGCTGCCAGATCAGGTTTGTGAGAGGTGTGGATCATGGCAGAACGCGCACTTAAGGCTCGTTCAGCCCGGTTTGCCCCCAAAAACTGCCCGACGCTGCTATGTCACAGCTGCTGCAGATCAGTGGTACTGGAGCGGATTGCGTCGAAACGCCAGAACAGCCACAGCAAGTCCAGCCTGTGTGTCCTCCCAAACTCACGCTGGTACACGGCCTGGTCCTAGCCCGCAGGCACTGCGCGCACGGCCCCGCCTCCGGCCCACACTGTGCCGTCACACACTCGCTTCTAACTCTCGTTGACGTGGAGGTGGGTGTTCTCGATCGCGGTGGGCTGTAGCCAGCTCGACAGGCTGTGCTACCAGGGGGTTGAACGGGCTACTGCTATGCGGCCACACCACTTCAACAGGCGTGCGAGCATGTTATAGAATCACCGAAACCCCAGCTGTTTCACACAGCCTTCAGCGGGAGCCAATAAGGCCCCCTTTGCCTTGCTGTGCTGCTGGGCATCGCACTTTCATGCATATGTGCACCATCAGCGTGTCTGCACTCTGTGCAAGTCTGGCACCTCTGCGGCTTCTCCAAGTGATATCTAGACAAGGGTTTTGGTCGAATCCTAAGAAAGCGTTTTGCGAAACCGCAAGAATGACTTGCACCCGATCTCGCGTCGGTCATGGCTGGTCGCCCGACACACCACCCGACGTGGCCGGCGTACAGACGTCTGACGGACTGCTTTGAGGCTGATCGGCACAAACCGCAGCTTTGCGGTCAGCAAAGCACGCAATATTCACTCTTAATACTTGCGCATGTGTTCCAATCGATTTGGCGGCAACCGGGGCACGCCTGCTAGAGTCGCCCAGGGTGCATGTTGCATGGGGTCGCACGCTAGTCGGACGATATAGTCGACGAGGCCTTTGAGGAACAGTCGTGAAAGATCACAACCCCGATCTAGAGAACATCGAACAAGCAGAAACATAGCGTGCACACTTCCAGTAGTGTACCGTGCTTACAGGGGGGGTGTTGGCCGTCTCCTTTTCAGCTGTTGCCCTCGCTGCCGGGCTCTTTGTGATAATTCGAATATAGAGAGGCGTGAGATAGAGAGGTTGCTAGTGCACAGTACGTTGTGTGTTGTTCCATACCCTTGAAGGTCCAGTCGCCTTATCTGTCCTTTCCTTTTACATTCGGGCACCAAAATGTTATGACGCCAGCTGGGCTGGGTTCAAGCAGACCGAGGAGCAGGAATAACAGAAAGGTTGTCTCACAGCTTTCTAGCTGTGTAATGTTGGTGCTGATGGAGTTGGATGATGTGTGTGGTGCAAGTGAGGTCCATGTTAGCATGGGCTTGCACTGGTGTGTGTGAGGAGAGGTGAGATGACACCTCTCCGGCCCGAGAGGGTCGTTTCAGAAACTTTTGCAACTGCTGGCGCAGCGTGACGGCAGCCAAGCTGCGCTGCGTTGAGCAGGCTGCTCTGCTTCTGTCCTGCCTACTGGTCACTCTATTGTTGACCACAGAGTGCACATGACTTGGTCCGCATTGCAACCGCGGCCAGGAATACGCGAAGGCTTTATCAATCGGAGCACGCTGCATGTTCGCGCGTTGCGGTCGCGAAAAGTTCCTACAGTTGAATCTACGCGCAAGTCACGACCGCCTGTTATCACCAGTACCATCCCTGCGCTGGATAACATCAACACAGATATATGTGAGTGCTGGATATCACGGCGTAATGGCACCGCGATCCATGCCGAGTGGCGGGAGTGACTTGTATGAATCGGAGCGCCCGATTGCAATGTAAAACGACTGTTATATACAATTGGCGATCTGTGTGCGACTCCTGCCTTTAGCCCATTGCAATGTGCTCATTCCCCACACACGCCAGCACCCCTTTCGAGAAGGGTCTATGCTCACGTCAGCCCTGCTCTTCGTGAGCAGGTCAACGGAAGCAGTGCTGGTGACCACTTAAGCAGTGTCCCTACGGCGGCGCCCCTGTGTACCACACGAGGAGGCTAGCCCGTACGCAACGGGTGTACCACCGGGACCTTCCTGGAATCTTCCGGAAGTCTTACGTACTGTGTGCACGCTGGCACGTTACACTCTTGCTTTCATCTCCGTGTAACACATGTGTCGAATGCATCTGCCGCCGTGCAATCTGCATGTGTCTCCATGACTCCGTTTTGGAGACGGTTATTGAATCTCCACAAGATTAAATGGTGCCATTCAAGTCGACGACATGTCGATGCGGCCTCCGGCTTGCAATGTGACGGTACATAGTCGAGCTATGCATCCGTCCGATCATCAGACCCTTTCGTGGATTACGTGACATGCAACGATGTATTACGGCGCGCTTGCACATGACATAAACAAAACAAGCACTGCCGCGCTTTCCTGCCGTGGCATCCTCAAGCTGAACCAACGCATGCGTAATTTCTGGCAGACCGGTAACTTTCGCCCGTGATGCACACCGTCTGGAGTCCTCGCCGCCCTGGACGGCGGGCAGCGCCTCTCGAGATCTCGAGGCCTTGGGACAACGCCATGGCGCGCCACGCATAATCGCGCTGGAATTGATCGATCATGTTCTTGATAATGTATACGTATGCGATTTGTACAGTACATGCATATGTACACCACGCGAAAGACCATGTCCAGGGTAGCACGGCTCACGGGTGCGCGGTTTGTGCCAGGTGATCGCCTGGCCGGCTCGCATCTGCTGGGTAGCATGTGAGTCTAGACTCTAGTTGTACGTTCGCTTGGTGCACTGGATCGGAGCCCCTCGATGTAACAGTGCATATGTACACCACGCGATGATGGCGATGCCGGCCACAAAAGTCACAGTTGCAGGTGTGAGTCAGCCACGTGCTCAGTGTGCAAGTCGTCTGAACATACTACGAACATTTCGGCGCGTCATCACGTCACGAACACGCATTACACACGATGCATCACGTCACCCACATGCGCCTTGCACCTGAACATGTACACACAATGGCTCTGACGCTTCACGATCGATGCTTCGCACAGCTCACGACAGTGTGCACAGTTTCAGGCAAGTGTAATCATTATGATTGCTGGATGACATGTCGGCAATACATCAGAAAATGCAATGCAATGTAACAGCGGACGTCATGACGCGTCAGGACAGGGAGCACTGCCCGTCCTCGCTGAGAGAGGTCGTCAATCGGTTCGGGCCCTCCCGCTGCCGCAATCCTGCCGTGCATGTCATGACAGAGCACGTCAGGCCAGGGACGGTCCCTCCACGCACCGACTGCACAGACCACCGGCAGTGCGCACCCACTTCATCTCATGTTCAATGTAACACACACCCACTTTATCCATGCCTCCCTCCAGTTTGAAGTCCAACTTGCAGCTGGCAGCTGCCACAGCACGCCACTGCACCCCATGCAGCAGCAGAGGCATGCACACGTGACACACATGACCGCAGCACACATCATTGCAAGGGCGGTGGGAAGCAGCAGGATGCGGCAGGGCAGTTCTCAGGCCGCTTTGCAGCCAGCTGCTCAGCCTGCGTCTGTCCTGCCGTGCTGCCATGCTGCCATGCTGTCACTGGAGTTCTCCATGCCATGCTGTCATTCGCGCTCTCCATGCCAAGTACAGGCGACCGGCGCTGCATTGCTGCGACCAGCGCCCCGGATCAAGGAGCAGCATGCAAACCACAGTCACAGCTAACTCCCCCAAAGAGACATTGGAACCACGCCCAACTCAAAAGAGGATGGGGGCCTGCACTACTTGGAACTGGGGCGGAGCACAACAACACCAGAACTCGAAAGAGTGTTGCAGAATGTGCACTGTGAGTCTACAATGTTGACCCGTAGCAAGATGCAACGTCACAGCCTGCACTCCGCACACAGCTCAATCAATGTCCTAGGTATCAATGCCAGCTCACAGCAGTATGCAAACAAAGTCCGAGAAACACACACCTGCCATTCAGCCAGTCAAACACAACGACTGGTGAACTAGCAGTCAGTCCTATATGTGACAGCGAACTCGCTGATCACCATGCAAACATGTGCATCAACGTCCTACTCCCGCAGTCTCATGCATGCATTGCTGCACTGCACCTGCGGCCACACCACCGACTAGCTTGCATACGGTTGCCTAAAGCCTAGATCTGCCACAGAGTGGCTCTGCTGCGCAGCCGGCTTGCAGGGCGAGCAGTGCTGCCTGGCCGCACGGTGCCGTCGGATGGTCTATAGGTGGCCATCCGCCGCTGCGCCTTGCTGGGGGCTGCGGCTGCTGAGGCAGTAGTCTGCCCCCGCGTCTGCGCGTACCCCATCACCCCTGTTTCCCCGCATTGGACTGTGGACCCCCAAGTTGGTGGCGGTGTGGAGGCCTCGCTAGCGAGCACTTGCGTGTCCTCGCTCCTGCTGCATCTGCTGGGCCGCCGCCGCGGGGCTGGTCCCCCGCACTGGAGGGTACGCACCCCCAGGCTCGCATGGGGGTTTCATGTGACCGGCAGGCGTGCGCGTTCTCGTGTGGAGCTGTGTGCGGTGTTACTGTTGCTGGGGTGCGTGGGAGAGTACGGTGTGTGAGTGGTGGTGGCCGAGTGTGTTGGTGGACGGTGGTGCGGACGGATGGAGTGCGTGACTTTGGCATGGTTGTTGCGGTGGCGGAGTGCGCTGGTGTGCGGTTGTTCTGTTCGTTGTTGCTGGGGCGCCGGTGCATGTCGTTGCTCGCCGCTGCCTGCGTGATGGGGCTGCGTTGCTTGCTTGCTGTTGCCTCGCTGCCGGGCTCTGGCGTTGAACTCCGTGTAACACCCAAAACACTGTCCCTGTCTCAAAGGACCTTAAAATCGGATCCAGTACAGGCAATGACATGTATTTCTATTCGCAACCATGTATGGCTCTCACTTTACCATGCTGTGCCATGATTCTCTCGCTTACACCCATAACCACAGCAAAGACTCGGGCGCACGCGATACATGTTGGACTGGCGTGCGATACCATCGTGTCGCCTCTGCCACACCCGCACCCACATGGCCGCTCAACGCAACACATATCTTGTTGTGCAGACGCGGTGGCCTCAACAGCTCTGTCCCCATCAGTTGTGATACATGTGGTGCTCATTCCTGCTCACATGCACCTCCGCGCACAGCCGTTGCATATATTGTGCTCCTAATTGCCGGCCCCTCGGCGAGCTAGCGGCCTCTGCAAGCCGTCCACACGCTGGGTCACCATGCGCAGCATGGACATCACCTCTGCCACCTCGGACTGAAACTCCCGCACTTGCGCGTGGGCGTCAGCCTGCGCAGTTTCCGTGCTCCCGTGCTGTGCGTGCGGTGGTGCCCCAGTCACACCAATCGGCGGCGCCGGCAGTTCGATCGACGAGGGTGTTCGTGCCTGCTGATACCCCTGGAGGGGCGCAGGCAGGGGGTACTGGTCGTCGACCGCGATGTCCAGTCCTCCGCTGGCCCTGACTGTGCTGTGCACGCTGAGGGACGCCGCATTTGCGGCGCCGATGCTGTGGAGCATGCAGGTGCGGCTCGGGTCGCTGGGGTGGGCCGGCATGTCGGGTTGGGCCGCGCTCCAGCTCCAGCGTGCGGCCTCGAATTCATGAGGGAGGGTGGGAGGGCCGCCGCTGCCGCTGCTGCAACCGGCGCTCACAGTACTGTGTCCAGATGTTGTCAGGCGGGGGCCGGCTGACACGGCTGTCGGGTCTGCAGCACGCACATGCATTAGGTTGTACGAGCTCCAACGCATATGCCGTGGTGCGACCACACAAGCACGCAGCGCGGAAGACCTCAGCCCGCCGAGTGAGTACAGACACGTGCGCATGCATGACGTGGTGAGCGTGTCATGCTTGTCAGCCAGAAACGCTGCCAGCATGTCGGCCAGGGGCGCAGGAGCAAATCTGCACTGACACGCACCAATTCTCGGCCGCTGTGCGCCGCTGTCCCCCCCAGATGCCCCCCATGGCATGCCACCGCCTTTCGGGCCGTGCAGGAACGGCTCTGGGCCGTGCACTTGCGGCATCATCGCGACGCTGCCGCCGCCTCCAATGCCCGCTGGGGCTGCCTCTGGGTCTTGCGCTCCCCCGTTATTGCGGCGGCCAAATCTGGATGATATACTCGTGGCAAAGACGCGCACCGCGCTGCGCATGTCATGCGCGTCCTCGTGATCGTGGTAGTGCTTCACCGCAAACTCGATCGCCGCCGTGATAAAGGCGATGGCCACGGCGCCGCTCATGACGAGCCACAGACCCCACATTGCCGATAGCTGCACAGCACAGCACAGCACGCTCGGCCGCACGTCGTCCAGCATGAGTGCAGCCATGGTTGCCGGGTGAACAGTCGTGTGTCAGCATACCGGGTGAACAGTCGTGTGTCAGCATGCCGGGTGAACAGTCATGTGTCAGCATGCCGGGTGAACAGTCGTGTGTCAGCATGCCAGCGCATACTGATACCTTCCCACCCTCTTGCAAGCACCTGCTGAGGCCACACTGCAGAGTCCGCCGGCGGACTGAGGCGTGACGCTACGTCAGGCAAGCAGGGAGAGGCTTCGGATTGGCTGCATGCATGTGGCACATCGCACCTTGACCTGGTTTGTCTCAGAGTACTCCTGGTACTCCCGCATGCACCGAGGCGGTGCTGGCATGTGTTTGCTGTGCAGGCCCTGCACAGCATGCACAGAATGCTCAGCACCGTCCGCATGTATCACGATCGACCTCGCGACCACTTCACCTGCTGCGTGCACATCACGGCATCGGCTTTGAAGGCATGACAGGGCTGGCGTCGCCGGCAGGAGAGAAAAGACATTGAGGCGAGCGTTGCATGCACATCATGCATGCGCAGCACTGGAGTCGTTGACATATGCAGGGCCAGCCCCATGCCACACTGCCAGACCTGTGATGCTCAGCAAAGGCATGCCACAGTGTGCTGTGATGCTGTGGAGTCCAGCGGCATACATTCCGCATGCATGACAGCCTGAGCAGGCATGCCCCATGGCTGCTGCGCAGTAGCCAAGGGATCGGCGCAGGGGTTGGCAAAATGACACTGCGGTGCCCTGCCACGAAGACATCGAGGACGCCGAGGTACCGTCATACGACTGTGACGGTGTCCACTGTGAGGGACGCAATGGCAACAGAGCACAGCGGCAAGGCAACGGCTGGAGGTGCGTCTGTCATGCATGAGCGCTAACCTTGCTCTGGCATGCTCGTCTCTAGCACAGGTGCGTCTTGAGAGGGGATATCGGGGCAACCAAACAATACCAACAAACAGAAACCCCCGATCTGGCATCACGCCAAACCCAGACGGGCATTGGCCACAGCACCCCTGGCATGGTTTCTCCATGTATGCTACATATGACCGCGGCAGGTGCCACGTGGCGCATTCAGGTGCCACGTGGCGCATTCAGGTGCCAGGTGGCATGCCGCACCTCGAGAGCGCGGTTTTCCTGCATGTCCAGCAGCACACGATTCACCTCTGTTATGAACGGGTCGCTGGGGAAGCCGCGGCGGAACGCAAAGACGTGGTCAAACTCCGCCACCGACTCGGCGAGCACGTGCAGCGTGCACGACTGATCGGCGTACGCTCGCGGCAGCAGCTGCGTGTCCCCGCTGATGAACGCCGCAAATTCCCCGGCCTTGAGGCGGTCCATGATGCGGGGGTAGTCTTGGCCTGCACCACAGCACACATCATGCAGCATGCCTCACGAGACGTGCTACCAGTCCGTGATGCACCCCACAGTTGTACCACCTGTGGAGCAGCCACACTGTCGCAATCCCGTCACAACCAGACTGATATGCGGCACTTCCATACTGTCGATTGCACGTTGTCGCTCTCAGGGCACTTGGACGTTGTCACCTATAGGTCATCGCTGCCGCCTGCGCGATTCGTGATGCGGTGGATCCGCTGCCCATCCGCATCCAAATGCCAGGCTATGGCGGCATGATGTTTTGCTCATTTCATGCGATCTGTTGCCTGCATTGGTACGGGCCATGACAGTGCATGACCCGCAGTGGCAGGGTCGCGCACGATCCAGCCAGCCGAAATTGCCACTGCTGTCGCCTCATGAGGGCGGATCCAAGCCGCATGGCTGCTATGACTACAGGCCCTTCTTGTGGGGCCAGCGGGGAGCTGTCGTGTGAGCACACAGCATACAGCATGTACGGAGCTGTCCACGCGTGGAGCTGGTCAGGTGGTGGACGGGTCTCGGGAGCGCCAGAGGATGCCGCCGCCAGCGGCACATGCATGCGGGGCGCACCCTCTTCGTCGGTGGCGATGATGTCGAAGCTGTCACGCAGGCGCTCAGTGTAGGTGGGGATGGTGGCGACGGCCTTGCCGCGGAGGTCTTCGATGCTGCGCACGCTGGTGTCCAGCCGCTGCACGGTGAGGAAGGCGGCGAGGTTGGCGGTGTAGGTGTGCGTGATGATGAGGACGAGGAAGGCGTAGGCGACGACGACGATGCGGGCGGAGAAGGAGTGGACGTGGAAGACGTCGATGGAGAGCGTGTGAGAGAGGCTGTGCCAGAGGCACTCCCGCAGGCCGCGGGGGATGTCGATCTTGCCGTCCTTGGCGTAGATGGTGCTGCAAGCAATCGGGTCAGTGCTGCTGCTGCGCGTGCCAGTGCTGTGCTGTATGCTTCCTGCTGTATGACTTGTGCTGCGTGCTGTGTGCCTGTGCACCTGTGCATCAGGCCGTAAAGTGAGCACACCCGAGTGTTGATGTCTGTTGTCGGTCCCAATGAGCCATGCCCAAACGCAACACAAAAAACGCACGGAAACCAATCTGATCTGTCACACGATAAATATAGTCAATGCAACCACAATGTTCCCTAAATAACACGCCTTGAATGTGGTGGAATCATGAAGCGTGTGACTGTCCCAACGCGTCGGCCATCGATCGGATGAGCAACAAGCCATGATCAATCGAATTGGTGACGCCATCTGCAAATAAGTCGTGTGACAGGACAGAAGGGACATGCATTCGAGCGTGGCACATCTCAGGCATTGCGCACATGCAAGCAGCAAGACCACACAGAGATCAAATGAGCGCGTGTGCATGACGCGTGTGCATGTCGCGTGTGCACCACTTGTTGAAGACAGGCGGCGCACCACTTGTTGAAGACAGCCTCCAGGAAGAACACCAGCAGAGGCGTCAGGAACACCGTGGCCACCAGTGCAAACCACACATGGGCATGCAGTGGGGTGAAGAAAGCCCACGTGCCCCGCCGCTCCAGATGGGCGTGAACCAGCACAGAGAGAAAAGCTCGGTAGATTGGCCTGCAGAAGGTGATGCCTCGGTCCTTGCGCTCGGCCGTTGCCGTGATGCCAGAGACTCCAATGTCGCATGCACCATACGTGTCGTCGTCGCCAGCGAGAGAATCAATCACGTATGGAAACCCGTTTGCTCCCTTGCCAAGGCACACGTGTTTGTAGTCTGTGCCCTCAGTCAGGTTCAGAGCTTCAGCCACTTCTCTGCATGCATCGTCACATCTCCTCTAGGCAGTTAGAAAGCATGTCGTCGGAATGACAGAAGAGGTGTAGGTATGCTATAGCTGAAGGATTGTGGCGCATGTGCGTGCACTTGTGTTGGTCATAAAGCAAAACCTCACGAGCACAAGCTGCATAACCATACCTCCAGACATCGATGTCATATCCACAGAAGTCCTGTTGGTCTGTGCAGGGAGCTGCATAAAGGTCTGGCTCAAGAGCGTCCCCAGGCGGTATAGCAGAGGTGTTGCCAGAAGCCACGGGCACAGGGGCGGTGCATTTAAGCCCATGATTCTGGGTACTTGCGGAACAGATCTTAAGAGGGCCAGTCATGTTGAACCTTGCCAGGCCTTGAGCATTCGCCCAAGTAGCGCAGATAGACAGTGTGAGGAACGCTTGACCAAGGAACGAGCGCAGAGATGATCTGCAGCCTGCCGAGCATAAAGTTCGGCGTTACCAAAAAAAATGCTAGGTCAAGGAACCGGTGGGGAAGAAGACCGGGGGTCATGGTCACCGGCTGCAATCGGAAACAGCAATTGTCAAGACAGCTGCCGACGTATGCGCGCTCAGCCATACTGCATGCTGCATGAGCAAGCAGGAATAGTGAGCTGATATTTGTGAATTGCGTGCACTGCCATTCCACGCTCGACCATGTTGCGCGGAACGTTCGGCCACTGGCGCGATCGATCGCGGCCCGCATCTGCAGCACATGCACCAGCCGACACACCTGAACTTCCTCCTGGACTGGGCGCCACAAGCTGGGCTCTTGATGCTTCTTTCATCTCGGCATGATGGCAGCATGAGGAATCCAAGCTTCGTGGCCTTGCACTTCACGTGAGCACCGAACCGCATGCGCATGCGCAGCTGCAATATTAATCAGTTGGGCGTCGGCGCAAGACAGCAAACGGAGACCTGTACCTACCAGGGTACCCTCGTCTGTCAAGAACCCAGCCCACAGAATGGTTGTGGGTTTATTGTGCCGGGATGTTTCTCTAGATCTGTGTTCTACGCGCTTGCTCAGCAAGTTCTGCGTTGCACGCCACACCGGTACCTGCGCCCGCCAACAAAACTTTGCGAGCACAGCGTCGCGACGGAGCACGCACGTGCACACTGCAGGCTTCATCGATCTCCTTCGTTACTTTTGCGCGATCTGCCCGTGCAAGACAGTGCCCAAGCTTCTATACATGCAATCGACTCGCTGCAACTCCAAGCCTACATCTCGGCGTCATCCTGCGTGCGCATCTTCAACATGGATACTCTGCCCGCGCGATCTGCTGCGACGCGTGTCATTCGCAGTCGCCGCGCAGCTGCCACAGCCACAGAAGACGCTTTCCTACCTGCACTCAGACCGTTTTGGCCGTCTGCTTTCCTTCTGTTGCCCTCGCTGCCGGGCTATTGCGTTCATCTCCGTGTGACACTCAGACCATCAGTGGTACCTGCATGCTGACCTCGCTATGTCGACTCACCTGGAAATTCAGGTGTGGAACATCGGAGGCAAAGGGGCACGCGGCCGAAGTTCGCGAAAAGTTCAAACTCAACAAGTACAAAGAGAGTGTGCAGGGATCGTACAAGGTGGTGCCCGTTGTGCACGAGACATATGGCAGACTAGGATCGCGTGCCATGCAGTACCTCAACACGCTGGCAGTGTCGTTGGTTGGGCCATTCAACAAGCGAGCAAAGGCTCGCTGGATTGAGAATTCCTTGCGGGAGCTCAGTGCGGCAGTGAAAGGAAACGGGTTTGTGTTCAGAAAGACCATGTCCAGGGTAGCACGGCTCACGGGTGCGTAGTTCGTGCCAGGTGATCACCTGGCCGGCTTGCATCTGCTGGGTAGCATGTGAGGCTAGAATCTAGTACATTCGCTTGGTGCGCACTGGCTCGGAGCCCCTCGATGCAAGTGTACATACAGCTCATTGTGCTTGCTGCCATTGTCATCATCACCATCATCGCCAATGCATTGCTACAGGAGTCACTACATGATGCATCATTTGCAACTCAGTTGTTCAAATCCTCAGGTCAACAACTCGTTGGACACCTTCACCACATGGCACACACCACCACCACTTCATGCATGTTGGCCTGTTGACTGCTCTTTGCCTTGGCACTGCTGGGTCTTAGATCTATCACAGTGCAACACAGCACGACTGCATGCAACACCCCATGGCCAGTACTAGTCCCTGCTGCGCTTCAAGAAATTCACGGCCATTGTGGCAGAATGTGCACTGAGAGTCTACGATGTTTGCCCGCAGCAACATGCAACGTCACAGCCTGCACTTCGCACACAGCTCAATCAATGTCTCAGGTATCAATGCCGACTCACAGCAGTATGCAAACAAAGTCCAAGAAACACGTACCTGCCGTTCAGCCAGTCAAACACAACGACTGGTGAATTGGCAGTCAGTCCTATATGTGACAGCGAACTCGCTGATCACCATGCAAATCTATGCATCAACGTCCTACTCCCGCAGTCTCATGCATGCATTGCTGCACTGCACCTGCGGCCACACCAACGACTAGCTTGCACACAGTTGCCTCCTGGGACCGGTGCCTCGCGGCCTCGGACATCGCCGTAGCGCGCGCTGTCGCGCCCGTGCAGACTGCTTGTGTCGCGCTGACGACCGCTTGTGAGCCCGGCGAGTGCTGGCTGTGTGTTTGGTGTGCGCGTGGCCTGCGTGGTACTGCGTGGTGTGTGCGTGTCTGCTTTCGCGCTGGCGTTAGTTCGTTCTGGCATTTGCTCGTGCGGCGCGTGGCCTTGGTGCTTGCAATGGCCGGTCTGTCTGTTTGTTTGTTGCCTGGTCTGTTGCCTCGGCGCTGCTGAGTCCTAGATCTATCACTGTGTAACACACAGTTGCCTAAAGCCTAGATCTGCCACTGCCATCTCAGCACGTCACAGCACAGCATGCCCCAGCTAGCAAAGCGCAGCAGCACGGCTGACCACGCATGCCAATGGCACCGCTTGCCACAGTGGATGCGCCGCACCTGCAGCCACCTGTGCTGCATGCTGTGCCAGCACATGCATGTCATTTCTCTGAGATCCATAGAAAAAAAGGGAGGCAATTCGGCATCACACGAAAACGAAGCGGCCATCAGCCACATCCCTCACAACATTTGCCTGTCACTGGCCATCCTCTCCTAACCATGCCAGCCCGCACAGGATGGCAGCAAGCACAGCACGAGCTCATGCCATGACCATGTCATGCATATGACTCCACTGCAGCCGGCTGGAAATCAGCCGACTGTAGAATCAATCCTCCCCCCATATGCCTGCTGCACAGAACATGCATGCTGCGTCTGCAGTGATGCACGCGCGCGCGTGCTGTGTCTACACGTGCACCTGTCCTGTGCGGCGCAAGTCCTCCACACGCTGGGTCACCATGCGCAGCATGGACATCACATCCGACAGCTCCGACCGGAACTCCCGCGCCTGTGCAGCCGCGCTGAGCACCGCCGATGCCTCCCCGTCCCCCGCGTGCTGTGCATGCTGCGCCACAACGTCTGTAAAACCTGGCGGCGGTGGCGGCGGCACGATCGCGGTGGCGGCACCAGCAGTGCCGTGGCCGGACCCCTCCGAGAGGGAGGCGTCCGCAGGGTCGCCGTTTGCTGGCATGCTGTGCATGCTGAGGTTATCCGCAAGCATAGCACCGTCGTCCTGTTCGCAGTACTCGGTTATGATGGAGGGGTGCAGGGAATCAGCGAGGGAGCTGTTCGTGGAGCTCATGCGCTGCCTGGCGCCTGACCGGTGGCGCCCCGCGCCTGACCCTCTGCCGACGGACGTGCGACCAGATCCTGCACACTATGCAGCAGTGTTCGACAAATACGCGTATTACCCGATCTCAATATGCGTATTTTAAGAAATTGTATGGAATACGAAAATACAATCGAGCTGCCAAGACTGTTTAACCTGCTGTGCGTTCAAGCCAGCCACACGCAAAACAATACTACTCACCGCCAAGCGCTCGCGCGAGGATGAATGGCGCGCCCATGTGCAAACATTCTCGAAACTCATAGTAGTGGTTCGTACAATCCGCGGTTTGTGCAGTCCGTAGTGCTGACTGTGCACCCAGGCCCGGGCTCGGCCGGGCTCCGCACCCGGCACCCACCCTCCCCTCCCCCGTCTCCTCGAGCCGCATTCCCAAAATTCAACGTATCCAATACACGCTTTTCAAGAATTCGTATTGAATACGAAATACGGAATGTCAAACACTGCTATGCAGTGATCAGCCATGCAGTCATGCACGCAGCATGCGCAGCATGCAACACACTTGACACTATTTCCGTTCTGCACTCTCTCGGCGTGTGTGAGTGATTCTTGCTGTAGTTGGCAACCGCCACTGACAATGCATGCCGCTGCTGCGCACGTCTTGAAGACACTAGTCATCTTGAAGACACATATCTTGGACATATGCATGTCTCACTGGCGTGGGCGCCGGTGGACTTATGCACTTGAGGCTCAAGGCACATCGTGCTGTGCTGTGCCGCAGCAGGCATGCATGTGCCGAGAGAGGGCACACACGGTACAGGTCCCTGCCGGGATCGCCACCTGCTTGGCCTGCTGGGCCTGCTGGCGTGCCGTGCCCGGCCAGTAAGGTCGTCACCGCACATGCCTGCGCAGCAGGCAGGCCGCAAATCGTGTGCACTGCGTGCTGCGCGGCCTGGTCGCGCTGGCCAGCGTCATAGCGCGCATTGCCAGAGGTGAGCTGGTCACGCATGTTATTGGCCGCGTTGCCATGCTTGTCGGCCGCGTCATCGGGCTTGTCGGCGGCGTCCTTGTCGTTCATGCGCCGCTTGATGGCGTACTCGATAGCGCCAGACATGATGGCCAGCCCGACCGCCACAGCCATGATGATCCACAGCCCCCACACCGACATGAACTGCATCCCAGTGGTGGTCACGCATGCATGCATCCAATGCATGCATTCACGAAAACTTCGACGCAGGGCCACACCCTGCGCTAGCGCAGGAGCATTCCGCACTCATCCGAGCTGGCAGTCACGAGACTAGTTGTACTAAACACTGTTCAACACTCAAGTCTAGCCTATCGCGCATACATGACACGTGCCAAGCTTGCACCGGCACGCTGAGATACTATAGTACGCAATAGCAGCCAAGTAGCAGACATTTCGCGTCAGCGTCACTGTACATGCACTGCATGGGGTCGTTCTGCATGTGGCCCGCAGCTGGATGGCTGATGGCGGGGATCGTGTGGCAGATCTAGGCTTTAGGCAACTGTGTGCAAGCTAGTCGTGGGTGTGGCCGCAGGTGCAGTGCAGCAATGCATGCATGAGACTGCGGGAGGACGTTGATGCATAGATTTGCATGGTGATCAGCGAGTTCGCTGTCACATATAGGACTGACTGCCAGTTCACCAATTCTTGTGTTTGACTAGCTGAATGGCATGTACGTACGTGTTTCTTGGACTTTGTTTGCATACTGCTGTGAGTTGGCATTGATACCCAGGACATTGAGCTGTGTGCGGAGTGCAGGCTGTGACGTTGCATGTTGCTGCGGGCGAACATCGTAGACTCACAGTGCACATTCTGCCACAGATCGGCGACGGGAAATGGCTCGTCTCGCTGATAGATTCCGTATCTCAACAGGTCGTGTGCAGCTCTCTGTATCTACCAGCCACACGTTGCTATAGAATCGGCATATGGGTGTGGCACGTGGCGCACCCCAACCTGGGTCCTCTCGTCATACTCTGTGACTCGTGACAGGCAATCCGGTGGCTTTGGCAGGTGCTGCTCTTTTATGTCCTGCATGCAGCCCCGCAGTTGTTGTGCCAGTTTTAACTCGCATTGCACCTCCTGGCACTGCCGGATCTGCCTGCACATGTGCTTCTGTATGATTATGCGGCAGTTGTGGCAGACACGCACGCACGAGGTGGATGCCGGGTGACTATGCTGGCCGGTGGGATCGTACCCTGCGCCGCTGTGGCTGTGATATCAGGTATTGATCATGAGGTTAATACTGTGACCACCGCATTGTTTCAAATCGGCCATGCTGATCATCATCAACATGAACTTCCAATCGGAAACTTTGAATGCAAGCCGGCACTGGATGCATGCTCATGAGCGCACCGACAGAGTAGAGTCCTCCTGCATGGCCAGCAGTGCGTTCGACACGTCCTCACGCAGCGTATCATTCGGGAAGCCACGGCGGAAGGCAAAGGCGAGGTCAAACGGCTCCACCTCCACTGGCAGGAGGTGCAGCGAGCAAGAGCTGTCAGCATACGCGCGTGGCTTTAACTGCGTGTCATCACTGATGATGGCCGCATAACGCCCTTCCTTCAGCTTTGCGACCATCGTTCCGTAGTCCCAGCCTGCAGTTGTGGCATGACGTTAACATGCTGTGTACATCGCACATGCCTGCCCTCGCGTGCAGCTTAGAGCGGCTGCCGGGCACTGGGGACTCAGAACAGACAGTGGGGGCGGCAGGGTGGGGGGGGGGAGTGGAGGCACCGTCGACTGTTGAACCTTCGATAGCATGGTTCTGGTCGAGGCGGCTGACATACGGGGCTACCGTGGCGACTGCTTTGCCTTTGAGGTCCTCGATGCTGCCCATGCTGCCGCCGAGCACATGGACAGTCAGGAAGGCGGCGAGGTTGGCGGTGTAGGTGTGCGTGATGATGAGGACGAGGAAGGCGTAGGCGACGACGACGATGCGGGCGGAGAAGGAGCGGACACGGAAGACGTCGATGGAGAGCGTGTGGCAGACGCTGTGCCACATGCACTCCCGCAGGCCGCGAGGGATGTCGATCTTGCCGTCCTTGGCGTAAAATGTGCTGCACAGTGGGGGACGGCTGCTGTCACAGCACGGTGATCGCCACATCAGACGCACATACGAGGAAACGTGTTGCTCCTCACGCGCTGACACAGCTGTGGCCGATCGTGAGCTTGGTGGGTGTCCTTGTATATGCACCGGATGCATATATAAGCGAGCAGAGATAAATCCCTATTGCACTGCAATAATGCGCCACAGCTATTTCTGCCTGACACCAGATGCTTTTGCTTTGGCCGCAGTGCAACGGTCGACAGTGAAGTCTGCAGACGGACTGATCACACATGGCAATAGGCACAACGCCAAAAACTTGCGGAGGAGTGCCAGTGGCTGACGCACCCCTTGTTAAAAACCGACTCGAAGAAGAAAACCAGGATTGGCGTGGCGATGACTGTCACAACGAGTGCAAGCCAGACGTGCCAGTGCAACGGATTGAAGAACCCCCACGGCCCGAGCTCCTTCAAGCGGGCGTGCACCATGATCGCCAGGTGCGCGTCGTGCGTTGCGGTCGAGAAGGTGATGCCACGAGCTTTGCGCTTAGAGCTGACAGTGATCGCGGACACGCCCATATCGCACACGCCATAGGTGGCATCCTCCCCCGCCAGCGACGACAGCATGTACTCGAAGCCACCTTGGCCCAGGCACACATGCTCAAAATCACGACCCTCCACCAGGTCGAGTCGCTTAGCAACCTCACTGCACACGTCGGACAGTTTTGATAGCAAACGACCCTACATTTCCGTCACGTCATATGATAGGCTGGACCAAATACGATCGAAAGGCATACGCACACTCGTCGTGTGGGGGAGTGCAGCTCGCGACATATGCAAGGCCGAGGGTCATATGCACCGATCGCATATTCTGTATGTGAAATTCACAAAGTGTGGACCTGTACATGCTTCTCATACTCACCGCCAAACATCTATGTCGTGACCGCAGAAGCGCTCGTCCCCCGGGCAGCTGTCTGTTGCGTGGGAAAGTCCATCTGGGCGCTGAGATGCCGCCAGCTCAGGAGGCCCGCCATCGCACCGCAGACCAAAGTTGTTGATACTGGCTGTACATATCCTCAGCGGGGACGTGATATCGATGTCTGATCGCGGAAGCTTCAGGATTTGAGCACACGACAACGCCAGGAACGTTGTCGCAAGCAATGCCTGGAGCCACACATGTACGGAGGTGGATGGATGGCGACATCTGCACGTATCTAATGCGTCGTACAGGAATAGAAATGTACATACGTGCGGTTGTGGCGGTGCATTGTGGCTCAGGAATCCTGTACACATTGCTGTTTGCTGCTAACTTGCTTGCTGAGATTCGGTGGATTGCCTGCTTGCTGTTGCCCTCGCTGCCGGTCTCTTGCGTTGATCTCAGTGTAACAATGTACACTGTGTGATGAGCCGCGTCACGCGAAGTATGGACGGTGAAACATGCACTCAGACCGGGAATTCGTTCGAACGACAAGCTGAAGTGTGGACAAGCACCTGCAGGCCTTGCCATGGCCAAGCACAGCATCGACGGAGGCTTGAAGATACGCCATGGTAGCACACAAATTGAAGAGTTGCGTCGATCTATGACTCAGTCACGCCTGCCGGTTGAGTGTATGCTCCGTTGGCTAGCGCTACAGAGCTGCTCGGTGCGCAGCCGGCCGGAGTGCTCAATTCAGCTGCAGTGAGGAATTCAGATCGGAATTCCCGCTGGCCACTCACAGTGCCATTGCGCATCCACACGGGGAATGCTCACCTCAACACGGTATGATGCGGATAGTGATGTGGCCTGTGCTTTTGTACCTCTGTCTCACGCTGCAGCTGGCCAGGCTCTGCAAGCTAGCACGTTTCGCGAGCGCAAAAGTCGGACGCCGGCGTCAAGCAAGCTTGGCCATAGCGCGTGCCCGCGAGAGGTAGCCAGCAGCTGACTTTCCGTCATCACCTAGCGCTCATACGCTGACTAAAAATGCCACCATTTTCGGGGTGAACTTGGTTTTGACCGTTCCCCTCTCCCAAAGGACAACAGGCGTGACCAAGGCAAGCACCCGCATGCATGCACTGCCGAGAGCCCAGCTATCCTCTACAGCAAGTTGCGTTTTCACCGCAGGCCTAATTTGCACCTATTGCAAGTTTAAGCTGCCCACAGGTGCTGCCCATGATCAGCCCCGTTTGCGCACGCTCCAAGCCACACATAGCGCTTGTAGAGTCTGCAGTGTAGACAAGCCCCACAGACTCTCTTCGGACTGCAGAGTACAGCAGTGATTGCGGCAAAACTGAAGCAGCAGCGTGTGCAACATCCCCCTGGTGTGAGCAAGTGGGTAGCAGCGCCAGCTTCCTTACCGGCACAACACAGCCGATAAGGTGTGGCGCGTGGCGCACGCTGAATGGGTCCTGCTAGTTCTCAGTGGAAACCTCATTCACGGTCTGAGAGCTCGATACGGAGCAGCAGGCGCCATAGACAGGCTGTTGGGGTGTGTCACTATGTGGTTTATTTCGCCATGCAAGCAGCCCTCTGTGCTGCTCATCTCTGCATCAAATGGTGCATGATTTCCCCTGTTTTTATGCACTCCAGAGCTGAGTCAGCGTGCAATTGGCTTGTGCATGAGCAGGTGCGTTGCACTTAGATAGAGAGCAGCCACAGGTGGCGGAGGCAAGCCAGCACGCAGCACAGAGCACGCGCCTGTGTGCACTAAGAGGGGCAGCAACAGCGGTGGGGGGCTGCTCGCGACAGCATGCTCGAGCAGATCTGAGCCGCAGCGCCCGCGCCGACAGGCCGTCTCCGCGCTGTGGCCGCTGCAGGAATGCCGCGCCATGCGTGCTGGCCGCTGCAGGAATCCCGAGTCGTGGCAGTGCGGCTCGGCGCTGCCACGGCGGCGCTGAATTCCGGAATCCTGTGCAGTGTCAAGACTGACACTTGACTGCAGCGCGTCGTAGCTCTGTGATGGAGGACGGCTGTGAAGCTGCGTTACAGAGCAGCGTGCTGGAACCATATTTAAACTATATATTCCATACTGGACACTGAGCATGGACAGCCTCTCAGGGCCGACGCGCTCTACATTGTGACAGCTGCCCCGACCATGTATACGAAAGGGCCTGTCGCAAGCTGTACACATTGTTCCCAAAGTCACAACAACAGAGACGTTTTGGGCAATGACTGCAGTCAACTGGCCATGGCCGCAGGAAAAGTCATGCATATGTGCATCCGCATTTCTGAAATTTGGAACCCCGAGATCAGAACCTCGGTGATGCTTGCCACACGACGGTGTAGGCACCACTCACGAGCCTTGACAATCTGGAAGAGTTGAAATTGTACTGGTACTCCTATGCAGTCCTGTTTTCAAAACAATGAGATTCCCTCGCATGCACGCCGTGGCTGCCAGTACCTTCCACGGCCATGAACATGCATGCCGAATTGCATGCAGTGGCTACACGTGCACCCGCTGCGACCGCTGCATCTCCACCACTCGTTCCGTCAGCATGCGCAGCATGGACACCACATCTGCCATCTCTGACCGCAGCTCCCCCGCCTGCGCTGTCGCGCTCGGCAGCACTGCAGCCTCATCCTCGCTTGTGCGCTGCGCGCGCTGTGCATGCTGCAGCGCAACCTCTTCAGGATAGCGGAGTGACAGCGGCGGCTGGGGCAGCATGAGCGTGGCCTCCAGGCCGTGGGCGGAACCCTCCGGCGACGTGGAGTCTGTGTCGGCGGCAGGGTTTGCTGGCCTGCTGTGCACGCTGAGGCTGGGCGGCAGCCCGGCACCCTCGTCTGCTTCCAAGTCGTAGTGCTCAGTGATTGACGAGCGATGGAGCAAGTCCGCGGGGCCGCTGCGCTGCGTGGTGTCACGCTGGGGGGCCGGCGCGTGCGGCGGCTGGGCGGCAGGCGCTTGCGGCGGCTGGTAGTCTGGAGCCATGCTTGCGCCTGGCAGCCCGCCACCAGGCATGCTCCCAGGACCTGCAGCATGGGGGAGGGGGATCAGTAATCGTGGCAGTGGCTGGCGATGGTGTCTGGCTACTCACATACATCATTGTGCATCTGGACGTTTGCAAGCCGCTGACGCATGCTGCATCGCGGCAACCACTACAGCTTCACGCTCATCGCGAGCGTTATTCGGAGCACGCCAATCAGGTGATCTGACACAGCACGCGCAGCACGCGCAGCATGGCCGATACTGCTGTCAAGCGTGGCTGCAGGGTACAGTGTAGTGCATTTGATGTGCTCATCGCGCGCCCAGCCCTGAGCAACACCATGAACACACACAGCACACACCACCACGCGGCATTGATCGCACTCATAACAAGCCCACAACCGGCCAATGATGATTCATGGTGGTGCGGCACTCAGATGAACGATGCCAGGCATGCATTCGAGAGGTGACGCACGCAGGAAATGTCTGCCGGGCTTGCTTGCTGGTCGGCCGCGATGTGCGCTGGGCACAGCGAGGAACGGCGTCGCCACAGCAGGCCGGCCGCAGCTGCAGCCCTCGCAGACCTCGCACGCTGCGTGCTTTGCAGCCTGAGCGCGCTGGTCGTCAGGGTCATAGCGGGAGCTGCCGGAGGCGAGCGTGATGAGTCGGTCATGCATGACGGCCACGTCCGCGTGCTTCATGCGCCGCTTGATGGCGTACTCGACAGTAGCGGACGCGGCGGCCATGCCGATCGCAACCGCCAGGATGATCCACAGACCCCACACCGAGGACACCTGCAGAGGCACTGCCATGGCATCATGCATGGCATCATGATGGGATGAGGCCACGTCCACCACATGTGCGCTGATGATCGAGCAGCCCTGCACTTCGCCATGCCCACCAACCCTTTGGTGACTGCAAGCAGCGATCAGCCATCTCCACTCCTCCCGCCAATATCATACACGTGCACGCCACCACCTGCTTTGCGTTCCTCCGCGCCGCTGACGCAGTGCACTGTCTCCATGTACCACACTGTGCCGCCACCGCCCCGCTGTGTGTGATGTGCATGCTGTGCAGTTGGTCTCCTAGAGCTTCCCACCGCCGCCGGCCGCCCTTGGCACCCGGCATCGCATGCATGTCCACGCCGCCATATAAATGCCTGTGAAGTTTCATCAAAGCACGATGATGCCGCACCCGACCTCGAAATCAATGCATGCCCCTCCCCCCCTACGACCCCCCCTCCGTTGGTGGCGCATGCTGCCGACGATCACTCGAGGGCTGACCGGCCGTTGGCACCGCACGCGGTGATACCACTCGGACCAGCCTCTGTATGGCAGCTTGCTATCGGTGGAGGCGAGGTCAGGTAACAGGTTAACAAGTTGCTCGTTTCAACCTCGCTGCCCATGAGCGGCCAACGCGATATGCTGATGCTGATGCTGATGCAATTCTGATGTGCTGTTGCTGATGTGCACTGGGTCATCACTGAGCACTCATGCATCATAATGGATGGTTTGCACAGCCGCACACACATACGCAGGTGCTGCTGTGTGCAGCTGCTGGTTCGTGCTTGGGCCTGTGCATATGCATGCAGCTACTGTACCAGAGGCATGGCACAGCACAGGAGCACAGCACAGCACAGAAGCACAGCACAGCACAGGAGCTCGGCGCACCCCGACTTGGGTCGTCTCGACGAACATGGTGGGCTGCGAGAGGCACTCTGGCGGCTCGGGTGTGTAGCCCTCCTTGATCGCCTGCACTTACAAGTAGCTTTACGAGCCCTCACTTGCACCTCTGAGTTGCATGCATATAGCACATGTGCTAGACAGCCTTGCAAATACGTGCGCTGCCACTGCAATACGAATGGCAAGCCATGATTTCTCAGGAGACTGGCAAGTGATTTGACCCTGGAGTACACGTATGCTGAGCCATGCCGCCAGTCATGCTGGTTTGTGCAAATGTTGAGGGAAAGTCCAGCACCAGACGGCCGTTGTTTACCGCGGTAGACACAAGCCAACATGCGCCACATGCAAGCAGCTGGAACACTGAGCCCCCGGCGTATGGATTCATGGATTCATGGCTCGTGCATGCGTGAGTTTTCATGCGAGGCCAGGAAGCACACATGCACCCCCATATAAGTAAATACTATGCTTCCCTTGGTAACCACCAGATCGACTCACAGCATCTTTTGTAACACCACACACGCAAAGGCCGGCGTTAAAGGGTCAACTGCCACAAGCGCATGCATGACAGACAAGAAGTTTCTAATTTACAGGTTGCACAATGCACTCACACACAGCCTCAAACACGCAGGGCTGCCCATAGCCTCAAACACGCAGGGCTGCCCATAGCCGCAAACGTGCAGGGCTTCCCAGCTTGTGCAGGGTGCTGGCCGCGCCGCGGGGCGAAGCAGGTGATCTCTAGCTGGCTCACCATGCATCAGGATACCCGCAGCCACAGCAACAGTCTGTATAGACGGCGACGATCGTCCATGCATGCGAGCACATGAGCGCGCACCGAGAGGCTGCCGTCCTCCTGCATCTCCAGCACCGCGCTGGACACCGCAGCACGCAGCGTGGTGTTTGCAAAGCCGCGGCGGAAGGCAAAGGCGAGGTCAAACGGCTCCACCTGATCCTGCAGCATGCGAGGGCCTGGGCTGTGCTGTGGCTGTGCTGTAGCTGTGCTGCGCTGGCAGATTGTGCCGTTCTGAGGGTTGTATTCACTAACAGGCCGCAATACGCGCATGCAGCACATGCTTGTCCGACAGGCTGCGGAACGCACCTTGCGTTGCTCAAAGTGGTTGTGCCACCCTAACATGCTGTGTTACCCCCTGAACAGTTCAATTGCGCTGCAAGTCTGTGCTGCACACTGACGGGCTGCAGCATGTGCCCTAACGGGTCCCGGGCATATTGCTAAGTACCGCCCGGACGGGTTGTGGCACACCCTAGCAACAAAGCCTCACTGTGACTAGTACTGCTACGCTGTGTTGTGTGGAGAGACTGCTTGCACCTGCCGCACCACACGCTGCTGCCACCTCGGCCACGCAATGCCCACGTGCCAGGTGACCCAAGTCACCAAGCCCACTTCCATGCTTTCCCCCGTGTCTCGCAGCAGGCTGAGCCTGCGCATACCTGCGGACGCCCACAAGGAAGAGCTGGGTCTCAGCCCAAAGGTCTGGTGCAGTGCACGCTGACAGCACCACACAGCGCTGCGCAGCTGCTGAACTGGCAGTTGATTCGTAGGTCGTGCCCCTGTCCGCGGGGGTGCCGTGGCCGATACCCGTATGGGTTTGGCGCGGTGCCCGTTTGGTTTTGTTTGTTTATTGGTTATTCTTTTGGTGTCGAACGCCACATGGCGGATGCATCACTCCAAGACAGCGCCGGGCCCGCACCTGGAGGATGTGCAGGGAGCAGGCGGGGTCGAGGTAGGCGCGCGGCAGCAGCTGCGTGTCGTCCGCGATGACCGCCTTGTACTCCCCCCGCTGCAGCTTCGTGATCATGGACTCGTAGTTGTAGCCTGCACACTGCTGATAGCTGAAGCCGGCGTAGGTAGCTGAAGTCGATGCTCAAGCCGGCGCACAACGCTTGGCACTCACAGCGGCTGAATTGATTGCGCGACGGCCGCGCCGGATGTCCCTGCCTCGCGTTCCCTAGGCCTGCCTTGCAAGTCATGTTGGCATGCATGCCACCGCGGTCGCGTGCTCACGCAGCAAACAAGCCTGATACCCACCAGGATGGACAACCGGCCAGCGTGGGTAGGCCCTGGGTAGTACGCCGAAGAGCTGGTATGTGACAGAAAAGCGGGAACAGTGCTCATGCAGTGCAAGCGAAGGGGCCAGCGGAGCGGGTGGCGCACAGTCGACCACAGAAGCAGAGATGTGATGGTTCTCCGCGAGACGGCTTGCATACACCTCCACAGTCGACACGGCCTTGCCCTGCAGGTCCTTGATGCTCCTGATGGGCGTGTCCAGCTGCTGCACGGTGAGGAAGGCGGCGAGGTTGGCGGTGTAGGTGTGCGTGATGATGAGCACGAGGAAGGCGTAGGCGACGGTGACGATGCGGGCGGAGAAGGAGCGGACGCGGAAGACGTCGATGGAAAGGGCGTGGCAGACGCTGTGCCACATGCACTCCCGCAGGCCGCGCAGGACGTGAAGCCTGCCGTCCTCAGCATAGAATGTGCTGCATAAGTGTGCTCTGGTTGTTGCTGGTTTGTCAATGCCGTAACGGTGGTGGCTTGCTATGCAGTATTGAGTTGTGTTACAACAGTGGCAGCTGGCCAGCCGGACTGGTTGGCAACAGAGCATCTGTGACTCCGGAGAGTCAAGCTGACAGACTGCGGCATGACTCGGACATTATCTCCGGAACAGGACTGGTGAGCCGACTCAGACGTACTTCTGGCAGGTCTGTGCTGCAGCATGAGCATATGCACGGCAGGCATGGCACGAGGGCTTTCAGGCATGCAGAGCTGCCTTGACTGCCTTGACTGATCAAGAGAGAGCACGGCCATGCATAAGGCGTACCAGCGAGTGGTAGAATGAGTTTGTTTGTTTGTTTTTTAAGACAGTCAGTGCAGAGCTCTATGTTGAGGTCCAGCACCCCTTGGTCAAGACATGAACGCTGTCCATACCTCTGTGATGGCCAAAGCAGACACCGCCACACTCAGCGTAAGTTCTACATCTTGCAGAGACACAGCATTTGCCTAGTGCAGACCAGATGACGGGCATCAGAAATGCGTTGGCGAGCAGTTCTTGGGATCAGGCAGGGTCGGTTCGCTCATTGCAGCTGGAGGTGCAAGGGCAGGATGCCGCACCGCTTGTTGAAGACACTCTCGAAGAAGAACACGATGAGTGGAGTGCCGAAGACCGTGGCCACGAGCGCGAGCCACACGTGCTGGTGCAGCGGGTCAAAGAAGGTCCACTTCCCGCGCAGCCTCATGGGCGCATGCACCATGACCGCCAGGAACGACCGGTGTATTGCGCGCGAGAACGTGATGCCGAGCTCCTCACGGTCAGAGCTGACAGTGATGGCTGATACGCCAATGTCACATATCCCGTACGTAGCATTCTGTCCCGCGAGCGACGACATCATGTACTCGAAGCCCAACTCGCCCAGGCACACATGCTCAAAATCGCGATTCTCCACAAGCCCAAGTCGGCTGGCGACCTCACTGCACACACTCTGCGTAGATGCTATTCCAGCAAATTTGGCAGGAAGTGAGTAGCGGACAGTCGTGCAGCGTTAACTAGTGCTGGTGTGGGCAAGCTTGTGCACAGTCCGAGTAAAGCTGTCCGCTGCTCTTACAAGTTCGGACTGTTCAACGTCACGCCGCAGCCTGCAGCGCCGGTCCTCACGGCGCGCAAATACATGATCAGTCATTTACATACCTCCAGGCATCGATGTCATGCCCGCAAAAGCGGCGTCCTCCCGGGCAGCGCTTCGCGACGTCGTCATGGCCACCGGGCTCCACAGCATCCGGATCCTCCAGTTCAGCAGGCGCGCCGTGGCATCGCACACCAAAGTTATCAACGCTTGCTGTACAAATCCTCAGTGGCCTATGGTTGAATGGCAGCAGTCGGCTCTTGAGCTGTGCGCGTGTCGATGCCAAGACAATGAGCGTGAGAAACGCATGCAACAAGGTCGGGTGTGCAAGCGAACTGCACCTGCAAAAATACCGTCATGCACTCAACGACATGTTGGCTGACTGAATAGATTGTGACATTACAGCATAGTAGCCCTACGTCTGATGTACCCATCAAGTGCTGCGATATTGGCCGACTAGTGCTAGCTATGTGCAGTGAAGAGAGCGCGCACCTGCAAGGTCTGCATAGGGGCACAGCATAATGCAGCCTCATAGTTTATAACTTTGTCAAAATGTTGATGTGTTTCTCAGCTGCCGCTTGCGCCAATTGATGACAAGCATGAACGGTGGTGCTGGCGCTTCAGACCTGCTCAGGTGCAGTACTAGTAGACTACCGAGCTGCAGCAAACTTGAAATGTCAACCAGCTCAAGCCTACATGTAGGTGCCAAGAAGGCCTGCCACTGTAGTTCACATTATGACAATGGCACCGCTGTGACATGTGACCAGACACTTCGAACGGCTTACGCACACGCGAATCTGCACTCGGCCGAGCTCGAACGAGCTTGGACCCGCGCGTGCAAGCGACAGGTGGCAAGTAGGTGGGCTGATGGCAAACCCTCGACACTCGCCTCCAGCTTCCGCTCACTGCCAGAACTTACACGGTTCACCGCCTGGTGATTTTTTGCAGTTGCTGCTTGCTGCCGGCCGCTTGCTGGGGTTCAGTTGCTTGCTTGGTTGCTTGCTTGTTGTTGCTTTCCGTGCTGGGCTCCTGCCTAGACATCTGCGGAACACACGGTTCACCGGCGCAGGGGCTAGGTTAGCTGGTGAAGCCGAGGTTGTTGGTGCTGGGTTGCTGCTGCTTGCTGATGGTGTGTTAACGCAAGCACCCAGCAACATCCAGTCACGATCCACTCTCAGTTGGATATGGATCGCTAAGTGTGATACGTTACAAGTGTGATACGTTACAGTTGGATATGGACCGCTTGCCTGCTTTCCCCTCGCTACTGGGCTGCTGGGACGATCTCCATATCAGTCACAGTCCACTCCATGTCACTCACTGTCCACTGGCACAGGCTCCTCGAGCGTTCCAGGTGAGGCACGCATGCAGCTTTCCTCCAGTCATCTCGAGATACCAGATCAGGCAGCAGCAGCTGTGCCAGTGAGTGGGGTGGCTCTCGACCGACGCTGGGCCAGGAGCCATTGGATCTTGCAGTGGTAGAATTGTGTAGTACGTGTTCGTAGCATGCTATGCAGTGTGTGCCTGAGTCAGTCTGGGGGCGGTGCAGGTTGGGCTTCTGTGTTACACAGTGATAGATCTAGGGCTTCTGTGCGGTTCGTGAGACTTTCGCGATGGCAGCTTTGGTCCCATGTGTGCCACTGATAGAGAAGCCATCATATTCATTGAACTGCAGGAAACTGCATAAATCCCTTGCATGCACATAGACCTTCGCAAATGTCAATGTGATTCTCGACAGCGGTCCACGTCTGCAATGCTGTGGCTTTGTCCATCGTATTGCATGGCATACAGGCACTGAAAGAGCTCCTTGGGAACCGGTCTGTCACATATACGTAGCTGATCTACATGTATCCTCACGTAGACTCAAGGGAAAGGTACTGGATCGACCGTGTCACCAATGCCATGTATGTCACAACCGGACTACGATCCTGACTGGTGCACCTTCAAGAACGATGGCCATCAAGTACGACTGCAGCCGGGCAGCCCGTCGGGTATCGAGAGGGATCAAATTAGAGCGTCATGCCACCTGGTGACATTCGCGTGAGTATCTATGAAATGGCATGTGCACGTTCAAATGTGCCTGCACCAGCTGCAGCCTTCAGACAGGCCATTTAGTGACGCGGTGCCATTCAGAGCGGACTCACTCCAGCAATGGTTCTTGTGCCCAGTTAATGCACGCCTTCCCTGTTCAAAGGTCGCGACCGGTCGTTGCACAACAGTGATCGCACTCAGGCCACACTGAGCGAAGCGCTGTCCTGCCCCGGCCCGGGGGCGAGCAGGCACACCTCGTCCTACAAGAACAACTAACGTTACAGATCATTCCTTCATGGCAGTTTGTTCTTGTCACATCCTTCGTGTGCACGTACGGAGTCCATCGCGTTGTTGTGCGGTCGCCGTTTGTGTGTTTCATTGTGCCGGGAGCAGCGTAAACGCCTTCCTGAATTCAATCTAGTATAGTTTAATGCAATGAAGTGCTCGCGTGCGCATCACATGTGCGCGCCGCTGGGTACTAGCCGGTATCGGCGGAGGTGCCGCACGGCAGTCAGCTGCTTCGAAACGCAGCGGGGCCTGGATGACGATATATCGCCTCTGGATGAAGACACAGTGAAACAGCTGGTCGATTTGGGAATGTCAAAGGAGGAAGCGGAAGCGGAAGCGGCCTGGGATCCGACAGCAACAGATCCGAAGAGCAGCGAATTCGCTTTTGACGACATCTACTCTGTTGACGATGCTCTGCCTGACGACATGCGAGCGGACCTGATGCGGCCGGGATTCGGTCCCGAGGTGTGAACGACTGTAGCTTCTGCGGACAGCGCAGGCAGTTCCGCTTGCGTGCGTGCCTCACGTCGCCCGGTGGCACACAGGCCATCATCGCCGCGGGCTTCAGACTAGAGGAGTACGCCGCCATCCGATGCACGCTCGACGCTGTCGGTGCTTCACACCTGAAGCTTCTAATAGCTGACGAGGAGCTGCTGCATTCCAACCTAGACACGGCGTTGAGAATGCCAGAGATAGACTGGCAGCAGCCCCGCCCGCCGGACTGGATTCAGGGCGGAGCTTGGGGCACACGAAGAGTGGTGTTATTCAGCGGCCTCAGCGTAGCACAGCAGGTAGATTGCTCAGACCTCGGAGGGCCACCAGGTCCAACACTCATGCATCTTGCTGTCTCTGTACCGTTTCTCACTGCTTGTCATAGTCCACGCTCCTGCCCGCATGGTGGCACCGCAGCAGCCCGCAGCATTCGCTTGTCTGTCTTGTCACATCCAACCATAGATTGCCGATTGATTCTGGCCATGTCCATCAACGTGCAAACACGGCACGAGGTTAATGGCTGCATGTCCCCTGTGTGTCGCCAACCCATTGGAGCCGCAACCCACACTGCCGCGAGGCCTGGGTACAGCCATGCATGTGCAGAAGGTCTGATGTGCAGGGCGCCCTGGTCGAGGTTCTGGAAGGCCAAGGCATCGACAACATCGCGGTCTGCGCGAACGCTCTAGAGGCTTCCACGCGCGTTGTTGGCGAGATCCTCGCGCAGGCGGTGCAGGCCGCGCCGCCGAAAAGACGCGCGGCCACCACCAGTGGTGATGCCGAGACCGTGCAGCTGGTGCCGCGGTGGGCAGAAGATGCGGACCCCGACCACGTGGCCATAGGAGGCCTGCCGAACATCCTCAACGAACTCAAAGGCCGCATGAAGGTACTCTGCCTGACCCCCACGCCACAAGCCGACCGCATGCATGACACCCCTCTCGCATGCTGTCGCCACGTTTGCGGCCAATAGCAGGCGTTCGAGGAACACCGGAGGCAAACCGCCGTCTGCTACAGCGCATTTTTAATCTGGGTTCTGTGCTGAGCACGAGGCGTGCTGCTGTGGCGATCGTGCTCTGCGTGCTGTGATGTGCTGTGCTGCGGGCAGTGATGTACCCAGCGGCACACATGTGGTGGCAAGCGTGACGTGCGCGCTGTGCTGTGCTGTGCAGACGGTGAGCGACGTTGTGGCCAATGCGGAATCGGTGGGCGACGTTGACCTCACCACGGGGCTGTCGGAGGAGGACCGCGCGCGCCGGGAGGCCTTCCTGCAGGACCTGCTGCCGAAGGAGCGCGTGGCGGACTTTGTGCGCGAGGCCGCCCGAGAGGAGCAGCGCGCCGCGCACAGCACGCAGCCGGAGCAGCCGGAGGCCGTGGATTGTGACAGCGTTCCCCTGGAGGAGGACCCCGTGGCTGGCGCTGTCGCGGACGCGGTGGCGTCGCTGTCCGCCAGCGCGGCAGCGCGCAGTGGTGCTGCGGACAGCACACGGCAAGCGCAGCGTGCAGGGGCGGCTGCGAGTGCGGATGTGAGTGAGGACGTGCCTGCTGCTGCTGCAGATGTGCCCTCGCCGGAGCGCGCGGCGCCGACCGCCCGGTTCACGAAAGAGGCGGAGGTGCGCGCCGAAGTGCCGGCTGCTGTGCGTGCTGAGGTCGTGCGCGAAGACGAAGGGCCAGAGTCCGAGAGTGAGGATGAGGGTGTGACAATCGACACGAGCGCTGAGCCTGCTGCGGGGCGGGCTGGGGAAGCAAGTCCAGAGGATGCGGCAGCGGGGAGCGATGTCAACGGCGACGCCGCACCGCAGTCGTCCCGCAATGCTGAGCGCATCCGTGCGCGGCGGCGTGCCCAACGGGTAGCAGCTGCTGCGGCCGGTGGCAGCGCGGCTGAGGCCGGCCTGGATGACCTAATTGCCGCCGGCGCCGATGATGGCACGGCCGCCGCAGAGTTTGACGATTCGGGCTTCGTCGACACCTGGCTGCATGGCAGCTCCGGCGCTGGGGGCGCTGCGGCGAGCTCGGCGGGAGCCCGCGCCATGGGGCCGGGGCCACAAGCCTCAGAGGCTGGTATGGCCGCGGAGGCTGCTGGGGGGACGGATGTGCCGGCGGAGGCCGCGAAGGATGTCACGATGGATGCGATCTCACGGGCGCTCAAGTCGGGAGTGGACAAGGAGACGCTGAAGCGATACATCGACGAAGTTGCGGAGCAGGTCGCCGACAAGGCAGGTGTGCTTTGCTGCGGTGCACGCTACACTGTGCACTGCTCGCTGTATGTCGGCCGTGTGTGGGGTGACGGTATTGAGGGTAGGCTGCGCGAGCGTTGGGCTGCACAGGCCACAGAGTGGGGATGGGGACCTGTTTGCCAGCAGGCTGTGCTGAGTCTGCCATGGCTGCCTGCTGTGATGCACAGTTTGGCAGCCATGCCCGGCTGGGGTCATTGACAGTGTTACCAGGTGTACGAATGGCGGCTGAGGCGGGCGGCTGCGCTGCTGAGCTGTGCATGAGGGTGCGTGCGGGTGCAGGGTCGTGGCTGAAGGACGTGCCCCCGGACGACGGCACCCCTGGCGCAAACAGCGCTGCGGCTGCGCGCCTCGGCAACGCGCTGCGCGGCTCGGAAGGCTCTGTGCTGCAGTATGGCCCGCAGGCGCCGCCACAGCGCGGATGGGACATGCGCGAGGAGGTGCGCGCGGAGAACGCAGAACGCGCCGCTGCCGGTGCCCCTCTAGCCACACAGATCTCCAATGCGGCACCGCTCGGCGGCAACGTGGCAGCAGCGCCACGGCAGCAGAGCACAGAGGCGCCAGCGTGGCAGGAGGATGCTCGGTACACTCCAGGCACGCCGTACCAGGCTCGCACGTCGATGGGCCATCTGGACCCGATGGATGGGGACGGGGAGGACGAGGAAGGGGGGCTGGAGGAGCTGGTGTCTGAGGATGCTGTGCGTGCTCTGGCTCAAGGTCTCGGCATGGGGGGCGCGGACGATGATGACGAATTTCCATGGGTTGAGGAAGATCTGGGGACAGAGGCGAGCGCGGCCCCGGTGGACACGGGCAGTGCGGCTGAGCCGACGCAGGCGCAGGCCCGCGCGGGCGTGTTTGACATGAGTGGCGGCGCTGGAGATGATAGGGCAGCATTCGACGACGTGCCGGGGTGGAAGTTTGATGGGTTCGAGGGGATGGGCGCGATGCCGGTTGCGGATGCTGGCGGAGAGAACCGGCCTGACGCGCCGCAGCAGATCAATGAGTCTGAGATCGACGAGCAGGTACGTCACATCAACGCGTCGCGTCACGTCACATGGACGAGCCGGTACACAATGGCTTGAGACCCACCTGTTGTTGATCTGAGCAGCCTTGCGTGTGGAGTCTGTTGGTGAGCTTGCCATGCTCAGTGGCTGCGCAGTGTGGCTTGGTGCATTCGCTGATGTGCTCGCTGCTGTGCACCTGGTCGTGTGCTGCGGGCCTCGCATGGTGATGCCATGTGCGAATGGTTTGAGGCTTCGCGCTTTGTATGGCTTGTGCCGTGCCGGCTGTGCCCGCCTGTTCACTGTTCTGGACCGGCAGCAAGCAGCTGCCAGGTGATGGTGCATGACGTTGGGTGCGGGGCCCGGTTGTGTAGGGGCCCATACTGCGCTGAGGCACCCGTGCTGAGGCCCTGTAACAGATCGGTCGCTGCGGAGGGGCGCGTGGCTGAGGTGGCGCTGCGGTGCAGGTGGGCGCCGCGCGGCCTGCGAGCCTGCAACAGCTCAAGGCGGCGGCGGAGCGGCACGGCCTGGACCTGCAAGAGCTGCTGGCCGACGCGCGCCGCCGCGGCGTGCACATCAAGGACGAGGCCTAGGCCGCTCTTAAGTCGTTGATTTGACCAACGCCGGCCCCTCCTTCCTGGGCTAGAGCGTGAGCTGTGCTGGAGTGGCTACGTGCCCCCATGCCTGGCCGGTGAGCAGTACTGCACGTGCGAGTTGGGGCTGACAGGGGCTGGCCATTGTGATGTGGCGCTGAGGCCAGGGCAGCGGACAAAATGGGCGCGGGCCGTGGCTGACACATGCGGAGAGCCTCGCGCGCCGCCGCTGAACTGTTTGTTGGCTCGCCGGCACAGTGATCGTTCTCTGTTGACAGATCACAGTCGTAGCCGCTCGCGCCGTGTTCAGCATGATTCAGGCTGCTTGCCTACCGTTCGCATTCCAATTGAGTCACGCCTGTAAGCGGCAAATCTGACTGCGATGCCTTGCAGCGGTTGAGGTAGACTGCCCAAACACGGTCGTTCTGCACTGCCAAAGACTACTGCGATACCGTCTGACAGCTTGTGACCATGCTGCCTGAGGCGCTGTGCGCCGGCTGGCCTGCCCCTGATGACTGCCCTGTGGCCGCATTGCCTCAATGTGGCTGCGCTGCCACCCTATGAGACCACTTTACGAGACTTTGCGAAATAAACACGGAGATACCTGTCCAGATATGTAGCGCTTTTGTATGCAGCTCGCGATCGGCCACTCGTGTGCCACGACCAAAATTGTGTGGGGCTGCATATCAGCAGCAAAACCAGGCCATCATTTCTATTCACACCCAGGTATACAGCCGCCACCACAGGCTGCTCTTTTGACATACAGACTGCTTGATCGAAAATGTGCGGTATATAACAAGGCTCTACCCATGCTGGCCCATGCTGACTATGCTGCCTGCTGCGCTCTCCGCCTCCAGCCACGCATAGCCAGCCCTTCTGCCGTCAAGTCATTTGCCGTATTGCAGTCAGTGGCCCAGGTGCACTGTGGCCCAGGTGCCTTGTGTGCCTGGCCCAGGTGCACTGTGCAGCCTAGGGTCAGGGAGCAGGGGTCTGTGCCTATCACCTGGGCACACAGCCGTTGGTACATTGTGGCGCGATAGGCTGTGGCTGTGGTGTCGAGGTCGTGCCTGCGGCCGGCTTCGCTGCAGCAATCGGCCGACCAGGCATACCCGGCACCTTGTGCTTGGGTGTACGTAATGCCTACTGTGCTGGGTGAGGACGCAGGGTTGTACTACTATCGTATGCACTGTGCTCTGAGCTTGTGGTTCATGATATCATGTTGGGAGGCTGTGCTGCTTGTGATATGCTTTGTGAATCACTTGGTTCCTGTCCCCGGCGCCGCTGATGCCTTGCTGTACCTCAGAGCATTGCATCGGTAATTGGACACGAGTGCGCGGCAGCAAAACCGCATGCAGCATGATCATACGGCGTTGTCATGAGAACACCACATCTACTCCCGTTCAGTGCACGCTGTGGTGGGATCATGTGCTGACCCGGTTTGGCTATGGCAGTGCGCATGCTTCACTGCGCATGCATGAGTCATGAGTGCGGCCGTGCTGCGCGTGCTGTGCGTAGCGGGATACGTGCGTCAATGTCGGAAGGTGAATGTGGCCTTTTGCCATATGCCACTTATGCCACGGATGCCACGACTGTGCAAGCACCGAGGCCAGGCTGCCACCGATCTGGCACTGGCGACTCACAAAAACACTTGAAGCCTAACAACATAACTTGAAGCCTCGCAGATCAACTTACAGCCGCTGCGACTATGGCGCATCATGGCGGTCGTCATCAGGGCGCAGCATGTCCTTTCACGGGAGCAGGGCGTCCTTGAACATTGACCGGCAAGCGCTTCATGCCGGGCCTGGACGTGCCGGTGGAGCAGTTCTGAGTGTGTTGCGAGCCGTGCTGTGAGCAGCACTGGAGCATAGCATGTGCGAATGTGTCGAGGGAACTTTAGCGCAATACAGCGGCTGCTGTGTTTCTGTCTGTGTACGGCGCTCGGCCATGGTGAATGATTTTTGGTGCATTGCCATGTATCGTGCCTCTGTGTTCTACCACCTTGTGGAGCATACATCTGTAACGTATCTCCTTGCAACATCGACGGGTGATGCATGGGCGTGACCTGCTTGCACATTTATGAAGGTCTACATATGCCTGGAGCCTCCAGCAAGCACGCTGGCAACCCCAGCGTCGCAAGCAAAAATGCACAAGACGTGACCGGGCTACTGGTCACCCGACGACCCCCCCCCCCCCCCCCCCCCATGCTCTACTGCTCAGCATTGTCGGCGGGGCGCCCTTCGACGTTAGTGGCAGCCAATTCAGCACGAGCGCGTTTTATTTCATCTATGCTGTCCAGCAATTCGGCATCAACGGCCATGGTGCGCGCAAGCAGTCCTGCTCCCATGACCACCCACACATTGCACAGAGCGAACATGGTGTCACTCGTTGCAATCGCATCCAGGGGGGTGCCTGCAGCCAGGCTCCTGGGGAGTGCCAGGCCCAAGGCTGCCACAGGGGCCATTCCATAGATCATATTTGCAGTCTGCCCTAAATTTAACGCACTCTGTGACGTGATCTCGATCGACTGCAACATAATGCCGTGTTTCGAATCTTTCTTTGTCTGCAGGGCAGACATGCTTATCGTGATGAGGTCGATGTCCACCGCGGCCGTTTTGAGGAGGGCCGTGATAGCTTTTAAATAATTATGTTGAGATGGCCTTTGTCCTGACGCTCCAGCTCGGAGAAGACCTCGTTGACCTGCGCACGTGGCAGCCTCGAAATGGCAGATTGTGTCTGCATGCTCAACAGACTTCTTGCTGTTTGGAGGCTTGGTGGGAGGGGGAGGGGTGGAGGGAGGCAGGTAATTAACACTACAGAACTAGCACCGCTTATTGTACGTGAAAATATGCGGTTGTATTTATCTATCTAAATATGTATCTGCTGCATTCGTCTAGAACCTTCCAGGCCAATGCTTTACGTTTTCAAACCTTCTGAAGTGGTCATGAGCTGTTGCAAGAGCTCTTCCCAAGTTCGTGAATGCGTCCCGGCGCCAATTGCGGCATCGACCTGAAGCACAGCAAAAACCAACAAGCTGACCAGCCACGGCGTTCCCACTGACAGAGCAAGTACTATCTTCTCGGCAGGTTGTAACAGCAGGCCATCACTGGGGCCTTCCAGGCCCGGCAGGAGCACCTTGCAAGCCGGCCTGGCCTGGCGGGAGCCTGAGGCGGCTGTGCGTGCCTGAACCACTGGATCTAGTGCGCGCAAGGTCCACTTGCAATGTACCCGATCCCACATGTACAATCAAAGACGGATCACAGCATCGGTAGTTCCATCGCTTTCCCCATTCAAAACGGCACAGGGAGCTCGATGATGTTGACCAACTTGAACGCTTTGGTCGGTATGAACCAATGCCGCATTGCGAACCCGCGGGACTCGCCTGACACCGACCATACACTAAACAGGCAGGGTAATTATGATTTAGGATTATGGCCTATGAGTAATCCCGACACATCTTGAAGTGACTCTGGCGGGACTCAAGCGCCCGCCTCTGCTGGCACGTGACTCCGCTCGTTGCGCACGGCTTCTCCGCAGCCGAGCCACTGGCGAATTTGCACTGAGTGACAGGGTGACACACCGGACGCTGAACGCCTGACGGTCATGCATTCTTTGCTGGCATTTGCTGCACGGGCAGCATGCGTGCACAAATGTGTAGGCATGCTGCTTGTCACGGTTCATACTGGCCTGAACAAACTGGTTGGGTTCCCGCTCCTGCGAAAACCCGGGGGTGTATCATGTCACACGGCCATGCATTCCACACGTGGAAGTGTGGGGGCATCTGTAACAGCCAGAGCACGATGGGCATATGCACGACAAGCATATAGATCGGCTCACAGCAGCACAGCTGCACCAGTTGCACAACTCCCGCCCCGCGATCCCAATCGAGCTGCGCCTCTGCCCGCTAGAAATTTTCTTTTCTAGTGGGCAGTAGTGGCCCTCGGTGGGCACTTCGTGACCAGGGGGAGTTGTCGCACCCCGCTTGTAACCCACCCCCTTGTAACCCACCCCCTTGTAACCCACCCCCTTGTAACCCACTTGGGTGGTGGCCGAGCCTTCCGATAGCAAGGCGTGTTGAGCCTGCAGACACAATCTGCCATTTCGAGGCTGTCAAGTGCGCAGGTCAAGGAGATCTTTTCCAAGCTGCAGAGCTCAGGCAAAGGCCACCTTGAGCCGAAGGCTGTCACAGCCCTCCTCAAGACAGCCCTGCAGGACGTGGAAACCATGAAAAGTAAGGAAAGTAACTGGTGAAAACCGCAGCTGAAAGTAAGCGTACCTGCAGCTGCACGCAGGCCCATGGTGTACAACCTGCATGCATGCGATAGTGTGTTGCAGATAATCGATGCGCTACGAGTTGATGCACTGGTTCGAGAACGGCGTATATACGTATGCAACTGTCGCCGAGTCGACTGACCATAGCTACGTGCATGCGCAGCTCATGATGCACCTTCCGCCCCCTGGAGCCGCGGGCTCCGTCATCATTTTGCGAACCCAGACCTGAAACGTATCTCAGTGCGAACCCCCCCAGACCTCGCGAAACCCCCAGGCCTCGGAGACACAGCACGATTGTCAGCGCACTATACCTCCACATACGAAGACGCACCGACTCACAAGCTGTGATTATTTCTTTCACCTCATAGTCGTCTTGTTTCTTCCACATGTCTTCCAGGGATCGGCGCACTTCAGAGGTCTCATCCGGGTCCGTGGCACCCAATGTGCACGCTGCAGTCGTTTCTGCGAACTCCAGATGAGCTTCAATCTCGAGGTTGGAAAATCCTTGCTTATGAGTTATGCAGGTCTGCGGACCACGGAAACCATGGCCTGTCATGTACCGCACTTGGTTGACCTCGAGGAGGTGCCGACGTTCTTCCGAATTCGCGAACAGAACTGCCTCGACACTCGATTGTGAAGCTGCCCAGGTTGCCGACAGCTGGTTACCCATGTCACCAATTTGTGAGGGGTTGCCAACTGCATCATCGAAATTCGACAGAAGAGTATGGCACTTGAGCGAGTGCGTTCACAACGGCACCAGGTCTGTCGACCTGACCTGAGACAGAGCGTGTGATTGGGCCAAGTGCTCTTCATGACCTAGTACTCACATTTACCGTACTGTTGCATGTGCACGTCATGTTGTTGCACCGATGGACGCATCTGTTGCTGATGCCCTCATAGCCGCATGATGTACGTGGCCACGCTTGCCTGGCTACGAGGGCACCAAGCTCTCCTGGTTGATGGATCACGGTCTCAGGAGCGCCCCAGGAGAAGGGAAGGCACAAATTGACCCGAAAAACTCACACGCAGCTCAAGCCCCCGACATGCTGTGATCAGTCGCACGCACACACGCAGGGCACATGCAACACCTGCGCAGACACCCACTGCTCAGGTAGCACACAACGGGACGATGCATACACGCAAGCATCCGATGCTGGGTACCACGGCCCCTATTCAGCACAAAGTTGCACCGAATCCGAGTGCGGTAGCCAGCGATGCGCATGGGCTGACGCCCCAATGTGCCAATAGCCACAAACCCGTTTTCTTTCACTGTCGCCGCACTGTATATATCTATAGACTCGCCTACCAACCAGCGGGGCTGTGAGTACTGCCGTCTGGCGGGGGGTACTCAAGCACCCGGCTGCCCGGGCACACAACTGCCTCCACCTGTCGCACACGCAGCCCTCCGCAGCCGAGCCACTGGCGATCACTGAGTGACAGGAATGAACGTCTGATGACCATGCTTCTGTTAGCATTTAAACGGCATTTACACGGCATTTACACGAGCAGCATGCGTACACATGCTGTGCAGGCGTGCTGCCTGTGCATGCCGCGGTGCACCGGCCTGAACAAACGCAGTCATGCATGCAGCGTCGAGGCCAACTGTACATGTGACTCCCTCAGCTATGCATCGGCTCGCCACACGACCCGAGCCTGGCAGCGCGGCTGACATAGACATGCATGCATGAACTGCATGCATGTGCCGCCAGTCAGGCCGTCTGTTCGTAAGAGCTCCGACAAAGACCAAACAACACAGTGGGACATTCTGGGTGCTGCACCACTGCCACCGCCACAGCCGCGCCTTGACGCCGTAGCAGGCTGCTACATTACAGGCTGCTACATTACATGACAGCCGCGCCCTGAAGGAAGGGGTGCTTCAGTGCCGCCTCCGGAGTGAGCCGCGTCCGCCACTCTGGCTTCATGCACCCTTCAAGGAAGTCCCAGCCCGCACCGTCTGCTGCGGCCAGGAACTCAGCCGCCCTGTCCCAGGCTTCATCAGCCTCAACGTACTCCCTGCACACGGCACACAGCACATCAGCAGCACGCAGCACATCGGCAGTGCACGGGGCATGCGTGGTCCACGGCCACACATGTGATGCAATCACACAACCGCATCTCCCAGAGACCAATGCTGTGCATGTTAATGTGCATGGGCCCCGGGAGCAGCACCCCTTGAGATGTACATACCGCCCCAGCCTGCTCAGCTCCCTTGATGCCGATGCCGGCTGCATGCACTTTGGCCGCACGTGGCCACGGCCCACCTGAGCACACTCAGTGCAGTGTGGCGTGATACCTACCTTTTGAATTTCTCCACCAACCTACCGACTTTCTATACTGTTCATTTGTGGTCTCTAGCTCTGTCATCTCTGGATATGCATCCACAAACGCCCCGCCAAGCACCATGCGTTGTGAGCCATACAGGTGATTATCGCCTGTCATGACTGCAGCTGACCACCGCAAAGAAGCTGGTACTTGAAGGGGGGGGGGGGGGGGGGGGGCGGGGATTTGGCTGCGTGACGGCGACAGGAAGCACAAGAGGGCGGCAGCACCTGATGGCCGCAAAGTCCAGGCGGAACGTGACTTCAAACAGCCGCTGTATCGCGGGCCCGTCGATACTGCCCGGCGGGCACAGCGGCACAAAGGCGAGGAACGCGGTCAGGAGCCCCGCTTGCTGCATGTCGTCGGCGATGCCGAACTCGCGCCGCTCCGGGCCCTCGTACGCGCCGGCCTGCCGCGCCCGCCGCCACAGCTGCTCCGAGAAGTCCCCCCTGCAAACACCACACGCAGACACTTAATAACAATGTAATTACCCCCGCGTGCACAGCCCCTGCACAGCCCCGTGCGCGCTGCTCTCGCTGGTGCCTGCGCCAGCACGAGCGGCATCTGGAGCACCGGGGTCCAGCTGTCAGGCGTGCCGGGCGCTCCTGGCGCAAAGCGAGCCGCTGCAGTGGGCCGGAAGGCGCAGCGAGCGCAGCATGCACACCATGTCACGACACGTCTCACACGCGCACGCTTGTACCAGTGCATCCACCCACCAAACCATCACGAAGCATGCTTTGCTTGACCACCGCCCGGGTTGGCCATTGTAGTGTTATTTGCACCTCAATCAGGAGAGCAGGCGTTGAGGAGGTATGGACAGGGGCAGGCACGGGGAACAGAGGCCAGATGCATGGGGTGGTGGGAGCGCACTTGGACGGCCCGCCGGCGCCGCCGACACCTCCGCGGTCCCACAGGTCCCCAATGGTGGCCCCCCCCACCAGCGCCTCGTCCGAGACGTCCGCGGAGAAGGCCAGGTCCGCGAGGCGCGCACGCAGTACGGTGACGTCACGCTCCTCTGCCGTGCTGAGCAGCACCGAGGCCGGCCCGAGGCTCTGGTGCAGGCGGCCGGCGGCATGCATGAAGGCGAGGCCGGTGAAGACCTGCCGCAGCAGCTGCATGCAGGCCGCACAGCGTCAGGTGGCTTCATGTGCACGGCTGCGGCTCTGGTGTGCGGTCGCATGCATGCGTGGGCACTGGTGCAGATGGTGGGAGGACGACCACATGCATTCAGCGCAGCAGCGGCTCCACGTTGTGAGGTTTGTGACTAAAGTGGCTAGGGAGCATGATCGAGTCCGGGGCGGTGCACCAGCCGCAGCAATGAACTATGTACTGTTGAGTGTGGATGTGACACTTGTTGCAACGTGTTGACCGACCACATGCTCAGGCAGATCGGTCACCCTGCTGCAAGAACCAGCCAATAGGCTCGTAGACCGCGGTCCCGCAAGAGACCGCAAAAGAATGCCTGGTGCAACAGGGGCGCAGCTCGGGTCAGTTGCGCCCGCATCCACCGCCCGAGCAAAATCGGCATGGCAGGTGCTCGGAGCACGCCACATGAGGCGCTTTTCCGGTGATGTTTCCGGCGAGATTTTCGGCGAGATCTACCATATTTATAGGCTCCATGTGGCATTCCCCTTACCATTTGCGTGCTGCGGGTGCAGCTGGTGCCGCAGCAGGCCCGCCCGGGGCGGCCGCACCTTGACAATGAAGAGCTTGCGTCGTTTGAGTGGCGCCCCCCCGTCAAACTGGTCCCAGAACTCCCCCTCCCCCACCGCCTTGCCGTCCACCGTCGCCTGTGCTGCGCGCTCCGCATACTCCGCAGCACTCGTAGCGCCCGCGTTGTGGAACAGCAGCCACCGCTCCCCCTTGGCCGCGCCCTCCGCGACCGTCAGCGTGCCGAGCAGCTTGGCGACGTGGTCGCTCTCCGCGGCGACTGCTGGCTCCTGCAGCCGCAGCTGCGCGCGCACCTCGTTGTCCGCCAGCCGGGCAACGTCCAGCGGCGGCGCGGCCGCGCCGTCGGCGGCGGAGGCGGCGGCGGCCGCCGCGATGGACGCGGCAAGGGCGGGGGGGGGGTATGCCTTGAGGATGATGCGGGCTCCGGAGAGGGCGCCGCGGACGACGCGGCCGCTGTAGAGACGCACCTCGAGCACGTCCTGGTCTACGACTTGCGAGGAGAGCTGCTGTATAGAGTCGAGGTCCATGCCGAGGCCGCCGTCGGGGCCGCCCGCGCCGGCGGCTGGGTTGTAGCTGCACGGGCGGACGGCGCCGTGACACAGCTGGACGCGCAGCACGGTGTGGCGCTCCTGCCAGGTTCAGGCAGCAGTTGAATGAAAATGAAAAATGCAAACACTGCTGCCGGCAATGAGTCGACAGCAGTCGTGCGGTATACGATGCATCGCCTGTTTATACATTGCCGTCAGAGTTGCTCAACACAGAGTACATGCTTGAGATTTGCTCAACACACGCCGGCAAGTGCAGCTGGGAGTCGTGACCTACAATCGGGGAGGCTCTGCTGGCGCTATCTGTACCTGTTGCTCAGTCTGGCACCTGTGCGCGAGGTGCTGTGTGCCGTTCGTGGCAACGTGTTGTGTGCAGGGTGAGGGGGGGCGAGGGGGGGTGGTCCCCCTAACTGGAGTGCGTGAGGTCCAGTGCATGTCCAGCTTTCAAGCCAGTGTCCAGAAGCAAACGTACTCGCAGAACACTGTGCTATGCATCCGAACAGCAGATGGACAAGGCAAACGGCAGATGCGAACGATGAAATCCCCTTCGTTCGCGTCAGTAAGGCGGCAAAAAATAGGAGTGCAGCTGATCAGAAAAGCATGTAACCAGCACCATCTGGCACTAGCACGGTCTGGCCTGCTGCAACTTGCTCTGAGCTTTTCCCTCAGCCTGGTGCACAGTCAAGCCCCCAACACTAGCGGCATATCGCATGTTGCCGTAGAACGCGGTTGGTGCGAAGCGTCGTAGCGGTGCCTCGAGCAAGTGTGCTGTAGAGGCAGGGCGTGTGTGTAGTGACATGGGCACATCATCCACGCAAGCACTGGTCAACCAGAGGTCACCGGCCGACCTGAGGTGCTTTAGAGAGATCAAAACGTACTTTGTGACCGACATGAGTCCCATGATGCCCAGGGATCTCTCGATTGCGACGTCCTGCACCACTTCGAGTGCTGGAGAGGACTGACAGACTTGCGGGCGCTATAACCCATGAAACGCACTCATAAATGCAGCCACACAGGAACATACATCAGACTGAAATGTTTGTAGCTTCGCCTGAGGGCAGGCAGCCCGCGACCGCCTCCTGTCTCGAGCGTATCGAGCGTGTATGAATGGTTGACTTCGTCTTGGCTGCTCCGAATGCTGATCCAGGCAGCCAACGGGCCGTTGCCAACCTGGATATGTACAGCCTCATTGCAAGGCGATCTGATCACGTCCAGCGTGCGCAGGGCGGACACGTTCATCACTTCACATGTGCAACACACCAGTACATCCGAATCATAGCCATGCATGAACATCAATGCTCACCTATCCTGAACAACGAGGTGGATGATATCCTTGCGCACTTTACACGCGCAGGAGTTGACGATAGACGAAAGTTTGTCATTTTGAGTCCCTACACGCAGGGCACGCTCACAGAGCCACCGATAGCTGAACAGCGCACGTATACCATTCATTGCGTACATCACTGGGTGTCGCGTACAACACACCATCCACTCCAGACGCGCCAGCAGTCCTGCACTCATGCCTCGATGTTGAGTTGTGACTGTGTACGCCGACATATCGCGGTATACCACGAACCGTGCCGATCACCCTGAGCAGCCCAACCAAGACGTCCGATCACTGCTGCAAGCGAGGGCCAGTCCCTTTGCGGATGAATTTCTGAACGAGCATCTGCTTGCTGCCTGCTGCCCTGCGTTGCGTGCTTGCGTTCTTCTCGCTGACCTGACGGACAAGCGACAACATGGCAGGGGCTTGCTGCGTTCGTAGGCCTGCTTGCAGCAGTGCTGCTAAACTGCCTTCAAGGAGAGTTCAAGGGCTAGGTAAGTGTCCTTTCCCGCTGCATATTGTCTGGTCACAACTGAGGCGGTGCTGGCAGTAGTATAGTCGCAGTCATGGACCTCTGCCGCGCGCATGCAGTCGCCCGTCGCGTCGTCGCTAAAGCTGGGAAAGAGATGCTGATGTGGGAGGCGTTACGGCAAGGAGTGGACGAGGAGATGGAGCGCGACGCAACAGTTTGTGTCATGGGTGCGACCTGGCTCAACGATCACACAGCCCACATTACCGCGAGCGCTTCATGCACGCTCTGAGCTATGACAGCAGCACCCAGCAGGAATATCGGCTGTCAGATTGTTTCTTTAGCGCTTGACTTCAGCCAATCAGCCAGCGAGTCTGCCCAGTTCCCCTGATCGTTGCCTGCCAAACAGTTGCTGCACCAGCCAGCACAGCCCAGGCAGCTCCCACGAGGCTGCGGTCTCCTGTCGTGGCCACAGCAATAGTATACGTACGATATGCTGCCCGGCTGCATCGCCTGGGGTCACCGCATCGACCTGATGCTGGCCAGCAATGCCCAGCAACAGCATCTGTGCAGCTAGTAGCCACACCAGCCGATATCTGCCTCAGCCACCAGCACAGACACTTCCAAGCCGCGATCGCCACACACCCGCCGGTCAGTTCCTGCAACCATGGTCGCAGGAGTGGCTCTGGGCTGGATCGATCGGCCCAGCAGTGCAACAGCATGCGCCCCACTGCCATGCAGCTGCTGAAGCACTCAACTGCACATGCGTGTGCTATTGTTTGTGTCACATGCTTGCTCCCCTCGGCGCCGCTAAGGCTGTGCACAGCTGTTGTGCATCTTTATACGGCACATGCATGTGCTCACGTCCGAGCCAGCGCCGACAGCAGCTCCCGCAGTGAACACGTTGCAGCGGGCTACACAGCGCCGACACGTTTGTTTTGTGCCTTGCTTTCTTCCCTCGGCGCTGCTGAGGCCTTGATCTTTCACAGCGTCGAAACTAGCCGCGGTGCCTGCAGGAGAGGATGTGGGCCACTATGGCGGCTCGTACAAGGTCACATTTGATCTATACAAGAAGTTCGGCGATTCTCGGCTGCTTGACACGCCCATCTGCGGTGCGCCCCCCATGCCACCACCAACACCTTCTGCTGTCATGCTTACGGTCTGTTTGTCTATAGAACTACAATTCCAGCATCTGGCCACGCCACACGTAGATGCAACACTTACGATTGTTATTCGCCTGCCCGGCGGGCAACATGCTCAGCCATGTGCAATCTGCACCACCTCCGAGCTTTTGCACCTCCAGTCAAGCCACACCATGCTTGCGGCGGTGGCGTGCGAGAGGTACGCAGCAGCTATGCGGTGTGTGATTCGCGCGCTGTGCGCTGTGCGCTGTGTGATTCGCGCACTGTGCGGTGTGTGATTCGTGCGCTGTGCGGTGTGTGATTCGCGCGCTGTGCGGTGTGTCAGCCGCTCTCTGTGCGGTGTGTGATTCGCGCGCTGTGCGGTGTGTCAGCCGCTCACTGTGCGATGTGTGATTCGCGCGCTGTGCGGTGTGTGATTCGCGCGCTGTGCGGTGTGTGAGTCGCGTGCTGTGCGGTGCAGAGAATGGCTTCATGGGCATGGGCATTGGCGCGGCGATGACGGGGTTGCGGCCCATCGTGGAGGGCATGAACATGGGCTTCCTGCTGCTCGCCTTCAACCAGATCTCCAACAACTGCGGCATGCTGCACTACACGAGCGGCGGCCAGTTCCGCGTGCCGATTGTCGTGCGCGGCCCCGGCGGCGTCGGCAAGCAGCTCGGCGCAGAGCACTCGCAGCGCCTCGAGTCATATTTCCAGAGCATCCCTGGCGTGCAGATCGTCGCCGCATCCACTGTCGCAAACAGCAAGGCACTGCTCAAGGCCGCCATCCGTTCAGACAACCCCGTCATCTTCTTCGAGCATGTGCTCCTGTACAACCTCAAGGGTCCCACGGGTGGCAAGGACGACGTCGCCGTACGCATCTCTTAGCCCTCTTGCCCTCTTGCCCCCCTGCCCGCGCTCCGATGCAGTGCCAAATGACCTTTTTTTCCTAAGACATGGACCATAGGTTCAGTGGCTGTCTTCCAGGCATCACATCGCACCGCTGCCTCGCACCTCTTGTCAGGTCCACTTGAGGCACTCCAACGTCCAGTTACCCCAATTTTCGCGCCCCTCTCCCCGGTTGCCCCCTTGATTACCCGATCCGCAGCACAGAGCTCCCATGCAGTGCCATGTATTGTGTCACGTGTATGTGCTATATGCAGAAGCTGTGCCGCAGGCAGACCAGGCTCTGACAGTGCATCGTTTGAGCAGCGTTGAGCAGTGTGCCATACCTGAGACCGTCTGGTATCCAACCAGACGGTCACATCGTGGAGAATAACATCGTTCGCAACATGACGCACGCTTACGCCGCGGCGGGTTTGTGTGCAGGTTCTGGAGAAGAGTGAGCTGGTGCGGGAGGGCAAGGACTGCGTCATCCTGACGTACTCGCGCATGCGGTGGACGGCAATGCAGGCCGTCACCGAGCTCGAGAAGGAGGTGCGGCGCCTTTGCCCGATTGCACAGTTGGGCGCAGTTACCATTTGCGCAGTTACCATTTGCGCAGTCACCATTTGCGCAGTTACCTGCGCCCAATTGCGCCCAACTGCGCCGATCCTTTCGTGATGCGTCTGTCATGCTTGCGCGTGCAATCAACGCCACTTGTGTCCTTGTGCCGACCCGGCAGCGCGCATAGTCCCCCACACATCCACATTTTTCTTCTTTTACATCTAGGGGTGCCAGTCCACTCGTAGCTGTGGTCAACCAGTTTGGCGAGTTCTCAGGCAAACTGCGCACAAATGTGGCTGAAGAGGCGGCAAGGGGCCGACACCACCCATCTATTTTGTGCATGCTCACGGTGCCATTTTCATGTGGATCCACATGCATGTTGATGCCGCTCACAGCACATGATGTCAGGCACTGCCAGTCGCAGCGGCGACGCCACAGCGGCTGCGCGCGCCCCTGGCAATTGCGGCGCTCCATAACGGCCACATTTCCGCACACCTCTAGCAAGCCTGCCAACGCATGCCGAACCTGAGGTGCCGCCTCAGACGCAGGCCCGGCATGCTCACCATGCTGCGTGCTGTGCAGGGCTACGATCCGGAGGTGATCGACCTCATCTCGCTCAAGCCGTTTGACATGGAGCAGATCTCGCGCAGCGTGGCCAAGACAAACCGCGTGATCATCGTCGAGGAGTGCATGAAGACGGGCGGCATCGGCGCCTCGCTGTCCGCCGTCATCAACGAGAGCCTGTTTGACCACCTCGATGCGCCCGTCGTGCGCCTCTCCTCGCAGGACGTGCCCACCGCGTACGCCCACGAGCTCGAGGCCGCAACCATCGTGCAGCCCGCAGACGTCGTCGCCGCCGTACGCCGCCTCTGCGGCGCCACCGCCGCCGTATGAGCTTAGCGCGCACAGCATGCGCAGCATGCTAAGCATGTATAGCACACGCAGCATGCATAGCACACGCAGCATGCATAGCACACGCAGCATGCATAGCACACAGAGCATGCGGTAAGGGGGTTTGAGGGCGAGGCAGGGACTGCTGTGGTGCCATGGCAGGCAGCGGGGGTGTTGAGCACTTGAGGCTGTACTAGATGCAGCAGGCTCTTGTTGATGACGGCGGACAGTGGGGCGGGTGCACGGGGGGAGGGGGGGGGGGGCAGATGTGAAAAAGGTTGTCGGGTTGTACCGGACCAGCCAGGTGCAGCAGACTGTGCCGAGGGCGGCCGGCTGTGAGGGAGCACGGAGGCTTGGCTAACTTGTGGCTGAGGGGTGCGCGGCAGGACGGTGTCGCGGTGTTGCCGCCAGGGTTTCAGGCTGCCTTGTCAGTTACAGCCTGCATGCGTGTGCGGGCGCTGCGAGCGGGGCAGCATGCATGAGGCCGGCATGAGAAGGGGGGGATGCCCAGGGGTGCCACCCTCCGTCAGAGTCTCTCCACCGTGTATACAGCGATGTAAACTGGATGTGAACTGGAATGCGGCTATGAATCAACAATTGTGACATCTGAGTGGATGCCCCTGTCCACATGCTTGCCATACACGCAATCCAATGAAATGAAATGACTAGCTATAGAACTCCCACATCCTGCTGAAAAGCACCGCAATGTTTTGCGGCAGTCTCTAGGCCAACATGCCATGCATTGGGCGGCATGCGCTGTCTTATGATCCCGGGTCCGGCCGGGGGCCCACTGCGCTGGGCCGGGGGCAACCGAATGATGCAGCACTCTTGAAGAGACGCATGAAGACTCGAGCTTACAGCGATGGGCTTACGGCCCGGTGGACACCCGGGCGCGTGCGAAGGAGCGGCCGGTGGGAGTCACCTGCTCCACCTCTACCTCATCCTCCCCGTCGTCATCACCCATGTCATCGTCATCGGCGGGGGGCCCCATCGGGGCGGTGGGAGGCTCCATCGCTCCGCCGGCCGGGCCGAGGCCGAAGAGCACGCGGAAGGCGTCGGGAAGGTCCTGCAGGCCGTCGCCGGGAGCCCCGGTCGCCGGGAAGCCGCATGCCGCGAGGCACTCCTTGTCCAGGGCGAACGAGCCAAGCGGGCTGGCCTCGACAGGGGAGGCGCCGCTGGCGGCGATCGCGGCGGCGCCTGCTTCGCCGCCGTCACGCAGCGCGGCCAGCGCTCCGACGATGTTGATCGCGCCCGGGTCCGCGCTGGTGAAGGTCTGGAAGAAGACGTTGGGGATGCACTCGCGGTTGTGGTTGAAGTGCAGCAGGCCCTGCGGCACGACAAACACGGTGCCGGGGGGCGCGTCAAAGGTGATGTCCTGCAACGCGCCGTTCTCCTGGGAGATACCAGAGTTTTGCGTGCCTGCACCGCGGGGGCAAGCTCAACATGTATACATACAACTGTATGCATAAAGGATCGTGTGAAGTTCGCGGGGTCATATGCCACAGAGCGGCTATGGAGTGGCCACGCGGGCACTGTCAGGAGGCACTGGCAGCAAGGGGAGGTACTATCCCGCACAAAAAGCAGCCTGCCCTGCCGGTGGCAACTCCGGCACCCGCTTCGAACAAGAGCGGTGGGTGTGTACCGGCCGACAATTGGGCCGAGCAGGGCAGGCAAACCTGCTCTAGATCTGTCTCCGAAACATTCAATGCTTGCCGGGTTGAACAATAACTGCTGTGTTTGTCATGTCTTGGATCCGTACTGCACAAGTGAGACATGTGATAAACAGACCCACTTTCCTGACTTGCACAGTGACACATTCAGAGCATGGCTGATGACGAAGCATCTGCTGACATCAAGGGCGACCATGTACCTTTTTTAAAATAAACTGTAAATCTTCATTCGCCTTCTTGATCAGCGCCTGAATTCTGTCTTGATCCTCCTCGTCTTGCCATGTAACCATGTTCTCTCGAGCATATACACGGTAATATGATTGCGCCTTTCTGTACAAACAGAATGGCTTGTTGAGTATCTTTGCTTGCGCGGTGATCATGTCGAACGCTCCTTCGCAAGCGGTGGTGTGAACCAGCTGCAGCAGCGCACGGTGGCAGCGAACGAATCCCCCGAAGCAAGTGCCGGTAGCAAGCCAGCGCTTCACCCCGCATCGTGGGGTAAGTAGGCTCCTGGGCCTGTTGATCGATGTGTTTTAGCGGCGCATTCTACATTCCTAGCCACCCCCCAGACCGATCTAGACCTGACAAATCCAGACACAAGCCCGGCTCTCCCCCGCGTGCTGCAACGACGTTCGCTTGTCGCAGTGCAGTTATGCACACTACAGCGTCTGTTGCATTCTCGTATTTCCAGCTAGCATGATACACGGATTGGTGGACACGCACTTGACAACAAACACGAAAACAAGACGAATTAATCAACGTTGAACCGGGCGGTGTACAGTTCGGGTCAACAATTTTCATCTGCACCTTTTCTTGTTGTCGGGCCAGGTATGCAAGTTGCGACGTCCAGACACGCTCATGCTCACACATTCAGCGACGGAACGCGATTTTATAGAGCTGGCCTGCGCGTGTCACCGGCACGCCAGGGCATCAGCATACCAGCCTGGACCACACATCGGAACATGCATTAAACATGATGTATCATCCGCCCAGCGACAGCTCCGCAGGCATTCGGATGTCGCACCGCAGCGCCTGCAGATCTTGATGTGCCGTAGCACTGGGCACCTCCTGTAATGAGCAACGAACTGCTGCATTTCCATGGACAACGGGCACCTTGTTCAGATGGCTACACGTCCATACGTCCCTTTCTGATTGAATCACACGCTCAAAAACCAATGCAGACGCTGGCATGTTTTACACTGAGGCAGCTGCTGGAAAACGACTCCTCTCACACCACATCACTGTCAAGCTGAGACCTATCACGTGATAGACAGCCTTGAACAGCCTGCCCATCGCCTGAATCGACTCGAGTGGGCCTCATCGCTCTCCCATAGGCCGCACCATCACCTATGAACTCTGACCTCCGTCGTCTCCACCTCCCTGCAAACTCATATTCCACAACCCCGCACCAGCATGCTTCTTGTCACTCACTCATGAGGCCTCCCCTCCTGCTGCCATCGCACCCAGGCCCTATTGCAGCTGGCCCCTTCAGAGCAGCCCCAAGCATCCCTTACAAGCAGAAAGGCCCAGCCCTGTCTACTCACACCAGGACACAGACATGGCCGCCAAACGCCCACCCCAATCCAGCCCTGCTTTGCAGACCCGGTCACAATACGCTTGCAGCGGCAGCGACTGGAGTGCCGCGCCCAACGTGATGCCTTGGGACATCAACCCTGGCCGCAGCACCTGGCAGCAGCAGCACCTGACAGCAGCAGCGGCAGCAGCCGCCTTACCCCCCCCCCCCCCCCCCCCCCTGAGTATCAGAGGCTCCCGCTGCAGGCATGATCGCTGCCCTGACCGCCGAGGCACAGTCCAGCGCGCCTAGCAGAGCCCGATGCCAAACTGGTCAAGGCCGTCCACGGATGGACCCCTGCGAAGCAAGCGGCCCTAACCCCCGGCACCCCCCAACTGCAATCGTACCCAAAACTGCAGACTGCAGAAATCCCGGCAAAGGCAAAACCGGCTTCACCGCCGCAGACACGACTGCCGACACTGACGCGGTCGAGCAAACGCATCTGCCCGAGCTCAACCGCAAGCACCAGTGCGGCCCCCGCGAGGCTACATGTGCACTCCTGACCTCAAAAGGACTCCGGCTCACCCTCGAACCCCCGCCTCGATCTCGTCCAGGCATCATCATCGCGACATTGCAGAGGCATCATGTCCCGTGGGGGCACCTGGGGGGGCACCGCGTTGTCTTTGTGTGGAGGCAGCCTTGATCTCCCGATCTAGATCTCGGCGCCGTCGGGGATGGTCGCGCCGGCGAGGACGACGACGATACCGGAGCGGATCATGTAGCCGAGCTCCTGCTGGTCGCTCTCGTCGACGCCCTCGCGGTTGCAGATGGTCACGTTCTTGCCGATGCGCGCGTTCTTGTCGATGATGGCGTTGCGGATGACGGTGCCGTCGCCGACCCCAATGGGCACCTCGCCGCGGGCCAGCAGCGCCTCGCGCTCAGCGTCGCTCTCGTAAAAGTCGGCACCCATGATCATCGCGTCCTGGATCTCCGTGTTGCGTCCGATCTGCACCCGCGCGGCCGGCGTCAGCACAGCACGCAGCACGCGTGCGGACAGCGCGGGGGGAGCGCAGGCAGTTTTTGGCGGCGGGTTGTCGTGTGCAGCAAATGCAGATGCAGTAGGGCCCGTTGGGAGGCGAATCTGGGGTGAGTTCAGCAGAGACAGTACTGGAATACGAAGCGACTCGCGGGCGGGGCCCGTGAATAGTGGCATGGGACGCAGATGCAGCACAGAAGAGACGAACGGCCATGAGGTATCCTGACGCAATTGCGCCGCCGGTGGACACGCAGGCATCGCCACCTCTGATAACCCGCAGCGGAGGCCGACACAGGTGAATCAACACACTCACCATCACCAAGGCGGGCGTCGGCCACAGCACCCGTGCGAGTAGGTGCGGAAGAATGCAGCATGGTGTTCCTTTAAGGTTGCACGACAAACGGCGCTGCAGGTTGCAGGGAACGGTGGTGGCGGTTGCCGGGGGCGCGCCTTGGAGCGGACGCCGACGATGGCGGAGGTGATGGTGGAGTTGCCAACGTCCGCACCGTGCGAGATGATGGACTCCTCGACCTTGCAGTTGCTGATCTTGGCGGGCGGCAGGAAGCGCGGGCTCGTGATGATGGGGCCCTCGGGGTCGAAGAACTCAAACTTGGGGGGGTCCTGCGCGAGTGCGAGGTTGGCGTCGAAGAAGCTCTTCATCGTGCCGATGTCCTCCCAGTAGCCATTGAACAGGTACGCCTTGACCTTCTTGCCTGCATGCGCCACTGTGCTGTGCTGTGTTGTGCTGTGGCGTGAATGAATGATGGCGTTGCAGGTGTGGACCGAAGCCGGCAGCGTGTGCGAATAGCCGTGTGTGCGAATGGCCGGGATCAGATTGGCCCCTCCGTATGAAGCAGGCCTGTGATTGTGGCTGATGTGCGCCACAGCCGAATGCCACAGAGGCTCAGAGGCCCTCATACGAGCAGGACATGCATGGGTGGCTGCGTGGACAGGGTCAGGGAGGACGAGGGGTTTGCAGGGGGGGAAGGCGTGCCGTCTTGTTGGGCGCGGGGAATGACCTGGGCGCCGAAGTCCATGTCCTCGGGGTTGTTGTCGAGCATGCTGAGCAGCGCCTTGCGCTTGAAGACGTAGATGCCCATGCTTGCAATGAAGGGCTTCTCCTCCGCCTCCTGCGGGGTGCACCCCAGCGTCGCAGTGTCCACCTACATGCCACGCAGCACAGCATGCTCACGCTACGCCCAAGCCACCACAGGCTGCATGTCACGTGACAGGGCTGGCTATATCAACAGCATGCCACATTCAGACAACACAGACCGGCCCTTGCACCACAGCACAGCACAGCACGCACAGCAGGCGTGGTGCACCTTCATGGCCTGCAGGGCCTCGCCGGAGGGCTTTTCGGCAAACTCGGTGATGTTGGCGTCGTCGTCGATCTTCATGAGGCCGAAGGCGGAGGCGTCGGATTCGGTGCAGGGCAGGCAGCCGATGGTGCAGTCGGCACCGGAGCGGCGGTGGTACTCGACGAAGCGCATGTAGTCCATGCGGTAGAGGTGGTCGCCGCTGAGGATGATGATGTCCTCCATCGCGCTGTTCTTGAGGTCCGCAAAGATCCAGCTGTACTGCCGCACCGCGTCCGCAGTTCCCTGGAACCTGCACCGCGAACGCCAAGTCTTTAGGGTTGTTTTAGTCCCGTCAAGCCGGATACCGCAGTGGACGATGGGTGGGGACATGTGGGACGAATCATGCCCCACTGGACAGATGGAGTCGAAGCACGTTTTGAGGACACTGTAGCGTGGTACTGAAGCTGTTTGGTTTCAGCTTCTGTACGACATTCGGCCATGGTTCATATGTTTGATACATCGCCATGCTTGCCTGCCTCTTTGTTCCACCACCTTGTGGCGCATACCTCTCTTAACGTTTCTCACTGAACAAATCATGCCGCACCTAGTCATGATGAGCCCGGTCTAACCTGGCCCCGCTGGGTGGCCCCCCCACGGCCCCCACGGCCCCGCTGGGTGGCCCCCCCACGGCAGTCAAACGCCCCCAATGCCGTTGAAAGGCATCGCATGTATTGAGTGTGGGGAAACGGTGCGCAGTGTGAGGCAGTACAGGATGGCCACAGGCGTACAAAGGAGTTGAAGCTTTTCTTTGGGTAGCGGCGACTGACCCTCACAAGCAAGATGCACCTTCACTGCCAGCACACCCATCGGCACACAGGGGCCCACTCACAGCACAGGGCCCATATGTAGGTGCTCATCCAACCACGTGTAGCACAAACAGCAAGCGCAGCACACACATCACACAGAGCACACGCAGCACACGCAGGCACATGCGCAGGGCCGCACCAGGTCTTGTCGCCGGGGGTCTGAGTGGCGGCCAGGACTTCAACAAAGCCAGAGCCCATGACGGAGCCGGAGAGGTTGTACGTCTTGGAGAGGTGGCGGTTGAGGGAGGTGGAGTTGAACTGCGTGAGGATGTAGATTTTGTTGATGCCGCAGTTGATGCAGTTGGACATCGGCACATCGATGAGGCGGTACGCGCCGCCGATCGGCACGGCCGGCTTGGCGCGAGACTTGGTCAGCGGGAAGAGGCGTGTCCCCGCGCCGCCGCCGAGGATGATGGCGCCGACGGATTTTGGGTCGGCGGCGCTAGACGCGCTGCTCGCCACGGCGAGGGCCGCGGCGGGGGGAGCGGCCGCAGTGGCAACGCTGGCGCGACGGGGGGTCGGGGCGGCCCTGCGCAGAGGCGGGGGGGGGGGCGTTGGCGGCAAAATTATCTCATGAAGGGTCTGGTGCACGGGCAGCAAGCGCGACTGTGGGGTTGCGACGAAGGGCAGGGGGTAAATGGAAGATGATACAATCCATGCATGCGTGACAGCGTACAGGGGGTGGGTGGCCGGCGCCGGTGGTTTGTGGGGGTGTGTGGAAGGAATGAACGGTGCGTGTGGCCTGAGGCATGTGGGGGGTTGTCTGACTGGGCGTGGGTGTGAGCTTTCCAGTATGCAACATATGCATCATATGCATCAGGTGCTTTGAAGGAGGCAGGCAGAACGGGTGTGTCATGAACACGAGTGTGTCATGAACAGGGGTGCCGGAGCGTAGGATGTTGCGGAGCACCGGAGATTAGGATGGTGCGGTGCGGTGGAAGGCTGAAGCATTGGTTGTGGTACGTTTGATGTTCACTCGGAGATTGTGCTTTACGTATGTTGTGCAAACGGCGCTGGAGGCATGGCTGAGTTGAAGGCTGACCGGACTTACCACACCAGTCCACAACAGGGTATGCTGTTAAGAAACGGGATCACGAACAGCAGGTGGCTCATGACTGTGGAACGAGGTCCCGCTTGTGGGAGGGGGGGGGCGGGGGGGAAGGGTGGGTGGCACAGTGGACGGGACATGTATGCAGCAGAAGCAGCGGAGGGCAGCTGCCCTCCGCAGCGCTGCGCGACACGCATCTCATTCGAGCTGAAGAATGATTGACGAGGCACCGAGAACAATGGCGCACGCAACGGAGCTGCGAACAACTGCATGGTGTACTGTGGCAAGGGCGGCAGCACTGCGTTAGAGCTGCGATCGAGGACGGCACGGATACGGCACCGGCGCAGGTGCACGGAGCCGGCTGGGGCCGTGCGATCTATTTCGAATGGACGCGCCGACGCAGCCACTATCGCGCACGAGATAAGCGACCCTAACATGAATAGCACTGTAATCATGGATAGCCAGGACAGAATTTGCCACCTGGATTGCTGTGTGAGTGTCAGGCGCCGTGCCGGCCAAGCACGGTGCAAAGAATATGCGCCGGTAAGGAATCCATGACGGGCACATCCGCACAATTACAGCATGCTGCATAACAGAATGAAACTGTCTGAATCCATTGCGGTGGGTGAACACTTTAACGCAGCGCTGTCAGGTCTGAGCGTGCACGTGCCAGCTCCGGTATATTAATCTCGACCCAAGCCATGCATGGGACTTTGGCCACGCAGCCATTCACACATCCCAGCCATGGACTAGTGGCCGCGTGACAGGCACTCGGTGCTGTGACTTGCGGCTGGCGCTGCCCGTCATTCCGGCAACGGCCCGATTCCACTGGGAACGCGGGCTTCTGCCGACCCAGTTTTGCGACGGGTTCTTCGAATCCAGCCACGCAAACCTACCCGATCTAGGAAGGGAATAGAATGACACTGGCTGCTGCAGGGCAGCATGCACGATTCACACCTCACGGCAACGGCAGGTGCCGAGCATCGCTGTGCCCTCATGTGCGCGTCTGTGCAGGCCAGCTGTGCACGCCGGGCTCCGATCGCGGTCTGCATTCTGTCCTACTTTTGCGTAAATTCAGAAACGAACGGCTTGGAAGCTGCTCTGCTGATTTGCGACTGAGTTTCAGTGTGGAGGTGAGGATTAATTCAGGCGCCTGAGCCAGACGGCAGATGGGACCGTGGAAAGATGAAAATGTGGAGGTGGGCTTGGATCACAGCGTCGGGACGTGGGAATACATACGTTGAAATCACCTGTTGTATAAACTTCGTGCGGTAGCAGCCACGGTGCACCGCGGTGGTGTGACTCGCTTGTCTCGATATGCACTGGCCATGAAAGCAAGTCGCGTTCTCTCACCCACGTTGCAAACTGCGCTCTCACAAATCCGGCGGGATTTCTGCTTGCCACCCAGTTCTGCATAACATCCCGGATACTTCCGTTACAACATCTGTCGAGCACTGCTTGCATGTTTTGCGCAAATCCCGCCGGTCCGGTTGAGAAGGGATGCCACTTCAGCGTAAAATGCATCCCCACGTAATGTGTTTGGTGACCACCTCGCTCACCCTCCTGCTTGCTGCATATAATGTTAACATGGATGTACCAAACTGGAGGCTTTCGGCAACCTCGCCCTTACTCTGTCAGGATCTGCAGTGCACGCCTGCATTGCACTACTTCCTGGCTCGCCGTACAATAGCCAACCATACGACCGTATGGCACGCACGAAGCTTCTGTCTCCTCCTCTGATGCTGGGCTGGAGCCTGAGGATGCACTGTCATCGTGGTCAGTACAGGTCAGGCTCAACACGGTCACGTTCTGCTCAACAGTGTTCCTGTCAAACATGTCCAAAGCAAATCCCAGGTTGCCAACTTGGCAGCTTTCTCCTTCCACTTCCATGCAAAGCCCATGTGGAGGCTAATCCCTGTGTTGTGGTCAGGGGTTGCAAGAGTTGGCATTCTTGGTTGGGCTGCAGGGTCGGCCATTCGCACTCCTGCCTTGCACTGCAGAAACAGCGTGGCACAAATGCGCAGCATCGTTCAGACCGCACACGCTGATCGTTTGATCTTGCAGTTTTGTTGTCACGGCTAGCATATAGGCATTGGCCAGATTTGTCTTACACTGGGACAGCGCCACTGCACTAGACGTGTCCGCTCCCACATCGCGATGGTCTCAATTCACAAGCCAGGACGAATGGCAACTGAATATGGACACCATGATCACACGGCGCCAGGTTCACAGCTCACACTTGTACTCAAATGTGTCAGTCAAGCAATTGGGCGGTCACATGCAGAACCTCCATTCTACATGCAGTGGGTGCTACACATGGGGCATAAACACGGCGCAGGACCAAGTCTTCGCACCATCACTGCACGCTACATCTGTTACACTTCTGCTACACCTACCAGCTACATCAACTCACCACACCACTCTACCTGTTGCTGAAATGGCGGGTGCTGCAGGTGATATGGTACACGTTTGCAGTTCTGGCAAACAGCGCCAATTTCGACCATCAAACCTGACCGTTGGGAATGTCACTTACTCCCGCCGCCACACACGCTGACACGATGTCCAGAGGACCTTCCTTGGCACCCGATCTAATAATGAGGCTGTCAGATACGAGCACCTTGCCCCGGAATCGATGCGGACCACACGCAACCGATCCGCCCCGGTTAAGGCACCGTGATGGCTGCCACCTGGCACGTGCGGCCACCGTGGCGATGTCCGTCCGTGTCAGTGGTGGCGGCAGGGATGGCTGTGGTGGGGTGTGGCCGGAGCCCACGGGCTAAGGAACGAGTCTAGCATCCTCCCCCCCGCATGCTCTCCCGCACCCTCCTGCAGGCAGAAGGCAGGAGGCAGGCAGGAGGAGGACCTCAGTGCAGTGCAGACTCCGGACTGCGAGAATGCGGCGGCAGGGGCTGCTTGGACATGCATGTACACTGCAGAGCCTCGTGGGCAGCACTGCCTGGCAACAGGTGATGACGTGGCCACGGGGGCGGCAGGCACAGTGCATGCCCACCGCCCGCGCATGTGCACTGCAGAGCCTCGTGATCGGCAGCACTGACGGGCAGTAGGTGATGACGTCCTCTGATGCGTGGGCCGGGCGGTGTTGGTGTGAGTACCGCTGCAGCAGGTGATGCCGGCAGGGCCCGTGCCTTGGCCCCCGTGGGAACCTGTGGGCATCGCCCCCATGGGCACCTGTGATGCGCCTCCCCGTGGGCACCTGTGGAGCCGCCCGGCCTGTAGCCACTGCTGCAGCAGCTTACGAGGCACCTGCTCACGCAGGCACCCCTTGCAGACGCGCTCTGGGCCGGCCGCGCTCTGGGCTGGCCGCATAACAGCCTTCCGCCGGTGCTGCGCAAGTGCCGCGGCAGCGCGGCAGGCACGCGAGGAGCCTGCAGTGCCACATACGCAGCAGGCGCTGCATGCATTGTGGCCGGGAACGGGCGATGGCGCCATGCAAGCAGGCGGCAGGCTGGCGGCTGCTCTGCTGCGCAGCGTGCACAGCGCGTTGCGCAGCATGGTGAGATGCAAACGGCGCAGCCGACTGCAGTAAGCTGCGCTGTGCAGTGACTGGCTCTGGTGGATGCTGGATGCGAGCCATGGATGCCGGCCATGCTGCAAGTGGCTATGGGGGCATGCAGCCACACGTTCGGCCCTGGATGGCACTGGCTGGCATGTAGTCACGCTCACCACGGTCTCTGGCGTGCCCGCGGTGCCACCAGAGTAAGGTGTACTGTGGTAGCCGCTCGCACGGCACGTGCCATCTTTCCCGCAGCATGCACACACGTGGACGCCAGACCCCACTCACGCTGTGTGAAGTTGAACAGGCACCGGGGCAGCACGCAGCATGTCCCTCGACCTCCACATGAGAGCACAGGGGAGATGGGCGCGACTCGTCTTTAGACGTCTGCAGGGTTGAGGGGCGGCCACGGGTGATCAGATCGGCGCGCCGGCGGAGCGCAGCAGGCGCAGCAGCCACGCGGCGCCTTCGGAGCCGCCGAGCCACGAGGAGGACCGGTTCGTGACGGGCGCTCTGACGAGGATGTAGCCCCAGTCGCGCAGCTGCCAGTTGCGCAGCACGGTGTTGCCGGTCTCGCACACCACCGCGCCAACGGCATCGGTGACGTAGTGCGAGGGCCCGTCAACCTCGAGCACGACATGCGCGCCGTGGCCCTCCAGCAGCACGTCCACACGCCGCGTGCCGTCGCCGACGCTCGCCTGCACCGGCAGACACTCACATAACTGCGTCTTGCACGCCTGCAGGTGGCGTGGGGGTGCGGAGGGGGGCGTGCGGCTGACGCGTCACGGCATAGCATGGCATGACATAGCATTGCATGAGGCCCCCGGGGTGCGGGGCGGCTATGCGGCTGACCCAGTTCCATGGGGCGGATGGACTGGCGGTACTCGTTCCGCGCGTATGCATGCACGCTCCTGTACTGATACTCGCGCGCAGGCTGTGCACGTGCAGGCGTTGCCGGCGGTGGTATGCAGGAGCGAAGAGCAAGAGGCGCCTCTGTAGGCTGCATTGCTCTGTGCATGCATGCATGTGGGCACTTGCAGGACCTGTCAAATGATCATACCAAGCGTTCCCGCGCTTGGAACACTGTTGCTGCGACGCGGGACCATGGGTTGGCACCCGGATACATGCGACCAGACTCCAGGGCCGGACGCAGTTCGCACTCCTGGCCACAGCACGCACCTCTGACGTGATGGTGAACTCCGCGAGCTCCGGCATGCCGCACAGCGTGCCCAGCACGGCGCGGTGCAGGTCGCTCACGATGCAGTCCCCCCTCAGCCCCTCAGCCGCTGCGCCCCCGGCCTCCTGCTCGGCCGCGGCAGCTTCGCGGCACGCGCGCAGCAGCTGGCCTGCCTGCTGCCCAAAGCGACCGTCCAGCGCCAGCACACCGCTCACAGCATGAATCTGCGAGCATGCATGCAGGTGAGAGAAGGCACACATATGCATGCCCCGCTATCGAGAACCAGGTGCTCGAAAGCGCTCATGCTTGATGTAGCCTCAGATGGCCATGCTCTTCAGATGTGCGACCTGGCCCCTTGCGATTGTGCTGCTTGTGGTTGTTTGTTTGCTTGCTGCCTGCTCTACCTCAGCGCTGCTGAGGCCTCAATCTATGAGCGTGTGCCACACGGCCTCTCGCGAGCCCTTACGGTTGGCGGTGCGATTTATTCATGCATGTGGTGAAGGGTCTTTTGGCTGCCACTATGCCGGAATGATGCATGATTTGCATGCGCTGTAAGCACGCTGTAGACACCGGCTTGAAGTCGGACGGGATCACAGGTAGCACCGTCCCCAGAGTGACAACACTTTGTCATCGACCGTCTGGCTGGGCCCCCTTGGAAACGCACAAGAGGGCACATAGCAGGAGGGCAACGATCCGCTCACCAAACATGCAGAGGCACAGCGCAGCACATCACAGCACGTCGAGCAGACGCGGTGTGCAGTGCTAGGTGGCATGTGAGATACGTTACAGATGTATGCTCCACAAGGTGGTAGAACACAGAGGCACGATCCATGGCATGTCGGAGGTGGCATGTCGAGCGGACTGGCAAGCACACAGGTCAGGCCTGGCAGCAGACGGGCCAGATGCTCACGGAGGTAGGTGACAGCAGTTGTTTGGGACGGCACACTGTTGCAGGCGTGGTGAACATGAACCACGACTTCGCTCAGCTGTGAGGCATGTTCGCGAGGCAGAGCAGCACAGGGCACTGCGCAAACGCATGCTGGCTGGCAGTGATGCACGTGGATGCCGGCAGGCAGTGATACATGATGAAGCATCTAGATTGCGAAGCATCTCGATTGATGATGCACCGGCGCGTAGTAGCCCGTCGACGCCGCACACATCATGGTGGCAGGCAGTGGCACATCGTGGTGCAGCCGGGGGGACACACCTGCCGCATGCTCCGGAAATCAAACCTGCTACCGGAGTTGTACCGGCGCACCAGCTCCCCCGCCAGCCTCTGCACCGCTTCGTCAAACACCGCCTGCAGCGACCCCGCCTGCGCGGCCGCGGCCGAGCCCTGCGGCGGCGCACCGGACACACCCGCACCCGGCAGCACGGCCAGCACGCCCAGCGCCCACAGCGCATGCGAGAACGTGCGGCCGCGCGCCCCGCCGGAGCCCTGCAGCAGAGCGCGAATCAGCCCCACCAGCAGCGGCGGCGGCGGCAGCCTTGTGAGCGTCACGCAGCCGCTCATCACGCTGACCGCGTGCTGCGCTCTGCATGCTGCGTGGTCGCGGAGGTTCTCCTCGAGCGTTGCGTCCAGCTGCGCCGCGACGGCGCCGTCGCTGACGCGCAGCCGCGCCAGCGCCCACCACACGTTGGCAAGTGACTGGGACCCGACGGCTCCGCGGTCGGCGAGCGCCGCGAACCGCTGCAGCACGACGGGCACCACGTCGGAGGGGGGCAGCGTGAGCAAGCCCCACGCCCAGAGCACGTTGGACACGTTTTGCTCGCTCATGCTCGCCGCGTTGCGCACGACTGCAGCTGCGATCGGCTTCTGGATGCGGGCCGGCGGTAGCCGCATCGTCGCCCACGCCCACATTGTAATGCCCACGTTCTGCGGGTTTGCGTGCGGCGCCGTCGCGACCACCGCCCGCTCCAGCACCACGAACAGGCCGTCGATCGGCTGCCGCAGCGTCGCAAACGCCCAAAGGGTGATGGATACGCTCTGCGGTGTCATCGTCAAGGCCAGCCGCGCCGTCGCCGCTGTGAGGACGTCGCGCGTCGTGGGGGGCACCTCGAGGTTCAGCGTCGCAAACGCCCACCAGAGGTTCGATATGTGGGCCCCGGACATCTCGGCCATCAGCCGGTGGCCGCCGGCCTCGGCCGCGTGCCACACACGCTGCTGCAGCCCGGCGGATGGCCTGGGGGCGGCCACGTTGGCGGTCAGCTTTGCTGCGGCGTGCACAACGTTCGCAAACTGCCGGGATGGCAGGGTGCGCAGGCCGTGGCGCTCGAGCGCGGCCCAGTATGCGGCGCTGTAGTGCCCAATTTTGACCTGTGCGGTGGCGAGCTGCGAAATGTCGATGGGGTCGGAGAAGGAGAACGGGTCAGCTGCGGCGAGGGAGAAGAGGGTGGACAGGTGCCGCTGGAAGTCGGGGGAATGGTGAAGACGCAGGGAAAGGCTGCGTTGAGCTTGGAGGGCCTTGCCGAGGTCGGAGAGCAAGCGGGGCTTCCGCCGGGTCGTCTTGGCAAGGGCGAGTGTGTTGTTGACCACCTGAACAGTCGCTGGGATGTCGGCGGGTCCGATGGAGCCGCGAGGAAAGGCCGCAAGCTGCTGTATGCACTGCAGCGTTCTGTCGGGGAGCTGGCTGGGGGCACAGTCTTCCAGGTGCCGGGCCTGTCGCAGCCACTGCTGGAGTGTGACGGGCTTGTGGTTGGACTTTCGGGGTGTTGACCGTCGCCCCCGTCGGCCTGCAAACCAGACTGTTGACAAGGCTCAGTCGTGGGCCATCCATCCGGGTTTGCTGCGCTGCTGTGCTCCTGCAGCCTGCACTGGGCCGACCTGGCAACAGCGTGGTGCGCAGAAGTCGCACTTTTCTCTCGCTCATGGTACCGGCTGTGTCCTGGAGAGGAAGAATTGACACGGGCACGAGGCCTCGTTTGACGAGATGCATCATTGCCAGTCTTGACTCGCTTGTGAGTTGGCGGTGTTGATGGCTGCACATGCGTGGGGGCGTTCGACCGCGCCGCGATGCGCTTGATGCCAGGGCGCCGTGTCTCATTACAACCGAGTAATGATGAAGCCTTCAAACGCACTGATTTTGCGTGAAATGTGTTGAAGCCAGCTGTCACCTGGATCCCCGGCACGCGCATCGACCGTTTGCGGCCAAACGTACCAGCTACTGTCGAATCATGTCATCGCAAGGCTTATGACACATCGGACATGCAATATTCCGTGATACGTTACTGCTGACATGTGTCGGATTGCGTCAATTGTTGATCTGGGTCACCCCGCCGGCCATGCTTGTTGTAAACAGCTGTTCCTACAGGTCGCGACGATGCTGCTTTTGCTATAAACTGGACACGCGCGCCCTGCTTTATATCTCGCTCGCTAATTGTGCGAACATCGCGAATACCCTTTGAAACATTCGCAACTGTCTCCGGTTCTACGGCACGCTTGTTTGGAGGGGTGGCTACAGGCATCGGAAAGAGCAAGTTGTGCATGCTCACCCAAGTTTACAGAGAGCCGAACGTCACACCTGCACAGGTTTTCATGGTAGAACAGCATTGGAATACAATCTATTTCCTGCTCACAACGTCGTGGAATCGCAAGAGTTGTCCAAGCAGCCCGTCTCGAGATCATGCAACGATGTTGCATCATGCCAGTATCCTTACAGCGAAACACATTTCACTGCCTCCTCAGACACCTCGCCACACGGCTACAGCCACCTGTCTGTGTCGAGTGCCACAGGTCACATGTGGTACAGTCATAATTGCACCCACGTCAGTTGCGCGGCTGGTCATCACAGATGGCTGCGTACGCATGGGGCCACTCGAGTGGGAAGTCACAAGAGGAAGGCTCATGAAATCATGATCGACCACTCTCAGCCACCAGCACTTTGTCACGCAAGCGCCGCTGGCAGGTCGGGACACCGTGCTCTAGTTGGCACAGCATGTACACACAGCAGGCGCAGCATGCACACGTGTGCACAGCCAGCCGCGCCCAGAAACACCGCAGGCACTCCCCACTCACAACAAAGACACGCACGCTGCGTGCCAGCACCGCCGCAATGGTTACACATACATTCAAACTGCGCAAGATCTGACGTTTTTGCCCTCCTTCAATGCTCCAGTGCTTCCTCGCCTGAGCTTACCTGCTGTGTGCTGCGTGCTGTGTCTGCCGGAATGACCCGCACAGCTCCAGCCAGCATTACCAAGGCTATGGCAAGCACACCAACTACGTGGTGCGCCTGGGAACGCGAACATTTTTTTGGTTTTAAACATGCACCTCGCAGAAAGGGGCACACGGGTCTCTACTGGCAGCAGCCTTCTCTACCGCACACGCGCACGTCAGCGCCAGAGTTTACGGCCTATTGTATACATCGCAAAAATGCGCGAGCTACCCCCGCGAGCTGTGCCCGCACCCCATGCACCGACGGTGCCAAGTCCACCCTGCCGGATCTAGCACCATGCATGCACCTTACCTGCAGGGCCTCGGTTGCGACAGAGGCAGGGCCTCAGCGCTATGCACCGGCCAGCTGCTGTCACGACGCTGCCTGAGCTGTATAGCCGGCAACGACTCCACCGATGACCCCTGCTCGGAAACAGGCGGCAGCTGCACTGGCAAAGGCAGCAGGCCACCTGACATGCATGCCACTTGCCAGCACCCATCAACTCAGCGTTGAAAGGACACTTTCATGGCTATTGTATGACCACTCAGCATGCACAGCGCGCAGCATGCATAGCATGCACAGCATGCAGCACGCATGGCATGCAGCGTGCACAGCGTGACTTGGCAAGGCACGCAGCTGCGCATGGCGAGCCTTCATGCACGCCTCACGTGGAGCGAAAGCGGGCGTCGAAATCGGCGCCTCACGTGGAGCGAAAGCGGGCGTCAAAATCGGCGCCTCACGTGGAGCGAAAGCGGGCGTCGAAATCGGCGCGGCTGAGGCCGGTGCGGCCCGCCACAGACGTCGCGTTCGCGGCCGCGGTGGCCGGGGCGCTCGACGGCTCGGCCGCATCGCCGGACCCGCTGCCGTCCTGCCGGCTCGTGACCGTCACTGACACCCGCCGCACAACGGTCTTGCCGTCGTCCGATGTCGATTCATCCCGGGTCTGCGTCGTCACAACGGTGCCGTTCCCTGACACAGACGTGTCGGACGTGGAGTTGCCTGCCGGGCCGGCCACGGGGGCGGTGGTGCTTGCGTCATCGGTCGCGTTGGCGTCGAGAGTGACATTGCACAGGAGGGTGGCGTTGGCCATCGCCATGGTGCCGTTGGCGTCGGCGGTGGCGTTGAAGCCGTCGGCCATGGTGGCGTCGGCCATGGTGCCGTTCATGCCGGAGGTCATGTTGCCCGCGGTCATGTTGGCCTCCATCATCATCATCATGCATGGTGAGGTTACGTTGCTGGCGGCGGGGTCAGTGCCATTGGCATCAGCAGGCGCGGGAGCAGGCGGCTCCGTGGCATTGGTGTCCACAGGAGCCGGCGCGGGGGCGTCTGCAGGAGGTTGTGGGGGAGAGCGCGCCATGGGGGCGGGCTCGCTGGGAGGGTCGGCAGTAGGTTGGGGAGGGGGTGGCGGCATTGCTGGGGGGTTTGGGAGCTGTGCGTCTAGTGCGGGTTCGGTGGGGGGCAGCGGCGGTGGATCCGGCAGCGGGACGGGCGGTGGTATTGGAGGGGGTGTGGGTGCTGGGGGAATGACGGGCGGGTTTTGTGCCACCGGCGGCGTCAGCGTGATTGGGGGTATTGGTGGTGGCACAACCGGGGGTGGAGGCGCGGGCGGCGGAGGGGATGGCAGCGGCGTCGGCGGCAGCTGCGGTGGCGCGGGTGGCGGGGGTGTTGGCAGAGGCGCAGGGGTGGGCCGTGGCACGGGTGGAGGCGCCACCACTCTCGTCGGCGGTTGTGGCGGCGGCATCACCGGCGGTGGTGTGGGCGGTGCAGGCGGTGGCCCTGCGTCCGGTTCAAAGTTGGACGCATACAGGTCAGGGTCAAGGTCGTAGGAGAAACTGTAGTAGACATTGGCAGGACGCAAATCCAAATAAGAACCGCCGTCGTAGTCCAGATCTTGAATCCCCTCGTTCCCCTCGTCCCCCTCGTTCCCCTCGTCTCCCTCATTGTCATCATCAATGTTAGCAGGCACCGCATACGCCTCACCCTCATTTCCCTCGTCCCCCTCATTGCCACTGTCTGGAATACCATCATTGGGGTCGTCGGCGCCCACAATAGCCCGCATAAATTGAGTGCACCGATGCAGGCGGCTCTTCCGGCGGCAGTGACCGTTACTGCTATCCGATGGCACCCGACAGCGCGGGCAAGGTGGGACACACCTGCACGCACAGCATGAGGACATGTCCAGGTTGTGGGCTGTGACGCACTCTTACATGCTGCGCGCGCCTGCCGGGAATAGACTTTGCTATTGCCCTCGCTGCTGGGCGGCTGCTGATCACACAACTTGAGAGCATAACCAGGTTGCCACCCACCAAGTGCGGAGGCGCCGTGACAGCAGTGGTGCAAAGCAGCAGTGGATAGGCCCTGTACACCACATGAGCACATGCATGAGATGCATGCTCGTACCAGCTGCATAGCATATGTACCATGCATACGTATACTGGCATGCAAACAGTAGAGCACAGCTCCACTGGAATCCAAGTGAACCAAATGACCAGGGACAATTTGAGCTGCATTCAGCATGATACGTGATGCATGCACGGCATGAGTCAGCCGGTGTGCTGCGGCACGTGACACACGTTGCATGGCATGGCCCCACCCGTCCCGGTGCGCGCCCGGCGGGGCGCTGACCACACCAGACAACAAGACGCTGACAGGGCTGACCCGCTGCAACCGCGCGCTATCACGCCTGCCCCATCACATCGTCATTTGAATTTACTGGTTTTACCAAATTGCTGAAGTACTATGATTACTGGTGCTTGAATTCTGTTCGTTTCTTAATTTAGAAATTTGGAATATCTAGTTCAAAACATGTTGGGAGTGCGCAGCAGACCCAGCAGCGGCGGCCCCTGTTGACACATGGGATCGCGAGGACGGCTGTGCGTGCATACGCAAGGACGGCTCGCGAGGGTGGCTGTGCGTGCATGCCGTGGGCACTGCAGCCGCAGCATCGGCGGGCACGGATAAAGTGGAGGGAAGCAGCAAGAAGAGGTGGGAAAGGGATCGAAAGGGTAGCACCAGGGTAGCACACGGCAAGGAGCGATAGGAACGCGGGGCGCACTTGCGGCGGTGGCAGCCGTGGAGCAGATGGCGGCCGATGCCGGGGAAAACGTAAGAGTCGTCAACCTCTACCTCATCGTGTGCGCTGTATGCTGCGGCGCTGCAGAGGAGCGCCTGGAGCAGCAGAAGGCTGTGCAGGATGGCAGGCCGCGCCTGCATGCTGGGCAGGCGGCGCACTGCACAGCACAGCACGCGTCAGCGAGGGGGGGAGCGTCTGTCGGCAATGCGGCCGCTGCAACACCACTGACATTGGCGGGTCACGCTGCTGTGTGCGGGATGCAGCGGGCGGCAGGCTTCACAGGCAGCTGGCGCTACCACGTTATGGGGCTGACCGCTCTACAATTTCTCTGTGCGGAGTATGGCAAGGCGGGACGTGGGGTGCCAGCCTGTGCTGTGCAATGTGTGCTGCGGCATGGCACAGCACGGTCCCACAGAAGGAGGGCACGCCAAGCGACGGCCGGGTGCGCAGCTGCACGACACGTGCAGACGTTCGATGGAGACATATCAGGTACGAGTGCAGGAAGTGCTGGAATGGAGTGGCAATGTCGGATATGTAGTTCCTCCCTATAGTGTCTCCCTGAGTACAGGGGGGCCTCTTTTGATTGCGAGGAGAGGTTGAACGAGCTCGAGGCGGAGCCCATGCGGAGCCCATGTGCTGGAATGAGGTGGAGCCCATGCTGGTCCCCAGCGGTACTGGTCCCAAGCAGCTACATATATATGCATTTGCTGCTCCCGAGTAATGCACGCGCCGGATCGCGTGGCAGCATGACGACATAGTGCGTCGTCTGTCTACCACAGGCTGTGGTGGTGGCGGGGGTTGTGCGGCAGCTGCGTCTGAAGAGCGTACAAAGAGACGACTCGACTTGGAGGCGACAGTATGCACGATGGCCTGCCGTTTGTGGCTGTGGGCCCTGGGAACTCCGGAGGGACAAGTTCACAAGTGATGGTGAACCCCGCAACAGTCGTCGGCACACGAGATGCTCGAATCGCATAGTGTCCTGATGATGTGCACAAGTGGAATGTCTGAACAGTGCCTGGTGTTGATGAGAAAGGCTTGCCTGTATTGCGGCCAGCATGATGTGGTAGAGGTGCTGTGCCTGCAGTGGTGTGAGAGGATGTACCGGTCTGGCATAGAGCAGATGCATGGTGGTTGATTGTGACCCTTACTGGGATACATGATATGGGTGATCAAACACAGCCTGCTGTCCGGATGTAGCGTGGCGTGACCACAGGCGAGTTTGCACGGGGCACTACACATGGCCACACCGCTGCGGGTTGCACAGCAGTCCAGCGAGATTGCAGGCAGAAGAGTGTGCAATAAAGGGAGGGGCAGGTAAGGAGAGTCAGGTGCAATGAATGACAGCAGCATTCAGCAGGAGCAGGTGGCATCTGTCAGCCAAGTAGCATCACTGCGGACAGTTGGAATGAGGTGACTCCCAGACTGAACAGGTTGATCCAGCAGTCAGTGAACGACTGACCAGCGCATGTTACAATTAGACTACCATGCTCACAAATGCAACACTCATCCACAGGTGCGATGTATCTCCTTCTGTATGTAGTCTTTCTGGCTGTGCCAACACAGTGTACCCTTCCATTGCAGTGCACTGGACCGGCTGCCACCAACTGAAAGCTCTTTTGCCTCTTTTTGCAGAGGATAGAGGGACACAGGCGTGCAGAAAAGGCAGTGAGCAGTTGTAGAGAGCGGAGTTCTCGGAAGCAAGCAGAACTGCCATCTGAGACTGCCATCCCAGATGCCTGGCCAACAACACACGCAAAGCAGCTGCATATCATCGATGCACGCTCAAAGGCATGTTGATTCTGATGCAGCCTGGTTGGTCTTGAGGCTGGATCACATCGCGATGAATTGCAGTGTCAACTGAACGAATGTACAGCGATCGAGACCCACTTCTGTGACCGTGCGGACAACACGACCGTGCGACCGACGGACCGAAGTGCGAAAACAGCAGAGCACTGGATGAGGTTGACAGGCAGATGACGAAAAGCCGCGCACTCGCGATGGGTGGTAGAGCAGTGTGAAAACGATCAAGCATAACCTTGCGGCGAGCGCGCGGTTGCATGCGCGCGCGGCAGCAGACACGTGTCGCGTGATGCACCATGATGACGAGTACTGCACGCCCATCTGAGGGAGGGAAAATGTGTGGGTGTGTGTGTGTGTTACACGGAGATGAACGCAATAGCCCGGCAGCGAGGGCAACAGAAGGGTGTGCGTGTGTGTATGTGTGCGTGTGTGTGTATGTGTGTGTGTGTGTGTGTGGGCCTCGCGCCATGCGGGCCTTAAGGGTGGGACAGCGCGCTAAAACAAGTCCAGTCAGACAAAGTCACAAACGCAATGGCCTACAGGCGCGGGTAGGCCCGCACACGCCTACAGGCGAGGACTGCATTCCGAAAACATGTCCAGACGTGCGTATGCAGCGTGCTATCTGATGGTGTGCTTACTATGTCTACGGCTACAAGGCTCCAAAGCTTTGCAAAGTTTCCATCGTGCATCACAGTTTGTGTGTGCACATGGCAGTAGCCGGCAGAATACTTGACGACATGCCGCAACCTGCGCTCGGCAGCTACAATTACAACGCCGTTGCAGTGCGCGTGTATGTGCAGACGCCTGAGGCCACCCGACAGTGCACACTGCAGTGTGCAAGGCCAGACTAACGCAGCGGAACTGCCGTGTGAAAGTTGCGAGTGGATAAAATCGCAATGTTGCGTCGCGACGTTGAGTCAAACGCAGATCCAGTGGAGAGGAGCATGTGCCGGCGCGCGGGTTCATGCAGGTTCCATGTGTGACGCGATTGTTAAGCAACAGAACCCGGGAACAGTCGGAACCCAATGGTCTCAGGTCTTGTGAACCAGCGCATGACGAAATAGCTAGTCATGGCGTTCGGAAGGGCACAGCCAGCGTGGACCTCGCATGGTTGCGGGCAGTGTTATCGGGTAAAGGCAGCCTTGCATCATTCCGGCCCCGCTCGGGTGTCAAGGCAGCCGTTTGACATGTGGGTCGCCCGGCGGCGGTACGTAAATGCCTGCGGCGGTTCGATCCGAAACATGGAAACATCACTGTGATAGCAGCACCGAACGCGCCAACCGTCCGCGCGCAATGGCGTGGCGCGCAGCCCGCTGGCGCCCTGCTTCGAACAGGTAATTGATCTACACTGTAGTCCATATATGTGCGTATATACTGGACTCAAGCTGGGCCGCAGGCGTGTGCGCTTGAGCAGCACAGCAGTCGCCCGATCCCGCTCAAACAGCGGCACTGCCCGTCTCGGACGGCCTGAAGCCGCAAGCAGGCATGTTTTATGCTATGATGGTCGTACTGGGTCTAGGAAACGCACGTGCTGCGGGCTGGTGATGCCCCCTGCTCAAATGCCGCTGGCTGATTTCCCCGACCAAGACCTCTTCTGTAAAACTTTGACTCCCTCAAGCCCCGAGGCTCCGTTGGCCCTATGTAGTCAGCGGATGCAGCAACAAGGTGGGCGGTCAAGGTCAGTGAAAGTTGTGCAGAGCTGCGCACGTCAGGCCATCACGATCTCCTCGCGGTCTGATTGGCTCCGGGCAGCGACACGGCAAAGCAAAATTCAGACTGTGACTGGGTAGTGGCTGCAATGTATCGGAGCGCTGTGGGACGTCCGTGTCTTCTACCTGAAACTGTGCATCCTTGGGCGGGCGTGGGAGCTCCATGGAGCCCCGTTAGTTGGTGAAAACTCGAATGAAAGTTCGAAAGACGTTGTGGGAAAAGAAAGCTTGCGGAGTTCGGCTTACCGTCAGGGGACCACAAACTTGACACTCCGCAATTGTCAAATAAGCATCGCACGAATTCGAACGCGCCTGCCGATGTGAACATGGCGTGCGGGGTGTGAAGTTACATGAACAAGGCAAAGCCACCAAGTTGGGCCGGCACGTGCCCCCCCTGCCCAACACCAGCCCCGACTACTGTGTAGACACCACTGCATCATAGGAAATTGGAAGAAATTCCCGGTTGCGTCTTCATGAGATGTTCACATGTTCACGAGAGTCCTCCATGCTGTGTCGTTGCTCAAGCTTGACAGACTGCTGCATGCTGGCCGCCCATGCCAGCCGCGCAGCGCCATCGAAGCCTCATCCAACCCTGCTCTAGTCGACGAGACATGACGGTGCTGCGGCGGCAGCGCGGCGACGATATGCCGATTACCGCGGCAGAGACATTGTGGAATTGTTCCGAGAAACGACTCATGCGACTCAACGTTTCTGACGTCGCGACGTACCCATTCCGCAAGCACGTCCCGCGATGAAAATTCGCCCAGACACGCCATCACACATATGCATGTGACACTTTGTGTACACCTCCAGCTGTGTACACCTGGCACAGTCACTGTCTGGCACAGTCACCCCATGGCGTCATCCATACACACACTACCCAATGGGACGCGCCGCCAAGGACGGCGGCGCAGGATCAAGGATCGCGGTGCAGTGCGATGCAAGGCATTGGGTGATCGGAAGAAGAGCCAGGCAGGGCAGAGGTGTGCAACACGTAGCGGCGGCTTGTCACTGGCAAGACTACCAACATGACGAAGAACTGGAGTCAGCTGCAGGGTCATCCGAGTGATTGGTCCAGCTCAAGATTGCGTGCGCGAGAAGCCACCACAAACTGTGCCGGGTACTGTACCACTCTGAACGGCCGACAGGTGCAGCATGGGTACGACATGTGTTACACAGTGATAGATCTAGGACTCAGCAGCGCCGAGGCAACAGACCAGGCAACATGCAGATAAACAGACCGGCCACCGCAAGCACCAAGGCCACGCGCCGCACGAGCATGGGTACGACATGTGTGGAACGCATGACAGTCACACACGTAGTGCTTGAAAGTCGCCTGTTATATATATATGCTGCCATTAACCCCAACCCCGCTGATCTGTAGCCACCTCCATGCTTCAGCCTTGCCCTCGAGCTGGAAGGTTACATGCGGTGGCAGTAGGCCTGTGACAGGCTGCACATGCAGTGCAACAGGCTTGGAGTTACAGTCAGGGCCCACTTTAAGGCTAGTTACAGTAGAAGCTGTGATCACAGTGCACTGCACAGCTATGGATGTGGCAGTACTACCAGTAGTACTGTAGCATCAGCTAAGCTAGGGGGCCTAGGGGACCGGCTCCACGGCCTGTGATCCCACAGCGAGGCAGCCTCCTTCCTCCCCCGCCACCCCCCATTTGGTGCAACAAATTCAATTGATGCATCAATTCGATTCTGTGACGGCCAGCAGTGGCTTGATGTGGGGTGTGGGGGAGAGCTGCATGTCCACGGCCATGCAGGTGGCAGCTGCAGGGCCCAGGCTATCATAGTGATGACAGTATACTATGTCGGTGGATACGATTGGACTAGAAGTGGACAATTGATTATACTTAACTATACATTAACAATAAACTGGAACTAGATGCGATGTGTTGCACTGTGATAGATCTGGGACTCAGCAGCGCCTAGGCAACAGACCAGGACCATGGCCAGGACCAGGCAAACAAACAAACAAACAAACAAACCAACAACCATCACAAGCCCCAAGGCCACTATCCGCATGAGCAAATGCTATAATGGACCAGTGCCCAAACGAAAGCACAGACACACCCAAATAACGCAGGTGCTTCTATACTGTCATACATGTGATCCTTCACCCAGCTGGAGGATGCCACCTCCAGACATGAGGCTCTATCACTGGTCTGTTGCCTCGGCGCTGCTGAGTCCTAGATCTATCACTGTGCAATACATGAGGCTCTTCGGTGACATTGGCTGAACACCTTGCCAGCACAAGTGCACTGCCATGAATCGTGCCTCTGTGTTCTACCACCTTGTGGAGCATACATCTGTAACGTAGCTCAAGTGCACTGCCTTGCTGGCAAGTGCAGTGGAGCATACACAATTCTGCGTCTTGGAGCATACACCGTTCTGCGAAATTTGAAGCAGCACTGGCACCAAGTCGCAGAGCACAGCGCAGAGCACAGCGCAGAGCACAGCGCAGAGCACAGCGCAGAGCACAGCGCAGAGCACAGCGCTTGCAGTTCCTGTGTCAGTACTACTATAGTATCTCACAGCTCGTGTGCAGCCAAATGCTGGCCATTGGGTCATGGCATGCCGTGATCAAATGCAAAAATGCAACTGCTACATGTCATACTGTGCCAGATCACGTTCTCAGCAGAGGGAGAGGCAAGCACAGGTACCACATAAGCCACTACTGATGCCTGGATAAACAATGATGAAAACATGGTCATGACGGTGCTGCTTGTGATTCATTGTTTTGCCTCAAGCCTTGCAATTGGGCTATCTCAGTGTACACATGCGATGACAAAGCCCAGCCCTGGAATTGGTCACCAACTTGATTTGAAGTCGCCATCAAGCTCATGCATGTACATGTACAGCCTCTGCTAGCTGCTCCAGGCAGATCTCTTCAAGTGAAACTTGGAACTTGGACCGTGCACGTGGAAGCTAACTCGAATTGGGCCCAGTGGCCAACAGATGTGAATGCACTGTTACATCGAGGGGCTCCGATCCAGTGCACCAAGCGAACGTACAACTAGAGTCTAGACTCACATGCTACCCAGCAGATGTGAGCCGGCCAGGCGATCACCTGGCACGAACTGCGCACCCGTGAGCCGTGCTACCCTGGACATGGTCTTTCTGATCACAAACCCGTTTCCTTTCACTGTCGCCGCACTGAACTCCCGCAAGGAGTTCTCAATCCAGCAAGCCTTTGCTCTCTTGTTGAACGGCCCAACCAACGACACTGCCAGCGTGCCAGCGTGTTGAGGTACTGCATGGCATGCGACCCTAGTCTGCCATATGTCTCGTGCACAACCGGCACCACCTTGTACGATCCGTGCACACTCGCTTTGTACTTGTTGAGTTTGAACTGTTCGCGTACGGCGGCCGCGTGCCCCTTTGCCCCCGATGCTTTCCCCACCACAGCCACCCCAGATGGGTGGATGAATCTGACATCTAGCACATACACACCCCCGTCTGGACCCTTTGCTAGGATGTCCCCCCTACTGTCGTCCCTGTAGCGTCTGTCCAGGCTGCGCATCACAGGCTCAATTGATGTGGACACCCCTGCCGCTCTTACTCGACGGCGCCAAGCCGTAATGGCAATATTGATGTTGTGGCGCAACGTCCAGCAGTCGGCATTGTGTCGACACGTCATGGCATGATCTACGTCGCCGGGCAGATGTGAATGCTTGTATACATTTATAAATGTAAATGTCAATTCAATTCCTTGCCGTAGCCGATTACGCCGTTGACATCTCCAGCGGACTGGGACCGAGGTGTTGCACGGAGATCGACGCAGGAGGGCATGCTGCGCAACAGCGACTTGGAGGGCAACGTTGCAAGCGCGCAGCTTGTGCAAGCAACACGCAGAAAAATCCACCAACTACAATGCACTGCACCAACCATACACGAACACACACCACCACCGCTGCACCCATGCCATGCAGTGCCGATGCCATGCACTTCACCCATGGCCATCCACTTCCCCATCCACACCGTGCAGCACCACCCACCAGCACACTGCCATGGCCACATGCGGTCACACACAGGCGATCCTAGATCTATCACTGTGTAACACACAGGCAATCCAAATGGCTGGCATGTGCACTGGTGGCCAACAGCAGTCAGTTGCAAAGACCCCTGGCAGATGCCAGTTCGTTGTACGGCTGTCACTCTGCTGCATATACCAGTAGCTGTGGCTGCCACTCTGCTGTATGTAGCTGCAGCTACAGTTGGGTATGGTACCTACAGTTCAGCCCTGTGTACCAATGCAGGCCAACGAAGCCCATGCATATGCACATGTGCTGCGATAGGCCAGCCTCGAAATCGGCCATTTTGCTAGCAGGGCCAGTTTTTAGGTTTGGTATGCACAGTTCTAGAGTTCTAGTTCTGCGCATCAGCGCGCAGCGGAGGCCTCCGGAGGGCACATTCAGAAGCGCACCATGCATGGCCAGCCAGCAGCTGCATGCATATGACGCACGCGTGGTCAGCAAAATTCGCGCGGGGACTGGGTCACGCCGCGGCATGCCTGGTCTGAAATATGCGGCCCTTCACGCGCACGAACGCGACAATCCAGGATGACTAAATACCGTGCAAGTCCGCCACAGGCCTGGGTATTTTCCTTTTGTGGACCAAGTTTAAATTTGATTTGGTACACCAATCCAATCGCAGTATTGTAATGCGCAGCACCAACGTAAATGCTTCCGTGACGTGTCAGGCTCGGGCACAAGAAGTGCGTCCGCAGGCCTCAACTCTTCACACCACGATGATGCGCCAATTTTCAAATCACGAGTTCTGCAGGCAATGCTGGCGCCACAGTGAACGAGAAATGCCTGGGCGTGCCGCTGTGCTGTGATAACCAAGGCACGTCGCGTCACCATGTGGCGAAGCCGTGGCCACCTGCACAAATTGATGGATCCGGATGTCAGCATGCCATCGCAAATATCCTAACTGCAAATCTTTCCGATGAATGAATACACATGATTCGTGCCCAGGGCCACGCCTGGTCCACGTTGCAGGATCCGGCTCGCAGCGCCGCACCTGTGTGTTCACCCATCCACAGCTCCCCAGGCCATGACACACAAATCTAGATTCAGCTACACACATCGACCGCATTCGCGTCATACTGATTTTAGCTCCTAATATAAGATCATGCCTGATCCCATCCTGCATGGCGATAGCCGACAGACACGGCACTGCTAGAACTTGTAATTGCCGCCTGGTCGTTGTGGTACACACGGAGATCGACACGGTAGCCCAGGTCGCGTGTTTGTGGTGTGACACGGAGAGCCACGCGTGGTTGTGATGTAGTCTGGGCACCAAAGCTGTGCGACCTGCAGGGGGCCCTGGGCACTGGGTTGCAGGCACAGCAGCCTTGCCAAGTGCGTGCAGCCACCTTAGAACTACCCAAGGTGATCACCGTTGATGTGACAACGTCCAGCGTCACTGGACGCTGTACTGGATAGTGGAGATGCACGGTCAATTGTCGGGCTTTTGATATGCCAAGTGTGAGATTCCAGCACAGGGCCCCAGCAGTTCTGGACCATAGGCTTCACCCAGCTGTGCACAGGGCTGAAGCATGTGAGGCAGTATGACAACAATTCAATAGAGCATATCTACAGACAATCCGGCATTGTTTTCCCCAATTTTTTTTTTGTTTTTGTTGTTGTCTGATTGCCAAAAGAACATGTCTCTCATGTTTCTGGAATTGTTTTTCACACCACTCTGAGTGGGATTGGGGCAGCTGGGATTGTGGAAGCTGGCATCAGGGCTTAGATGATGCAGCTGGGTCCCCCTCCTGCCAACTTGAACACTCATGGGCTGGCATGGAGCTGCAAGACTAGATGCCCTGTTGTCTTGTAGTGAGGGAGATACGTTACAGGTGCATGCTCCACACGGTGGTAGAGCACACAGGACAGAAGACATGGCAATGCATGGCAATGCAACAAAAACAGTGTTTGTGACATTCACCATGGCTGAATTCCTAGTAGTAGCTAGGCCCGGGCAGGCTGCGGCCACCTGCCACTGCCTCACTCACTCATGTAGGAGACTGCAGGCTAGGCTCCACTGCCAGTGGAATATGTTCGAAATTTTCATTTAATTGGATCACTCTGTTATTCGGTTGGTTGCTTGCTTGTTTTTGCTCTCACTGCTGGGCTCCGGCGTTGGTCTGCGTGGTGGTGGTGGTGCTTGATCTCTGTGGACATGTATACTCGCAGTGTTCTAATGCAGTGTTCTAATTGGATCATGCTGTGATAGTTGGGTGCCTGGCTGTGCCTGGCGCACAAGCGGGAGGGCTTTTTTATAGTGATGGCTGTGGCACTGTGAATTCACAAGGCCCACAGACTGTCCTCACAGCTCCCCAGAACTTGGATGCACCCATCCACACAACTCGCTCCCTTGCAAGTGTTACACGGAGATGAACGCAATAGCCCGGCAGCGAGGGCAACAGCAGGAAAGCAGACGGCCAAAACCCCGAAAGCAGACAACAGCAAACAAGCAACAACTGTCTCGGGTGAAAAGCCACAACGAACCCATTCCCTTGCAAGTGCAGGAAGCTAGATGAAGCCCCGTTCAGTGCATTCCATTTGCAGTTTCCATGTTCAAGATTGCTGTGTTGATGGGACACCCCTGTGATTTGCTGTGATGTGCTGTGATGTGCTGTGATGTGCTGTGATGTGCTGTGATGTGCTGTGATGTGATGTGCTGTGATGTGCTGTGATGTGCTGTGATGTGCTGTGATGTGCTGTGATGTGCTGTGATGTGCTGTGCTGTGCTGTGCTGTGCTGTGCTGTGCTGTGCTGTGCTGTGCTGTGCTGTGCTGTGCTGTGCTGTGCTGTGCTGTGCTGCAACCGTTCACGAGCCTGTCAGAACTGATTCATAGCAAAACAATCGTGGCCATTGTGGTACACCCCGCCACGCAAACTTGCAGAATTTAGGAAGGCAAGAGAGCAGACGTTGTCATGGCAGGCACTGCATAACAGTCTGACATACTACCGTCTGCTTTTGCCAATTACTACTACCATTTGCAAGACATTGTAATACGCACCAAATGGCACCCGGTGGCTCAGCTTAGATCTATCACTGTGTAACACCCGGTGGCTCAGCCGGCTGGCCAGCTGCAACTAGTGCATGCAGATCAGTGCATTGAAATCAGATCTGGGTGGCCTACTGACATGATGATGAACCGCAGGCATGGCTTGCACTGCAGGAACTTTTGCACGACTCTCGGAGATGAGAGCTTCGAGCCTGCACCAAGTCCCTGGCAATTTAAAGTGGAGGTGTCTTGCGTTGTTTGAAGGCCCTGCAGGGACTGAGCACGCGGCCTGCAGTCAGACCGGTCTGACCTGACCTGTGATTCGAAAGGGGTATCACATCAGGCCATTGCAGCCAATGGCGTTGAGGAGCTGTGCAGCTGCCCATGCTTGACTGCCAGAGATGAAACAATGCCATGGCATTGCTCTGTCTCGAGATTCGCGCACATTGCACAAATGCACCAGACCCCAGATGACATTCTTGGCTTTGCTCGCCCGCAGTCGCATTTGCATCCAGGGTCAGATTGCATGTGAGGGTGTCCATGGCGTTGCAAGTCTGCGGAGCTTTTGCCATTGCCCATGGTGCTGTTGGCCATAGTGCAGGTCATGCCAGAGGACATGTTGCTGCCGGATGGTTGGCCCCCCTTGAGGCCCCCCTCATCAGCATCATCATCATCATCAACCATCATCATCATGATGCATGGCAAGGTGCCATGGCAATGCCAGCAGCGGGGCTGGTGGTGTTAGCATCACCGCGTTGTGGCCGTCTGCGTGGCGTGGGGTGTCTGCTGGAAGTTGTGGGGGAGCGTGCCTCTTGGTGGCAGGCGAGCTCGTGAAGGTCGGCACTAGCTTTGGGACGCGTTTGCGCCCTTCCTGGGGGTGTTGGGATTGAAGGCTTTGGGTTGGAGGAGGCGGCGGTGGCGGTTGCAGTTTTGGTGGGGGCTTGCGCAAGGATGCGGCGTTCGTGTTGGAATTGGAAGCGAGGGCGGCACCAATCGCATTGACGCCGGTGCGGGTGGCTCAGGCGGCGTAGTGTAGGTATATACCTATATATAGGCATCGTGTCCGTGTAGCTATAGGTGTAGCTATAGGCGTCGTGTAGCTATATATATAGGCGTCGTGTCCGGTTAAAACCCAGATGCATCCAGTTTTGTATCAAGCGTACACATACACAGTAGAAGGTGGAGTAGACAAAGGAGTGGCCCACAAGCCTCTCAATGTCGACGTCGCCCTCGTAGTCTCGATCCTCAATCCGCTTACTGCCCTCATCTCCCTCGTACGCGTTGCCCTCATGAGGCCTCGTCGGATTGCAATCGAGGGCCCCCAGCAGTGTCACTGATTACGCTATGAGCGTAAGGCACGAGGGGGTCAATGACGCTGACGTGACGAGCATTTTAACGATAAATAACGAGCTTTTTCACTGATGACGACCTAGAAACGGTTCATGCATGCAGAAGCCCTGTGATGACGCATGCATGTACATGTCACGCACGTCGAAAAGCCGGCATGCATGCAGGATTTTTTGCCATCAACGACGACGGTATCTTACGAATAGCAATCTTACAGCTGATGACGTCGTCATTTAATTTTGGCTCATCAGCGGTGACACTACCCCCAGCACCACAGATCCATCCTCACCCTCATCCCCCTCGTTGCCATTGTGCACTGTTTGGATCACTGCTTGCACACGAAGACCACTTGCCATCGTTGAACTCGTCAATCAAACGCGTGGGCACGAAGAGGCTGCACCTGTGCGGCCCTTGCAGCGGCAGTGGCCAACCCTGTTTGGGACCCTGAGCCTATGGAGTGGGGCAGCAGAGTGGGCGAACGCAGCACGCAGCATGATGTCAGCTGATGCCTCAGATAGAAATCAGTGGATGGCGCCTGTGTGCGGACCCAACAGGAATCACGGGATGCGAGCTTTATGGCCCAACACATGCTGAAGCCCATGCCCGTCGTTTGGGTTTGGCATCACACCCTTTTCTTTTGGTCATCTTTTTTGGTGTACGTGCACAGATTTTTTTGGCTTGGCCCAGCACATCCTCATCCCAATTGCAACTCATGCAAACCTGCAGTGCACGCATGCGCATGGCCGCGTGCACAGGTCCAACCGTATGAGCGGCTCCGACCAGGTGGCAGCTCCAATGCCCGACTGAGTGGGCTGGTCAGCAAGTAGGTCCAAAGCAGCGTCCCTCCGTGGCCGTGACCCTCTTTCGGTCTTGTTCTTCGCCGGTCTCCCGGCTGGGCTTTCGCCGGACTGCATGGGCGCGGCTGTCCGGGCGTCTATGCCTACGCGGGACGCCTGGCTACGGCGGGCAACGGCCGCGTACGACCGTGCCTCGGATCACCAGGCGCCCGCACACGGCGCTCTGCCAGTGCGCCCGCGCGCATCGGGCAGGCGGTCCGGTGCTGCTGGTCGTGCGGGCGCGCTTGGCAACGCAGACCTCCGGGCGGGTATCACACTCTGGGCACACAGGCAACGCGGAGTTGGCGTTGCAGACACCGGCACCGCGGCAGGCCCACCGCGCGGTCGCCTGCGGAAGCGCACTCGGCCGTGGCCTGCTGCTCGCGACCCTCTTGCGCGTGGTCTGTGTCTCCCGGGAGCGGGTTTCGCGCAGTACACTCGGTCCCAGTCCGATGTGGTCTATCCCCTCATGGCGTTGCGGTCGTCGCACCTGCCAGGTGACTATGCTGTGACGTATGGGACTCTTCGGCGCCCTCATGCGTGCTTCCTCTGTCAGTGTGACGTGTACGGCGAACATCGCGATCTGCTCGGGGATGACCCACGGGAGCATAGGTGGTTGCATATTGAATATCTCCTGCTGTTCTGCCCTGCCTTTCCGCTGGGTCCGAATTGACGGGGCTTGCTTTCTTGCGGGTGGACCTGTTGCATGCCCTCGACGGTGATGCGGCTGCGCGTGCCGTGGTGTGCGAGGCCTTTCTTCCGGCCCCGGATTTCGACCTGGCTGCGGCTGTGTGCCTCGTGCCTTTCCTCCTGGACCCGTCGGCTGCGCTTCCGGCTTCTGTTTCCCGCGCTGCCCACGCCCTGTGCACGCGCTTGGTGGCTGCGTTTGTGGCGGACGTTGCTGCGCGGGTCTCTGCTGTCTGTGCGTACGAACCGGTGGCGGTGGGTGCGGTGTGGCTGCCTCCTGGGACCCGGTACCGTTGAAAACGTTGCGGGCGTGGTTGTTAAGGGGGGGGGCTCGTGCGCTGGATCTGGTGTGGCTGTGCGTGCTGCGGTTGGGCATGTTGTTCGTTCTTCCGCCCCTGCTCGCAGGGGTGCTGTGGCCGATGCCCGTTGGGGTGTGGGGTGATTCCCGATTTTTTTATGTTTTTTTAGGTCCAGCAGCTAGAACGCCAATGGGTTGTTTGGCCTTGGGTGGGCGCACTTGTGCAATGGATGTACAAGCAGAACGGGATACATGAGGTGCTGCTGTGATGATTCTGGTAGATAGTCACTCTACCACGAATCCCATGTACATCGCGATGTACATGGGATTCGTGGTAGAGTGACTATCTACCAGAATCATCACAAAAGCTAGGTCCCCTGACATCACAGCAGCAAGACGTGCTGCAGCATGCTGGTTTGTGACATGCTGATATGTGTGCGTGATCCGTGCAGGGGCTGTCTATGATCATATGCGCACAGGCATGCAGCGGCTGTGCAGCCATTGCACACCAAGCCTTGCAGTCCCACCGGCAGCTCTGTGAGGGCTTGTTACATACCAAGAATAGCATACATACATACACTCCCTCAATGTAACAGTACATACACGCTTGGTGCACTGGATCGGAGCCCCTCGTCATAGGCGCCCCACCATGCACAGCCCCGATCACATCGACCAGAGGTGTGAAACGGGGCGACCCCCTTGCCAGCCTCCTCTTCTCACTGACTCTGCAGCCGGCTCTCGAAGCCGCCCGAGCCACTGCAGACTCCGCCGACGCAGCCCTCCTTGCCTATGCCGATGACTGCAGCATCCGCGGCACCGGCGAACCAATCATCAAGGCCTTCACCACCCTGGAGGAACACGCCCACCCGATCGGTTTCCGCATCGGTCGTGAGAAGAGTGCAGCCACATCCATCATCGATCGCAACGCGGCCCAGGCCGTGGCCAACGCCACAGGCGTGCCGCTGCGCCCACACGGCGTCACCTGCGCAGGCACGCCCGTCGTCCACGCCCGCTACGTCAAGGACTACTGCAACCGCCGCGCGACAACCGCATGTGCGAAGATTGATCGCCTCCTCTCTCTCCCCCTGCCTGCCCAAGACAAGTTGCTGCTGCTCCGCGGCTCTGTGCAGCTTGCCCTCACCCACCTAGTCCGCGTCGTCGCGGACTCGGGCAAAGACGCAGTGGCTGCAAGACAGGGTGTTGGCGGCAGCGCGGGGGATCATGAACCACCCGCAGATGCCCACCGTCGCCGAGGAGCAACTCCGCCCACCACTACGCCACGGCGGATTCGGCCTCATGGACGTCACGGAGCACGAGGCAGATGCAGCCTATCTGTCCAGCGCCGCGCTGGCGAATGACGCCATGCGCGATGGCCCACCCGACTTCCGCCCATTCGCCGACGGCGACGTTGCCAAAGGCCTACAAGAAAAATGGACAGCGCTGCGTGCGGCAATGCCGCCGGAGGCCTACTGGGGCCCTGAGGAGCTCGACAACGTCTTCATCGCCACTGGCCTTCCCGGTATGAGCAGAAAAGTGACCAGGGCAGTAGCGCAGACACGGCACGACGCGCTGCTGCAACAGCTGGGCAGCACCCCTGGTGGTGCACAAGACCTTGCGCGCATGCGCAGCTGCGCCTGTCGTGATGCCTCACTGTTCCTGGATTCCCTCCCAACCAACCACATGCTGACTCTGAATGATGGGGATTTTGTGCATGGGATGCGGTTCAGGGGCGGCCTTTCCCCCCTGCCGCCATTAGGTGGGGAGGTGATATGTGATTGCAATGCTCGGGTGAGGACCGGCGACGTAGATCATGCCATGACATTTCGACACAATGCCGACTGCTGGACGTTGCGCCACAACATTGCCATAACGGCTTGAAGCCGTCGAGCAAGAGCGGCAGGGGTGTCCACATCAATTGAGCCTGTGATGCGCAGCCTGGACAGACGCTACAGGGACGACATTAGGGGGGACATCCTAGCAAATGGTCCGGACATGGATGTGTATGTGCTAGATGTCAGCTTCATCCACCCATCTGGGGTGGCTGTGGTGGGGAAAGCATCGGGGGCAAAGGGGCACGCGGCCGCTGTATGCGAAAAGTTCAAACTCAACAAGTACAAAGAGAGTGTGCAGGGATCGTACAAGGTGGTGCCGGTTGTGCACGAGACATATGGCAGACTAGGGCCGCGTGCCATGCAGTACCTCAAACACGCTGGCAGTGTCGTTGGTTGGGCCATTCAACAAGCGAGCAAAGGCTCGCTGGATTGAGAATTCCTTGCGGGAGTTTAGTGCGGCGACAGTGAAAGGAAACGTGTTTGTGATCAGAAAGACCATGTCCAGGGTAGCACGGCTCACGGGTGCGCAGTTCGTGCCAGGTGATCGACTGGCCAGCTCGCATCTGCTGGGTAGCATGTGAGTCTAGAATCTAGTTGTACATTCGCTTGGTGCACTGGATCGGAGCCCCTCAATGTAACAGTACACACACACTGCAGCGCAGATGGACGATTCAAGGCACCTCAAAGTCAAGCAGCAGCCGTTCATTACCCCTGCCTGATGTAACAGTGCCTTGAGGCAACGGTGTTTCTCTCCATCACTGACGCGCCAGATGTGGTCGCGTCGATGTCGTGGTTGCATAGATGTAAGAGATCTCTTACAAAGCACCGTGTCATGTACACGGCCATGCGGACTGCCCCCACATGCGTGAATGCCTGCAAGTCAATAGCACCAAGTCTGTCAATCGAGAAGCTTACAACGCATCTATCAATTCCCCGTTCTCGAAGCATCATTGCTTCAACTCACCGGTCGTCACCCCATTGTCCCTTCCATGTGGCTGCCCTCAAGCGTCTATCCTCCAACAACCCGGATCCTGTGCAACCTTGCCCAGAAGGTTCTGGACTGGAATTTGCCGCAACAACTGCGGCCGCGCCACTACTCCCACCCAACAGCCTACAGCGCGACATGCATTCACAGCATGCCTTCACAGCATGCGGGCAGCATGCCACACATCATCTGCCAGCTGGGCCTGGGCTGCCGATCTACCTCTTCGTCTGCCGTAGCGCAGCGCTCAGCTTGCGGCGACCGGCAGTGGTCACGGTCCCAAGCCACCCCCCCTCGATAGAAACCGCCCCGTCCCAGTTCCGTGTCTACTGCTGAGGCTGTTGCTGCTGCTTCATGGTGGCGCCGCTGGCGGCCGCGGCAAACGCGAGCATGTCGGCCACTTCCTGGATGACCTTGGCCGTTGGCTTGCCGGCGCCGTGGCCGGCCTTCGTGTCGATGCGGGCCGCGAGTGGGTTGCTCTGCCGACCGTCACCGCACTTGACCAGCCGGTGCTGCAGCTCTGCCGTCAGCTTGAACGTGTGCAGCGGCGACACCCTGCATGCGTGCCTGGCTCATGCGTGCTGCGCGCCACAGCACGCCACATGCAAACGCAGCACGCAGCACAGTGTGGACAGGCACCGGCAAGGGCCGCTGACTGCCCTGGCGGGCTTGCGATCAACCAGAATCATGATGCCATCCGCAGCACTGCACTGCTGGTGGCAGCGCCCTGCGCGCTGGGCACGAGTCACGCACACAACGATCGGCCACGCGGGTCGCACGCGTAGCACAAGCACGGCATGCAACCGGAAACCGCATGCCCAGCGTCACGCACGCTACGTGCAGATCGATGCATTGCGACGCGCAGTGTGCAGATCGATGCCCGGCGCACAGTATGCAGATCGATGCATTGCGATGCGCAGTGTGCAGACAGGACGGCACGCCGTGCTCTGTCAAAGACACGTAGAAGATACACTGGATGCTGCTGGTTACAGAACAAATACGGGCTATCGTGACTAGCGCACGGTTAGCGTGCACAACGCCTGCGGACAATGCATGCGCAGTGATGAGCGGGGTGGCTAGCGCTAGCCACGCCATGAGAGTTACGTTACAGATGTATGCCACGCCATGGTCGGGCCCGCACCGGTCGTCGTGGGAGGCAGTTAGCAGCAGCATTGCCGGGTACTGCCCCTCGTCCGGCAGCCGCACGTTGTGCAGCGGGCTGTAGCCTAGCAGGTACTCTGCCGCCTCGGCCTCGTCCGGGTTCCCAAAGTCCGAGCACCATGCATGGCCGACCGTGAACTTGTGGAAGCGCAGCATGTCCATCACACCCACCTGCAACGGCTTGCATCGCACTGTGCTGCCACTCACGTGTGCTGCGTGCTGCGGTTCATGCATCTGTGCAGCGGCTCTGCCTACTGGTGCATGGGCAAAGGCTTGTCCGTATGCGTGCGACAGCTCCCGCAAGGGAGGGCAATGGACATGGCTGTGGTGCTGTTGAACACCACCACAATGGTGCCTCTGGGAGCGATTCGCACTCTATACAGGCAAACTGTGGGCCTCATCGACAGACATGCACGAGCAAATTCCAAACGTCTGAGGTGCTTGGACAGTATGCAACAGGAGTCAAGCAACTGTCCACTGCCAGAAAGAATGAGCCGTTCTGTATGTGGCAAGAGGCAGTCAGTAACATGTCGTTACTCTTCATTTGTCCTGTGCACCCTGAGTGCAGGCTGAGCAGAGTTTTGGCGCTGAGCCTGCACAGGCTGACTTGTACCTCAACGGAGAGGCATCACAGGTCCGGGATGGACTCCACACGAGAGGCGGGGTACCCCTGCCACAGCTCCCAGCCATGATGCATGCGCAGGATGCATGCGCAGAGAGGTAACGCGCGGCGCACCTGCGCGAGGATGCATGCGTACAGATCAGGGCGCTGGTTGGCGCAGGCCGCAACGAGGAGGCCGCCGTTGGAGCCGCCCTGGATGGTGAGCGCGGCCGGGGAGGTGTAGCCGCCGCGCACGAGGTGCTCCGCGCACGCCTGGAAGTCGTCAAAGACGTTCTGCTTGCGCATCAGCGACCCGTCATCGCGCCACTGCCGGCCGTACTCCCCGCCACCGCGCAGATTGGCCACCGCGAAGCAGCCGTCAAACGCGCGCAGCCACGCTAGCCTGCACCGGCAGCGGCGCTGTGACGCCGCGCTGCGGCTTGGTGCCATGCTGTGCGGTGCTGTGCCATGCTGCAGCTCGGCAGCAGGCTCACCGCACGGCATGTGATTGCACAGGACTCATACAGAGGTATTGAATACCTCGGTCCGGTGGCATGGCTTTGTTGCGGCAGCGGTACGGCAGGCTGCTGGGCCGGAAACTGCGCGCGAAGAGGATTGCAACCGCGTGCTTGGGGTCGCCGCAGAGCAGCCGCGCTGCGGCCGTGCTGTGGCCGTGCGCTTTGCCCATGAGCGCGGCCGCCCCTGCCCACACCGTGGACACCATGCATTGCACACCATGCATTGCACACCATGCATTGCACACATGGCGTATCCGGCGCTTGTGCATTGCTACTGATGAGCACCCGCAGGAAACACGCGCTTGTGTGCATGCTGGGCGTTGGCAGCACATGGCTTGGGTGCGTGTGCGGTGGGTCTGTGTGACACGAAGATCGATGCAGGAGCCCAACAGCGATGGCGGCAACAAGCAAACAAGCAACCGAGTCGCAGCAGGCGGCCGGCAGCAAGCAGCAACACGCAAAACACCCGACAACCAGTGGATCTGTGTGGTAGGGTGCAGCTGCATGGCGCAGGGGTGCGCACCGCGAGGCGCTGAAGGAGGGCTGCAGAGGGATGTTGAAGCCCCCGTAGCCATACAATAGCGCGGGCGACTTGGGCCCGAGGGGAGCGGCCTTGCGGTGCACGATGAACATCGGCACGCGGGTGCCGTCCTTGCTCGTCACAAACACCTGCTTCGCCGCGCACTCGTCGGGGTTGTGTGGCACGCTGAGTGCCGTGCGCTGGAAGACGGCCGGCTCGACCTCCGGAACCTGCTTGCCCTGCTTCGCCGGCTTTTTGCCTGTGAGCGGTGAGCACACGGTGATGAACCTAGGCGGCAAATGCATGCGCGGCATGCGTGTTGCAGGCAAGCGATGGGACAGCCTTTACTGTTGAAGCTTTTGCAAGCGTCACACCCGCGGTGCACCCGCTGGGAGTGCAAGGCTGGCTGGTAGTGTATGGGGGCCATGGGGCTGGCGGGTGGTGGTAGTACCGCATGGGAATTTTTTGCACGTGGCATGTGGTTGTGAGTCGTGGAACTCGGTGCGAGCGGCAAGTGCTACATGCCCGGATCCCCCTTGCAAACGAACACATCACATCGGCCTGCGGCAAAATTTGGCACATCACGCACAACGTGCCGGCAGCAAACCAGTGCAAAGCTGGTAGACAGCTACTGCATTTGATAACGGCATGCCCAGCGCGTCCCGGCATGCTGTGCCTGCCACGGGCATGTCTTGCGGGCAGAGGCAGCACCATGACAACATCGCGCACCAATCACGCATACATGCAAGATGCTGTGCTGTGCTGTGATGTGTTATGTTGTGCTACGTTGTGCTGTGCTGTGCTGTGAAAGGGCACGCACTTTTCGAGTCGTCCCCGTCGTCCGCGACCGGCGCGGCATCCGCACGGAAGATGGTGGAAGGCTCCACAAAGCCGGTGAGGGAGAACCAGAACTCGGTGGACGCGCGCAGCGGCTCGGTGCTGATGCCGGACATGGTGCCGAGCGTGGGCAGCGGCACGGTGGCCAGGAGGGCGCCGTCGGAGATGCGGCGGACCTCGGCGACGTCGAGGACGTCCCTCAGCCACTGCACCACCATCACATCGCCCTTGAGCGCCTGTGCGCCCTGCACACGCCGCCAACGCGCTCACGCGCCTCTCTGACCTGTGTTTATACCTAGCCTTTGGGAGCCTGCAGGCCCTACAGGCTCCCAAGGACCTGTCTAGGAGGCTCTACCTCTAGGAGGCGTCAGGAGGCTGCAGCTGCAGAAGGTCCATCACTGGCGAAGCTCAGTGATCAATGCTGCAGGTGCCCGACACACATGCATGCGGCGAATGTGGTGATGGCGCCATTTGTGCAGCGCTGATGCCAGCTTGAGGGCAGCTGAGGGATGTGGGTGCTTTGAGCAGTCAACCGGGTTCGCAGTCTTTCCAGCAGGATCCAGATGAGCCACGCTGCCGGTCATGCGCCGACATGCTGGCAAGCTTGCGCAAGCACACCGGGTGGCCAGAGGGGCGCCACAGCAGCCGGGGCGGCGCACCTCAAGCGTATCCCGCGGGTTCTGAGGCAGAACCTCCCGGAACTTTCCGGCTGTCAGCGCATCCACCGGCGCGGCTTCCGCATCTATCGCCACGATGCGGTTCCGAGGAGCCTTCGAATTCGTCATCAGCGTCAGCCACACCCCGTCGACCGCAATGAGGCTCCACCGGGCAGCAAACGTCCCGGCGAGCCGCTTGAACGGCAGCCGCGGCTTGTCCCCGGCGCCCCCGGCCGCCGCCGCCTCCGCCGTGCCGGTGTCCGCCGGCGCGTAGTCGGCAAATCGCAACGCACCGACGTCGTCGCGGGGCATCGCGGAAAGGTCTAGAAGGAAAGCGAGGTTAGCGGGCGCGCAGCCGTCGGACACAGTGAGCATCAGCCACCGGCCGTCCGACGTCGCACTGGCACCGCAGATCCAGGTCGGGTGCGCCGGCTCCGCAAACAGGCAGGCATCCTCCTCCTGGGGCTTGCCCAGGCGGTGGTAGTACACCTTCTGGTTCACCGCGCTGTCTGTCTCGGTCCCCAGGTTATCGCTCGCCGGCTTGTCATACCTGCATACATACGCATGCATGGCATGCATGCACACATCACCCCACCCTGCTAGCATTGCATGCAGTCTTGCCTCAGTAACCAGCTCACCTTTTGATACTGAGACACATGGGAAGTGCACAAAACCAAACACCAACCAGGCCGGACATCGCTTTACAATGCCGGCTGGGAAAGAAGCCAGGTGGGAGATCGCCGTGGGGGGGGGGGAGAGGGGGGGGAGGGACCACGCGTTGGTTACGCATTCGACAAATGCTCTGAAAAGTGTCCATGAAAGCTGCTGTATTTGGGAATGCTCACCCAAAAGATACTAGATGAGGGGTTCTATCTAAATACTTGGCGGGAGTACGGTACGGGTCGTTCTGCATGTTGGGGCGCGCACGCGGAGTACAAGAATCCGAGGCCGTCCGCAGTCCAGGACACGCCCGAGTGCTTCACGTGCTGCACGACATCCTCCATCTCCGTCGTCTCTCCGTCCGCGTCGATCTGCAGCACCCGCACCGTGCGCCAGTCCGAGCCGCTCTCCGACAGCATCACTGCTGCGTAGTGCCCTGCACATGCACGCTCGGCATGCATGCTTACTGTGATCACCCTCGCATGTGATCACGTGAACCCAGCCCCAGCGCGTGGTCAGTGACTGCACTAGCAGAGACCGTTCACTCGGAAAGTGGGAGGGGGTCACTGGCATTACACTGTGACTCACGTTGCCTGGCGCCTTTCAGAACACACCACAGCATTGGAGTAGCCCGCGAGGAACAGATCAATGCTTCTCAGCAGTTTCCCAGGAATAAAACAGTTTGGCGATTGGTTGCGATTGCGCAGGCAAATTTAAGTGCGTCTGATTGTGGAGCAATGCATGGAAAGTGCTTGCAGAGCAACGCATTCACCTCAATCAAAGCGCGTCTGCCACACTCAAAAACGCAGAAGACCAAGGAGCATGCGGTGATGGTGCCCAGGCTCTGTAGAGCCAATGGACACAGGTCCACGCACGCGTCACTGTCAGGATTGCAGTACAGCCCCACCAGACTGTAAACTTACGCCACGACAGCACACCGCAACGGGCGTGGATGCAGAGTCATCTTCCTGGACATAAGCTTTTCTACATGCACACGGCAGGATGGGCCGGCGGGGGAAGGGGCGGGGTTTCGGCACGCGTGACGTGAGCGCGGCTCGCACCATTGTTGGTGAACTGGATGGAGCTGAGGGCGACTGTGCCGTCCTCGGACAGCGTGTTGGGGTCGTAGAAGACCTTGCCCTCCTCGCCGGGAGCGTCACAGGTGTACAGCGTGTCCTGGTTCTGCAGGCCTGTGTTTCTGAAGTAGTACCATCGATCTGCAATGACACTGCACTTCTCTCCAGATCCATGCATGAACGCCAGGTGGGTCTTACTGCGGCCTTACTGCGGCACCCAGTGTGTGACGTGTTTCCAGAGTGGTGCTGTGAGTTACTGCCTGGCAGCGCAGGTGTGCGTGGGGCGGTCGTGGGGTCGAGGGTTAAGGCTGGCGCACCGCCTCTCTTGAAGGGCATGTGGCTTCGGGGGTAGTCCATCAGCTTGGTTATGAGGTCCTCCAGCTCACCTCGGCCTGGGCATTTCTCCAGTACGCTGCTGGATAGCTTGTTCTGAGCCTCGATGACTGTATGGCATTCAAAGTTGAGTTGGAATGATGGCATGCACTCCATGACCCCAGCGTGGCTACTGCAGACGCACATGACTTAGTTTCTTCGCTATCTGGTTCTTCTAGCCAGCGGTACGGATCTGCAACCTTCATCCCGTGCAGATCGTCAACAACATCGCCGCGCTGTACTTCTGGGTACCGCTCAGGCTCAACCGACAGTCCTCCGGCAGCAGCTCCTGTAACGTTGATCACGACTTTGCTACAATTTAGATGTAAATGAGGCAATTCGCATGCCGGTTGCCGAATGCCTGGCTTCCATGGGGCACGCAACGTTCTCTTCGTGACCACAGTCAATTGGAAACGTACCGACAGCCGATGGCTTCGGAGGCGCAACACCCCGGCTATACTTTGTTAGCTGAAACTTGATGAACGGAGACCGCTTGGTGATCCTGATTACGCGTGTGTACATCGCGATACCTGCGATGACCGCAGTAGCTCCTACAGCTGCAAGGGCGATCCTCGAGGAGGAGGAGGAGGACATTTCACCTCCTTGCTGCAACAGAGAGTCGCGGAAGACTTATCGCTGTATCCGGCTGTACGTATGTGTTATGTCTGGAAGGCCAGATGGCGCCTTGTGCCGAAATCGCGGGTGAAGGATATGGCAAATGTCCGGGAAGCGACACGGTCTTCTGGAGCGCTTGGCGCGTAACACCGGAAGATGGCCTGGGTCATGCATGCCTATTGAACCCGCTGCAGCAGCAATCTCATCGTCGACAAGGTCTCTGAACACACAGTACAACATCTCTGGTCCAGTAAAGTGGATCCCATCGAAAGTGCATGGCGACCAGTGCGCTGGACACTTGTGGCCGCGTACCGCCGAGGCAGCATATCCCATTACGCTTTGCGGTCCAGCAGCATGCAGCACGGAAGCGGATTTCCCAGAATGCGGCATTCCGCATCATCTACCCGTGGTGTATCAAACCGCGCGGCTGTCTGACTTGGTACAATCCAGATCTTCTCTGCATCCACACGGACGAGGTTTGTGGTGTACCATCGTAACGTAGCCACGAGCCAGAGTACCGTACTCAAGCGTGCTCAAGCCAACTTGAAGCCACACTTTCAGTCAACACTGCTGTACTATTTGGACAGGCTTCTATCTGCATCATGAACAAATACCGCAGTCTGGCAGCAGGTCTGGCAAACGGCTGGAGATGCACTACCAGCCATGCCATCATCTGCACAGGCACTGAAAAGGGTAGTTCACCTACAGCGATGGTCAAAGGCACCTTCTCTCGTTGCAGCAGTAGCCACCAACTCAGGAGAGGGTCGTCTGCGGCACCTGACTCGTCTCTGGCTGGCAACACGCCCTGCTTGACCTTCAGTCTTTATCATGGCTCCTCAGCACTTGCATACATCCGTTATTACGCAACCGGTGATTCCTCTGCACAACAATATATAGGTTTGTGATCAGAAAGACCATGTCCAGGGTAGCGCGGCTCACGGGTGCGCCGTTCGTGCCAGGTGATCGCCTGGCCGGCTCGCATCTGCTGGGTAGCATGTGGGTCTAGACTCTAGTTGTACGTTCGCTTGGTGCACTGGATCGGAGCCCCTCGATGTAACAGTATATATATATATATATATTTTTTTTTTCCGGCTGTCGGCTGGTGTTGCGTGCGATTCGGTAGAACAGCCGTGATACTTGAAAAACTGCAGTGCAGCTGCTCGACTGCCAGTGTGGCTCTCCGAGCACACAGATCGTGTGCCCGCCACCTCAGCTGTGACACAGCCGGTATTGAAAGCCTGCTAGCCTGGTATCAATCAGGGGGTGTGGATGTTGCATGCATGCTGTGGGCAGCAGGCACAGAGGCTCTCAAGAGCTCCTCTAGAGGCTCGTTGCTGACCACTGCGGCCTGGCCTTCAACCTATACGATGGATGTAGGGCACATGCTGGCTGAAGCTTGAGGCCCGCTTTTCCAGTTTCCCTCCACAGCGTGCAGCAGCGTCCCACCAAACACTCCGTGTGATTTTCAGTCTTGCAAGCTATGGCGGGCATCACTGGGTGCACGAAACAGGGGACCGGTCAAAACCCAAACTCATCCTCCAAAGTCATCATCTACTGACTCAAATCCTCCAAAGGGGCAAATTGGCAGTGTGGACACAGCGCTGCAGGTACTCACTTCACAGCATGGGCTGCGCCACAGCGCACATGTCCAACCTGATGCGGCCAGCCGGAAGCGACCGATCAGGCCAGTACACCACTGCAGCTCATGATCATTATTACCGCACTATTCATGATCATTATTACAGCACTGATGCGTCACTACACCAGATGTGCATATGTCCGTGCCCACCACCACACGCATACGGTGGGCAAGTCCAAGCTTAGGGAGAGTCCAAGCCTAGGGAGAGCCTACGGCAGCTGAGTACGCGATGCATCGGGGCCACACCATTTCGTATTCGGTTGCCCTCTGCAGGGATGCGCCGCAGATGCGGCATCAGCAAGGGGTCTGTAATGAAATGGAAAAGTAAGAAACTACATCATTATAACCGGACCACCGGGCCGCACCACCACCATCGGGGCCGAAGACTGAGCCTGGCTCCTAGCAGATTGCTGGCGGACTCCCGGCGATGCTAATTCAACGCCCACGACCACATGCTGGGTCAGCATGGCAACACAAAACAGACCACAGCAATAGAGACACAGGCACGGCCACAGTCAATTGAAGCACAGCGACACAGGAAATGCGGCCGTGGCAAAGGGCGGCCTGGCAAGCAGAACCCAGAACTCATGTTCATGGCAAACGTGCTGCTTCCCACTTCCTGCAGCGAATCTTGCCCTTTCCAGCTCCCCGCAGCACGCCGCATCACGCGGAGCATGTGGAGTTTGGGCACCGCGCAGAGCAGCAGCGCGCAGCAGCCCCGTGCCCCGTTGATGTTGCGGCAACTGCTATAATGGCCATCTGCTGAGAGAGCGGTGCGTGTTCAAAATGCTATCTGCCGGTTTCAGCAGCAGGCCTAGGCGCACACAAGCGTGGCACCAGGCATGCATGTTAGCACCAGGCATGCATGTTAGCACCAGGCATGCATGTTAGCACCAGGCATGCATGTTAGCACCAGACATGCATGTTAGCACCAGGCATGCATGTAAGCACCAGGCATGCATGTTAGCACCAGGCATGCATGTTAGCCAGGCATGCATGTTAGCCCCAGATGCAGGCCGCTTTCCCATCGGCATGCTGCTGTTGAGCACCCCCACCCCCCGGTCTATCACGTCTTCTGCCTTTGCTTCCCCTCATTTCCCTCGTTGCCCTCGTTGCCCTCATTTCCTTCGTTGCCCTCATTTCCCTCGTTGCCCTCATTTCCGTTGTTGGAGCTGCCGCGACCCGAACCGGACTTGCCACGCCCATTCTTGCCCCTGCCCTTTGTGCTATGCTTCTTCCCCTTTCTGCCCTCGTCGCCCTCGTTCCCTTCATTCCCCTCATTGCCTTCATTCCCCTCATTGCCTTCGTTGCCTTCATTTCCCTCGTTCCCTTCATTGCCCTCATTGCCTTCATTGCCCTCATTGCCCTCATTGCCTTCGTTGCCTTCATCACCCTCATCCCCCTCGTTCCCTTCATTCCCTTCGTTGCCCTCATTCCCTTCATTGCCCTCATCCCCTTCATCCCCTTCATCACCCTCATCTCCTTCGTTGCCCTCGTCCCCGTCTTTCTCGAGATTCAGATCAGGATCAACGATCTCATCGTACGAGTACGACACATCGTCATACACATACGACTGCCCCACATCCTGCTCCTGCGCGTAATCGTTGTCATAGTCATCCATCATCACCCCCTCGTTGCCCTCATCCCCCTCATCCCCCTCGTTGCCCTCGTCTCCATCGTCAGAGGGGCCCCCTACGCGACCGTCGGCCGGCGCTGTAGCCGGGGAAGGCGTGGGGGGCGCGGGGGGCCCGCTGTCACTATCGGGGTCATCCGGAGGCGGAGCAGGTGCTGGCGAAGGCTGCGGCTGCGGAGGACGCGGTGCGCCGGCTGTCTGTGGCCGGGTACACCTGAACACCCGATTGTTCTTCTTGCAGTGCCCGACACGGGTAAACCGGTTGCGGAACTTGCAGCGATTGCAGACCGGCATACACCTGCACAACACCAGCCACAGATCTGACGTATTGCAGTGCATCAATACCAGGCAGTCCAGTGGGCGGCTGCTGCATGCTGGTGTTCTGGAAGTCGAAATTCGAGCTGAGTCTTGTGTAAACGAATGCATAAATCAGGACTGACGGCACATGGGTTGGAGCTCTCAGTTTTCCTGCTAAAATCACTTTCAATAAGGCAGCCTTCAGCGAGTCCACTCCGGCCAGCTGGGATGCGATTGGAGCAGTGTGTGGTGATGGCGTTTTGCAGGCGACACTGTTGTTTGGCCATGGCCAGGGCTCCTCAGCATCGCAAACTCTCATATATAAACACCGATGAGCACACATGGACAGAATTGCATGACGTTCGCGGCTGCGTAGGGCGCACCGCCGCAGGTGGCATCCATGCAGCAAGGACCTTCGGCTTGTCGAAATGCTGCCGTCTTGCTCCAGAACAACAGCATCAGATATGGTCACTTCCAGTCGTGTCTCTGTGATCCAGGTAGTTTCCAATGCGTCCGTCACAGGTGCTAGCTGTGATTGCACTCCGACAGTGCCCAAGGCACCTGCAGTGCCGGGAAGGAGAAATGACAGAACTGACACCGCTGTGACGACGCCCAATGAGGAGAATGAACTCATGCTGGCTACGTTTCGCAAAGGCATAACTCGCTACAGCAGGCGGGCGAAGACGCGCAGATGTGATGACTTCGAAGCTGCTCTAGATCTGCGGATGGTCAGGGAACTGTTGCAATTGCAAGCGCACTGACAGGTCCAGCAACACCAGGGCGACTGCCGCAGTGCAGAAGGCGTGCATGCAATTCCACGACAACGGCTACGGCGCTCTGTTCGTTCGACTGCCTGCCGTGACTGCATGCCGAGCACTTGATCATGAGCGGTGCGCTGCGCACCAGGTTTTGTGCGAGCTTGGGAAGCGCCTGAAGGGACTGCGAAACTCGTACTCGTGGCGCAGTCAACGGGTGAGCCATCTGCAGGTAGGGAAGACCTGTGACAGGTAATCCGCAGAGACATACATGGTCACCGTCCCCCAGTATTACAATGTTGAACTAGGCATGTTCGAACATGACATCTTCGCTCGCGGGCTTTCCGGAACGGATACCCCGGGGCGCAGAATTATAAGTTTGTGCGGTCGTGCGTCATGGATTTCCGCACCAAAGGCTCATGCCCAGCAGCTGCGCAATTTGTGGTGACTATGTACGCCTGTGGTCGACTGGTCATGTCCACCTGGGATCAGCGACATGCGGATCTGAATTGAGTATCTCGCATATACAGAAGCTGCTGTGTTTCTGTCTGTGTACGGCGCTTGGCCATGGTGATTGATTTTTGGTGCATTGCCATGAATCGAGCCTCTGTGTTCTTCCACCTTGTGGAGCATACATCTGTAACGTATCTCAGTATCTCGCAGGCAGCCGGCAGGCAGCTGGCGGTAAGGCAGATGTACAGACTCTCCAGTGCACTGAAGCAGCAAAGAATCTGAGCTGCAAATTTCGTAGGTGGACTATTCCAGACTCGCCATGGTTCTGAGATCAAGCATTCAAGTCATGAATGCACACACAGAGGACCTAGGCCCAGGGTGTCAAGGTCAACCTCGACACCCGAAAACTTGGCAGGTTACACAACCTGTAACTAGTAACTCTGAACTCTGTTTGCGACCACCCACTGCCCCCCGCAGCGTAATCCAGAACGGGCAGATCTCCTCGTGATTAAGCCCTGTGACCACGCCTTGGCTGATGTGTGCATGACACATCCTTTGGCTCAGGTGCCCCTGACAGGCTCGCACGCCGCCAGCCAGATGCCGGCCACACACTCCTTCCACCGTGACGCGGCCGCGGCCGGTGCTTCCTGTGCTTGGGGGCGCACGCCCACATTCTGGCACGTGGTTGTTGCGACTGGCATGCGAGTTGGGTCACGGTGGGGCTGTGTGTTACACTGTGATGGAGCTAGGACCCAGCAGCGCCGAGGCACAGAGTAGTGGGGCTGTGTGCAGTGGTGCCGATGTTGGTGTCTGTGGGTGGGGCTGAGTGTGGCTGGCCTGTGTATGGCTGTGCGTGTGTGGTGGTGTTACACAGAGATGAACGCAATAGCCCGGCAGCGAGGGCAGCAGCAGGAAAGTAGACGGCCAAAACCCCCGAAAGCAGACAACAGCAACAAGCAAGGGTGTGTGATGGTGTACGCTGGTGCGTGATGTGGCCGGGTGGCGTGCATGGATGTGGCGTGGATGACGTGCTATGTGCGCTGGTGCGCAACCGTAGCAGTGGCTCGCAGCTTGTGGATTGTTGCATGATGCTGCATTCAGAAAAGTTCTGCCCGCCGCAATTGCTAGGAGTCAGTCGCTTGATTTGTTGCTGTTGCCCTTTCTGCTGGGCTGCTATATCAATCTCCGTGTAAGTGGATCCGCGCAATCCACGACCTGTACCTCGTCCTGCAGGGCCCTGATATGCACCATATCAGCTGATTAATCCGTCTACTACCAGTAGTACTGGCCAGACTGATATAGCGCTGTATCGCACTTCATGAGCCGGCGTTCAAGATGGCGCCAGTTCCCCTGGGAGATGCCGAGAATTGTTACAGAGATGAGCATTTACTTGTACAACCGTGTGCGTCTGCTCTTTCTGTCCAGCGCTGAAGGCGGCAAGAGCAGCTCACACCGATTGCAAGCGTTTGTAACCGCGTTCCCAGTGCACTTTGTGCACAGGCACGTGATGGGAAGGGTTCCAGTAGATACAACATTTCTCAAATTCGATCGCATGGCCGTTGTTTGTACGATGCAATCATTTTGGGTCCCAATGCGACATTCTCAGTTGTGCGGGTGTGTGTATTTCTGCCTCGTTTGTGTGATCTACCTTGTAGGCGTGTTCACACAAAATGGGGCCTAACCCCTAACCCCATGGAAGTCCGAGAACAGCGGCTTGTCAAGTCAAGTTTTGACAGATGTGACCACAACCATGGTATACCATATCCGCTGCACAGTATGTATGCCTCGGCACATTGCTAGGGCAGGTACGCTATGACCTCCTGCCCTATTCGATTTGGGGCCCCGAGACAGTTCGAGCCACAGCACTGCTCCCTAGAACAGCTGTCGCCAGTCGGCAGAGCGCCTTCATAAGCATAGGAATTGCAAATGCAGCGCACAGGGCCCAAGGCAGCAACAACAGCCATAGTGGTCCGGAAGCTGGTACACTGACACCCACCAGGTACCTATAAGAGCAGCTTCTGGTCCTCTACATCATATGCTGTAGGATCATGCAAGTGATCCTCACCAGCGACACATCCGCTGCCAGCCTGTCAGCCCACATCCCAGTTCCAGTCACTGTTGGCAACAGCTTGGACCGTGCCCATAGTCGCACAGCTCTAGCAGGTGCGGGATACGCGACCTCTGCTGCGACCACACCACAAGACAGGCAGTCAAAAGACAAGGCCCATTGAGGCCCATTGAGACAAGGTCCATTGAGCTACTGTACTAATGTCATGCCCCGTCCGCACAACGCGGGCGAGCCTCGGCTTTGCTTGCACTGCTGATGCTGATGCTGCACGACAGTGACGGTCTGCACAACGCTCGGCTTTGCCTGACCCACAACGCCTGCCAGTGGCCCCCACTGAAGAGGCAATGGCTGCCTGGTTGCTACTAGCACCTCATGCCTAGCAGGCCGCCGCACGGCCAGAAGGCCAAAACCGTGCACCCATAAATATACCATACTCCTTCGCTAACCCGAAGGTAGGCCTTAACGCTGCGGCAGCAACATGTCCCAGCCCGTTCGCAACGCCGAGGGTCAACCCTCTTGGAGCGACTGATTCCAGCATTTTGCCGCCCCGGCGCCATGCGACACGAACCCCACACACGGATATCCCACCGGGATGCCCGGCCTGCGAGCTCATACAAGCATCGCCACCGCCGCAGCCGCGGCAGCCACCGTAGCAGCAGCCCCCGCAGCAGCCGCGCTGGCCACCGGCGTCGCTGCAGCCGCCGCTGCTGCTTCGTCAGCCGCCTCCGCATCGGCGACCGCAGCGTCGACCGCGTCCTGGTCCACGGGCGTCAGGATCGGAAGGGGCCGCTGCGCGAGCGTCTGGGCCTCGCCGGCGGGCGCGCCGACGGCCTTACACGTTACATACTCGCTCGCCTCCTCCTCACCTCGCAGGCACTCCTGCGAGACATTGTCGGAGGCCACTCCGGTGATCATCGTGTTGCGCAGCGCCGCGATGCTCTTCTGCAGAGCAGGGTAGCGCTGCTGCATGCACGCCTCCTACACGCCACCGAAACCTTGCTTTGAATGAAAAAACAAGCCAAAAGTAAATACAGACCATCTACACATCTGTGCGGTTGCATGGTCAGTCTCTGTCACTGCGATTCTCAACTTATCTCGTTCCTCAACGCGTCCTGAGGTTGACACATCTCGCGGTGCTACCTAGTAGTGGCAGCCAGAATGCAGGAGAGATGAGGGACATGAACAATAAGCAACCAGAATGTCTGGGCAGCGGTAGAGGGGAGGCATGTTGAAGGACATCCTCCATGCGGCTGTGCTTTCTCCGGCATGAGTCCTCCGTGATCGTGCTCGATGCACGCGGCCGCTGTCTCTGCCGTTGTGCACCAGCACAGCACAGCACAGCCGGGTACCCCCCACGAAGGTCGATGTGGGGGGCACACCTCGAAGCGTTCCCGTCTGGTGCAAGTGCACGAGGAGCTCCCGCTGCACACCTCACAGCGAGCTCGCAGCAGCCCCAGCCGCAGCATGCACGCGGGCTGCCCCGGCCCTGTTTCAAACAAACAAATTGTGCGTATCAACAACAGCACGCACGCACTACACCAGGGGCATGTGAGGGCCCCCTTGTCACACCACGATTCCCAAACACGAAGAGCGAAGCACAGAACATCCGTGTTTCTCACCCGTGTTTCTCTGGTCGCCACAACAGCGCAAGTTGCTCTGGATGTGCGTCAGAGAAGCGTTCGTCAGAGGAGCGCACCCGGGAGGTGAGCTGGCTGCAGGCCTCATGCATCTCGCGCATACCGTTGAGCAGCTCCTGTTGGCAGTGCTTGCTGCCGCCGGCAGTGCCGGCGCCGGCGCCGAACATGGAGGAAGCGATGAAGCCCTCAGTGGACCGCACGTCGGGGTCAAGGTGCACGAGCTCGTTGTTGTTCAGGCACGCGCCGTTCTGCACCTCCGCGCGGATGACCGCCAGCCGATCTTTGTCCGCCTGCCGCACGATCGACCGCCTGCACGCTGCCGCTGCCATCATGCGGCAGCTCTTTGCAATTGTGACTGCGAGCGCAAATGTGATTGTGAATGCGAGTGTGGACGCGGTTGTGAATTCACATGGCGAATTGACAACACCAGGGGTTGCCCTGTCAAACGTATGCATGGGCGGGTACGGGCATCCATCCGCATGTGACAAGGAGGGCGTGGGGGCCCTTCTGATCATCTGATCATTCGAATCTCTGCATGCAGGAGGGGCTGGGGCACACTTGAGTTGGTTCTCGAGGACGCGGGCGTTGTCGCGGCACATGATCGCGGCGCTGCTGGGGTCGTTCAGCGAGTAGTCCACCGACTCGAGGTCGGTGCCGATGCGCAGGCCGCTGAACTCAAAGTAGGTGAGGTAGTTGGCGGACAACACACCGGTGGTGCAGTGCTCCTTGAGGTACGCCTTGGCCTCCTCGGCGCCGCCGATGAAGCTGAACGTCGACGCGACGTCCGCCGTGTCGCTGCCGGGCACGTAGGAGAACGGCCATATGTCCTTGTCTGCACGGAGCACAGCCGCCTGAGCTACGACCCTGCTGGGTTGATAGATGTTGTGATAGATTCACAGATGTTGTGATAGATTGACATATTTTGTGATTTGATACAGCTGGGGACGCCGTCCTGGGGGGCAATGGGCAGTGCACTACAGGGGGGGGGGGTTGATACGAGCATGCATGGCATGAGCATGAGGCCAGGTGGCGGCAGCATCGACCGCATCACAATGGGATGTTCATGATGTGACCAGATGTATGATGGGAGTGGGTGTCGTGGGGAAGGGTGGGCAGGGGAGGGGGGATCCGCACCAGCGGCAGTGTTGTAGGGGGGCCCGACGTTGGCGTACTCATCGCGGATCTGATTGAGGAGGTCCGCAGCACAATCCACGTCAGACTCGGAGGGACACGGCTGCACAGCACGCAGCGGGGTCATACACCTGCCACCGCCGACTGTGCACGCCTCGACTTGGATGCCACGAGTGCACATGCGCTAAGCATTCTGCTAACGCAACGCACCAACAACATGTCCCTGTTGCTGACGTGGGCAATTGCATGTGCGAGCCGCAAGTTCGATCGCCCGACCTGCCACAGCATGCATTACTCACACAGCACAGGACACTGCATCGCCTCGTTTGCAGCACCTTGACAGACACACACATAAGGAATGGTGCTGTTTCAACAGTTCACAGAGCTTCAAGAAAAAGGCAGCCGCTGGGTGCCGGCGAGGTTGCACAGGGCAAAAAAAACACAGGTGGGGGGGTGGGGGGGGGGAGGCACCCGTTCGGCGACGACGGTGATTTCGGCGGCGTTCAGCGCCGACATGTCGGCCGGCGAGAGGCCGAGGGAGGAGGGGCCGGAGTCGCAGGTCCCGATGAGCGTGCCGAGGAAAGCGCAGCCGTTGGCGTCGATCATGTCGCGGTTGCGCTTCACGAGCCGCTGCAGCGCGTCCTGCTGCCCCGGCACCGCGGCGCCCGCGTCGTTGAGGTCCTGGAAGACGTTCAAGACGCACTTGTCGTTGCACGCCGAGTCGGCCTTGTCCTGGCAGGCAGAGAGCCACGTGCACGCCTGTAGACATATGGAGGGATTAGCTAATATTAGCTTGCGTCGGCGAAGGCGTCAACTAGCTGATACCGGGCGATGCTGGTCAGCGTTGGGCAACCTGGGCGTGCGCATGACAGGGTGTGTGAGGTGGTACCGAGTGATGTGAGGCTATACCGGGGGAGCTGGGTAGCTGGTGACTGGAGACCACAATGCATGCACCCGCTGACAAGGACCGGATACCTGCAGATTTACTGTGAACGCAACAGGGGCCTGACTGTTAGTGCGCGCGCACCCTCGCGTTGTGCAGAGGGCACGTCTCACGGACGATTACCTTGCCACCGGAGTTTGGGGGGCACGTGTGGGTCTCTTCTGTCAGGGGGCACACGGATTAGATTGATCTAATAGTGATCACTGGGAGCTGTAGGAGCAGGCACCGCGTAACGATTCTGGTAGTTAGACACTCCACCACGAATCGCATGTACATCGCGATGTGGATGAGATTCATGGTGTCACACTGTGATAGATCATGATTGCAAGGCCTCAGGAGCGAGGACAAAAGGAGGATGCGTAACAAGCAAAAGAAACGCGATGTGGATGAAATTCATGCTGTAGTGTCTACCTATCAGGATCAGCATACCCTGCCAGCCAAGCGCGGTGGACGCTCAGTGGATTGACTGTACACACGGCTGTACACACCGCACGTGGCGGTGATTGCGTGAGCACGTCCTGTGTGCATCACTGCAGCTGGCACTCCTCGGCCAGTCATGCCCACGTGGCCGTGCGGGAACTTCATGTGTATTGCATGGTGCCAGAGTCAAGATGCAGCCTGCTGACCTGTTGACGCTAAGATACCCAATGTGGCGGCGCGGCGGGTGGCACACAAGCGCTGCGGTGGCGGCAGCACGAGTGCGCTTCACATGCACGGCAATGACATCTGGTGCATTCAGCAAACTCGTTGTTGACAGAGCGACAGGTTTGGACGGTGTCGGTGCCAGCACCGGGGGTAGAGGCTGCGGTGGATGGACGTGGAAGTGGAGGGGGGCAGGAGGCATGCTGATGCTGATGCTGATGCCGATGCAGAGGTGCCGAGAAGGCGAGGGCCGGCTCGGCGGCTCCACAGAAGCCTCAAAACACGTGCTGGCCGTTCAGTTGCCACATTGACGCACGGTGTGCCTGGAGGCAGCGTGGCCCGGAATCAACAGAATCCACAGCTATGTCCAGACTCCACATGTGGCGCACGGATGTGGATGCCCGAGCCGGCATGAAGGCAGCAAGCGACGAGAGTCAGCAGCAGGAGAGTGGGACGAGTGCTGTACAGGAGGAAACAGCAGCTTGGGAGAGTGGCTGCCTGCTGCAGCAGTGGTGTGCAAGCAAAGCGAGGTTGTGGACAGGTACTTGTTTGTATGGTTCCAGGCCTTCAAGGTTTGTGCAGCTCGTGTGTACAGGCACAGATGGGCGCTGCGGGGTGCCCTGGCCTGGCCTCCACCTGCCTGGTTGTTCTGACACAGTGCAATACACCTTGGATTGATTCAGGATGCTGATGCTACTGAGCTGCAGTCATGATCAGCGCGCTGGCTACTGTAGCCAGGGGCGATGGCAGCTGTGTTGACAGCTGGTGTAGTCGGCGCAGGAGATAACATTGTGCCACTGCACGTGCTGCAGGTGTCTGTGCCATGGGTGAGAAGTAGCAACCAGGATGTGATTGCACTGGTGTGCCAGGCGATGATGATGTGGTGTGGGAGGGGCGCACGGAGGCATAGAGTTGGTCGGGGTCCGTGACACTGTAGTCATAGTCTCTGTCACATGAGTTGGTCCATTTCTCATACTCATCGAGGTCATTCCACCAGAATGTGTCTTCCTCTGAATCCCAGAGCTGCTCGTCACCAGGGCAGCCATTGGTGAAGCAGCCATCAGCGGTGCAGTCCCACAACACAGATGCCACAGGAAGTGTGTCCACTGACAAGCCAAGGCCCGGGATGAGGTCTGCAGCTGCGAGCCGGCTGTGTGCTAGGCCGCATAGTAGCAGCGCATGGACGCAGGTGCGTCGCCGCGGCCTTTGTGGACGTTGGTCTGAGGGCGGTTGGATGGCAGGCTGCATGGTTGTGCTGCCTACCTGGCAAGGTCGATGCTTCTTGCCAGAGTGAGCTGGTCCGCAGGACTGACGTCTGCACAGCAATCATGGTGTTCGACTTTTTCGTCGTAATCGCACTGAATCTTGCGGTCGTGCCTGACAGCTGTGGATGGTCATGATCGATGTTGACGACGGGGTGTGGCGGGCGCAGAGACACAGACAGCCTCTCGGGACGACTTGCAGATACACGTCCGCGGCAGTCGTGATGAGCTGGCAAGTGTGCTACTGATCAAACTCATGCCGCCTGCTCTATCAAAGTGCGAAACTCCTCAGACAGGCTGTGTCATAGCTGGCGGGGCGCTGTCGCAGGACGCACTGGTTGCCTATTGCAGTGCCCTACGCAACGTTCTGCCTGCGTAACTGGCAACTATACACCATCGAGCAGCAAACAGACAATTTCACATCGTTGACGCCAATAGTATGCGTAACACAGCAGCCCTCAGGTCGGAGCTTGCAGAACTGTGGACTGGCCGGCATGGTCGCACTCTCAACCAGCACATGCCCCCAACCTTTGCGGAAGCGTGGGTCCACGCGCTAGTGAGTTGCATCATATTGGCATGGTCAGTATTTCCGTGATCAAGAGCGCTCTCGGAATCCGAGAACGGTGACACGGGTCAGCGACCAATGATGTTGCATGCGACGGGCAGCTGGGACTTCAGCAGGAACAGACGGTCGCCCCCATCCCTTCATTGCCACGAGACCACATGAGTTTCATACAGACCTTATACAATGGCTCATAAAGCCGTGTCACGGCGAGGGCCTGCACTCGGAAACAATGGCGTACCTGTGCAAGTTGCTTATGCACGCGCGGCTTTGCGCAGTCACTTGTTGGGGAATACGGAATGCAGCAGAGGCACGAAATCAGCCTTATCTAGATGTGTATATTGTGTACTGTCTGAACAACGTGAGTAACGTCGTCAATCGGGCTGGCAGCAGATTAACCGGCAGATTGCCAATTCGTCGGAGTGTAACGGACGTTCGCTGTCGCAAAAACAGCAAGTACCTCATGGATCATACAGCTCCAAGCAATCAAAATGACAGCAGGAGGCGGTGTACGCTGGAGCCTGCATGAAGCAAACGGCATAGACTGAGGTTCAAACGTGAAGTTCGACCCCCACATGAGCTCGCGCGCGTGCACGTGAGCTCTGCAGAGATGAACACCGCCCAATGCATTGCTCGCGACGTTGCGAGAATGCCGCGCCGCGCAACCGCCGTGCCAACAGAATCTTATCAGAACATTACACAGCAGCACAGAGGCCTGATCTCTTCCATTCGCGGCGCTTGTTTTCAGCGGCACTTCGCTGGCTATTGCGCCTGTCAGCTGTGGGAATGCTATCAATGCATATGATGATGTCGTAGCGTGTACCATGCAAGCTTGTGACGTGCCCTGTCCCCACCTGTGCCGATCATGAGACCTGGCTGCAAGCAAGGCCTTGCAAGGTAATGATATGCTCACCCGCATGCTTTAATTAGTTTGCCATCCATTGTGCCGTATCCATCCATGAAGGCGTCCCCAGCGGATCTATGGAACGGCATGCGGCTCGACTCCTTGGTCAAAGCGAAGTTTGTTCCCAGGCCTAGGGGCAGATCCTGCATGACGAGCTTCAACACGGAAACATGCGTGTTGTCAACACCACTCGAGCGAGTCACGCTGCATCAGGAACCAACTACGGCCTTGTTACGACCGAAGCACAGTGAGCGTCCGCGTTTTACGAGAATTACATCAAGGTTGGGCGTGTCTACTGAGTCGCGCGGTTGTGCGCATCCATATATCGGCAGTGCCGGCCGACGGCAAATCGATCTCACCAATTATAACGACGCAGAGCTCCGTGCGTCATCACATCCCAGCCTCTGCCACATCGGGTTTCAGCTGACAACACACTCACAGAGCCACTAACCCCAAAGAGGGCCAGCTTTCGACGCAAAGCGAATGTTTCTTGTTGCTGTTGAAAATGCAGCTGCATGCGATAACATGCCAGAACTGGGTTGCGACTCAACTTCAGAAAGCGATAATGCATGAGCAATGGCAGGGGGCTAGCCGCGGCTAGCCGAAGCGAGCTTGCACGTATGAAGCCGTGGAAGGTGACACCTGCGCTTCCGTGGAATTCAGTGCACGCGTGCACTGCCGTGATGATCATTTGTGACCGCTAATGAAGCGCTGTAGACGGACTCCCGGGCTCGTAACGCGGTCTTTTGCCAGCGGACACCATCAACCGATGTCCGGCTGTGTCACGCATCAAAGCCTTCCGCATGGGCTTCAGAGCGTTCAGTAATGTTCAGGGTCGCGCACGGGCCTTGAGTTTCACACCTGTTGCAGGCAGAGTTCATGAGCTTGCAGGCGTGAAATTCAGCCAGCAAGATGTCAAATGGCATGCGACCGATGCAGGCAGTGGTATGTTACATCGCTGTGTGATGGCTTTGGCATTTTTTGCTCAAGGATGGTGCACCATGGTGTCAATAAAATGACTCACCTTCCGCATGTTCCTTTTGGGATTCATCTAGCCTGCTATGCAGGCTCCATACAACTCTGGACCTGCAACAAGCGTGTTTGAACACAGTGTGTCATGAAAGCCAGGCGTGCGGATGATACTTGGCTGCCATGTGCAGTCTGGCCACTGCAGCCACACACTGCGTTACCCTTGCTGGGCTCCTGCTCTGCTCTCCGTGCAACAAATTGCATTGCACCTGTCTGGCACCTGTTTGTTTTGTTTCCATTCTTCCCCTTGCTCTACTGAGGCCTTGATCTATCACCATGTATCACACCTGCCTGGCTGGAGTACAAAATTCATGGTATCCGAGCTGTACATAACCCAAGTGCTCCCGAACGGACAAAGGTCCCTGGAAAAATCATGATCTATCTGACAATATCTACGCACTGCTTCACAGCTCTCGAATCATGGAACGGCCAAGGCAACCAGACAACGGACAGTGATTCAGTCACTACAATGGCAGCACAGAGCACCTGCTGGAGCGACTCTACCACTTCCTGGAATGCCAGCACCATGTCAACTATTTCAACACTACTCTGCGTTTCCTACAGCGGCTGCGCCTAAACGCTGGGCGTCTCTCACACCTCGCCTAATCTAGCCTCGCCTCAGTGACGACGGTCATGCTGTGTCAACATTCCCAGCCAGCTGCGTCGCCATGATGTCAATCTGCTCACGATAAAGCTGCTTCATGTCCTGCACACCCAAACACATGTCGTTGCTACTCGCAACTCGTGAGTCCCATGCATGGCCATCAACGTGGTTCATACGCATGTGGATCCACAGGACCCCCGCGGCGCTGTTGTTGGTCCACAGCACAAGCAGCGCTGATGCGAGTCCAGGCAGGGAGCATCGCAGCTGCTAACAAATCAAGCATGAAATGGCAGTTTGCGTCTTCGACCGCTACAGCGCAAACCACCAGTCCCGACGGGGGAGGAGCATGGCATAACGTCTGTCGAATAGGACAGGAGAATGATGGAATCACACGGCAATGTCGGTAATGAGCTCCTCGATTCGTTCCTCCCGCTCCCCGAGCAGCTCGATCGCCGCCTCATGCTGCCGCTGAGTGTCTACCAGTGCCGCCGCTGTGGCCTCGGCGGCGGCTGTGGCAGCCTTGGCCGCCTCTGCGTCTCTCGCCAGCTCGTACATCGACTCCTCCAGCCTGCAATTTCCAGCGGCCCTGTCACACCATGCAATGTCCAGTGGCCCTGTCACAAAAAACAGGCGCTCAGTCGGCGTGCTCTGTGTTGGAGCGGCCGGTTGTGTTCCTTCTGCGTGCGGCTCATTCCGGCGCGCTGGGTGACCGTATTGCTTGTGCTTGTTTGTTTTGTTCTTTCCTTTCTTCTCCTGGCGCTGCTGGAGCGTTGCTCTATCGCATTGAGAGCAAACAAACAACAGGCGACAGGCATGGCTAGCCATGCTTAGCGCCATGCACACCGACCATGCAGTCAAAGGCACACAACTGCAACCTACATGCAACTTCCGGCCGTGAGCACGTCAGCGAAGGTCTAGTCTGGGTGAAATGCAACGTCCTGGATAGTGTAGATCTTGCGGTAGCCTCACCCATGCGCGCATTGCATGTGTGACCGTCTGCTACAAAAGCTTGAGCATAGCAAGCATGCAATACATGTCTGCCCCAATGCTGCAGCAGCCGGAGTAGCCGGAAGGTGCATGCAATACAGCGCAGCAGTACAGCGTTTTGGGGGCAGCACACCGCCGCCGCTCGTACTCTGAGCGCGCAAGCTGCTGTCTCAGCAGTTCCAGCGGCTGTTCCCCCGCGCCGCTTGCGTCTCGGCTGCCGGCGGTCGAAAACGCAGGAGACACCGCCAGGGGTACGTCGGCCGCATGGGCGGGTATGGGCGGCGATGTCTCCGGCTGTGCTGGCGGCACGGAGCGGTGCCTGCCGCTGGAGTCTGACAGTGCCTGTGGCGAGAGCGGCATGCTGGCCGCAGCAGCTGCTGCGCCTGCTGCCTGCTCCTGCTTTGCTCGTTCCAGCAGGTGCCTCACTTCACAGCACAGCGCCCCGACGTCGGCACGGCATCATGCAGCATGTGCCATCGGCACAGCAACCAGCCCATGACCTTGGATCGGTTGATTCCAATGAATCCAAGCAATGCGATGGCGCTCAGAACTCACGGGGATGAATCGTCAGTGCTGTCAGAACTTGGTGCGGAACAGCTGTGCCGCAGTTGCAAGTTGCAGACAGCCAGCAAGGACTCGGCGTCTGTGTGAGAAGCATTCTGACATTCGGACAGCAATGCTGGCAGGTGTGACAGCGCGGACACATTGACATACACAAGAGCATGCTGTGCGTGCTGCACTGAACAATTCGGGGGCGACAGCCCCAGACATCATCACACACCGTGCATCGCCAGCACTGACGCAGCTCACACGAGAACCCACAAACGCAGCACTGGAGTTGCATTGCCGCGCCATTGAGGCCGCAGCGCACGGTCCACACGATAGAAACACGCCGTCTGTTTGGCACGTCTGCCAACAGACCAGCGATGTTGTCATGCAATTACTGTTTTGGATAGTGAGCTGCATGCCAGAATGCGGCTGCCAGAACGCCCAGAGATCACACCTTCATTCAGCTCCAACTGCATGTGCTCCCTCTCAGACGCCAGCCGGTCCGCCGCGGCTGCCGCATCTCTCTCCCTCCGCCGTGCCGCCTCCACGTCCTGCCTCGCGGCGGCCGCCGCCTCGTCTGCTCGCGCCGCCACCGCCCGCTCCATGTCCCTCTCACGCACCGCGGCCGCCGCCGCCTGCTCCGCCGCAGCCGCGCGCCCGGCCGCCGCGGCCGCATCGGCCACCGCCGCTGCCGCAGCAGCCTCGTGCCGCTGCGCTGCCGCCTCGGCCGCCCGGAGCTCCGCACTGCGGCCCTCCAGCTCCCCCCGCAGCGCCTCCGCCTGCCGCAGCAGGGGCTGCGTCGCCGCAACGACAGCAGCTTCCGCGGCCTCGTACCGCGCCTCAGCGACGCGCAGCGCGCGCCCCGCCGCGTCGACGTCCCCCCGCATCCGCTGCTCCTCCAAGTCCCGGTCGCGCGCCGCATCCTGCAGCTGGCGCTGCAGCTGTGCCACCTGCTCTGCGAGCTGGTCCCGCTGAGCGCGCACCTTCGCGCCACCTTCCTCCTCTGCAACCCGCGCCTGCTCCTCCGCCCGGCGCACGCGCTCGTTTGCCGCTGCCTGTGCCTGGCGCAGCGCCGCGGCAGCATGCGTCTTTGCACCCTCTGCTGCCTGCTGCGCTGCGGCGCGTGCTGCGTCAGCGTCCGCGCGCGCTGCAGTCTGCTCCACTTCGGCCTTTCGCACGCGCTCCACAGCTGCGGCTGTCTCTGTACGAGATGCAATTACCTCGTGATCCTTTGCAGTGAGTCTGCGCGTCAGGTCTTCGATTGTTGAATTCAGCGAGGCCATGCTGCGCTGTGATGCTGCCTTTTCTTTCTCCAGCTACACAGGCATCCGGACTGCTCAATGCATCACGCATTGCAAGCGGCTATGCTGTCATTTGAGAGTGGACAACACATCTTCAGCCCTGATGCGTCGCCAGGAACTGTCCTCTAGCCATGAAAACATGCAGGCTAATCTGTGCCTGCAAGTAAACTTGACAGTGCACTGCAGTGTGCCCACAAACGGCGTCGCGCACAGTTACGCCTACAAGTGAACACGTCATCGGACAGTGCACTGCAGTGTGCTGCACAGTAACCTTATAAGTACACACGACATCAGACAGTGCACTGCAGTGTGCCGCCGCAAACCGGCACGGTCGCACCGCCCGCAGTGTGTCATTGCTGCGACACCAGCATGTGGGCACCACCCGCAGTGTGTCACGGATAAGCCACCCTCACACACAGCGCAGGCAGCGCCCTTGGCCCAGCAGCGTGGTCGCCAGCACATCACGCGGCAGCAGACCCCGGCACGCAGCGCACCTCGCGGATGCGCACGTCGCGGTCGTGCAGTGATGCGAGCGGCACAGCGGCGGCGGCCTCGCGGCGCGCTGCGTCGCGCTCCTTGATCAGCGTGAACACTCGCCGCTCGGCCTTGCCCAGCCGCTCCTCGAACTCGTGCTGCAACTCCTCCATGTCCTCTTCGCTCACCTTGGCCTCCCGCAGCACTAGCCGCTCGTTCCGCCTCTGCATGCATGCAACACATGCATGGAACCACCGTGAGAAAGCTGCCGGGCAACCATGATACGGCCAGTGTCGCAGGGTCGGCATGAACCATCTAGACGCACGAACCGCACCAGTTTTCTCGAGATGCAAACAGTAGCCCGTTGGGGTAAGAATGTGTGGCTGTGTCTCAGGCACGCCCAGTCTGAAAGATCAGTCTGTCAAGAGCAATTCATTCTCGTGAATCGCTCTTGTGTGGCATGAAACGAAACGTTCACAGTCATCGCAGTCATCGGAGAATGCAGCCAGCATGCATAGTACGCAGGCCCCCAGCCAAGTACGGTTCCAGGCCAGATAGCAAGCGCATCGCGAAAGTCACAAGCATTCAAGACCGGCCGCCACCAAGCCCGCATCAACCAGCGTGCATACACAGCACAGCACATACAACACACCTGTAGCGCCCCCATCGCCGCCTGCATCTCCGCGAGCTGCTCTGCCTGGCCCGCTAGCTGTGCCTCCCGCACCTTGACCACCTCCCGCAGCGACGCCATCTCCGCCGCCGGTACCATGTCGCCAGCATCATCCTCCTCCCGGTGGCTCGCTGGGGCGGCCTCCGCCGCTCCCGCTGCCGCAACCACCCCTCTCACCTCGCCATTCTCCATACTCTGCCCCGGCGGCCCCTTCGGCGTCTGCGCCTGCTCGCTGCCACCTCGGCCCTCCCCATCTCCCGCTGCTTCGGCCTGCCCACCCCCGTCCTGCCCCGGCGACCCGGCCGGCTTGGTCGCGCCGCCGGCGCCATCCCGGGTTGCCGGACTACCCCACAGCCAACCCCCCAGCTGCGCTGACAGTGCATCCGTGATCTGGTGCACTGCCTCCCCAGCCTCGGGAGTCAGCAGCGCCTCAACTCCACTGACACCCGACGCTTCCGCCGCCACCCCTGCAGCCGCGCCGCTGCCCCCCCATCGTCACCCCCCGCATCAACACCCCCCACATCCGCACCCTCTGCAACCTCCTCCCCGCTCAGTGCTTCCATGCCGCAGCTGCGCATCCCCTCATCAGCAGCCGGCGGCGCTGCAGGATCTGCCGCCGCACGGGCGTCAGGCGTGGCCGGTGCGTCGTCGCCAGGAACGCCGTCTGTAGCACATGCTGCATCTGCAGCTTCAGCCGCTACAGATGCTGGTGCTGTAGCAGCGCTGGCATCAGCCAGCTCGCCCGCACGAGCAGAGGCGCTGTCTACAACTGTGCACCGCACATGCACCTGGCTGCCGTCTGGCGAGGCCCGCTGGCCTGCCGCTGCCACCCCCTCTGCTGCACTCACCAGCACCCGGACTTGCGGCGCAGGCTCGGCCCTCACCTGTGATCTGGCTGCATCATGCCTGTCAGTGACACGCGTGCAGTCCACACTGCTTGCTGCGGGCACTGCATCGGGTGGTTGACTGGCGTTGGGTGGTTGACTGCCTTGGTTGAGTGACATGAAATCATCCAGTGCTGCAGCCCCACCGGCAGCTGGACTGCCGGCTGTGGCTTCTGGACCAGCCACAGAGTCCTCACCCTGATGCTCTTTGAGTGGGGCCGTGGCGGGTGGTGCGCCTTCACTGCCCTCTTGTGCCTCCGAGTTCTGCGGCGGGGGAATGCCCTGAGCCTGGGCGATGTCCGCCAGGATGGGCGCTTCTTCCTGTGCGGCATGTGCGCGATGCGGCGGCACATGTGGACTCCCATGTGTGTCGGCTGACGCTGATTCGTCATGCACTGGTGGGCTGGGAGCTGCGGTCGCCTCGCTACGAGCGCTGGCTTGACTCAGGCTCGCTGAGTGAGCTGGTTCATCAAGGCTGTTTGCTAGCGCAGCGGTCCCTGGTACTTCAACTGAAGCCCGAGAGTTGTCCGCTGCTGTATCTGGTACACATCTGGGCGAGGTGTCTGGGTCAGGAGCAGACCTGCCAGTGTGACCACCTCCAGCACTTCCGTTGATCGATTCGGTATGCGTTGTCGTCTGAGCGCCTGCAGCCACAGCCGAGGCTGCCGACGTCTTATCTGCGATGCTGGAGAAGGTAGCCGTGCCTTGAGCGTGGTGGACGGGTGTAGCGGCGGTTAGCGTCTCGACCCCACCCGATACATGCTGTGGTGCATCTGTCGAGTTGATAGCTTCGTCTGCAACAGAGTCGTCGTCGGCAGACTCAGCCCAGCCGGCTCCCCATGCCGACCATCTTGCATCGGTGGCCGACACCTTCGTGTTTTCGTGCACATTGCCATGAGTGGGCACATTCGCCTCGGTGTCGGCATTTTCATCGTCCAAAGCTCCGGCGGGGGCGGCATCTGCAAGACATACATTCAGAACTCACACAAGCATGTGCTGCCTCGGAGATACCGGGCGTTCGTGTGATAAACAGCACCATGTCGAGGCACTCCACACGCACCCGTCACACCACTGCTTCCGCGTCCAGCTTAGAGCAACGCAGAATACGCCATAAAACAACAAAACAGTCATTCCAGCATACACGAAATATGCAACAATTACCAGCAAAAACATCGCGTAATCTGAATGCACAGCTCAACCTGACGCACCGCACCTGTGGGAGTTGCGTTCTGATCATCTGCTCGAGCGAGGTCATCCGCGCTTTTGGCGGCTTCAGCATCATTTTTCCAGTCCCATCCCATGCCCAATCCAGCGTCCACATCAAGGTCATCTGAGCCACCCTCGTCCTCCTGCGTGAGAAGCTGCTGACCAAGATCGTATGCTTGCATGGCCTGCTTGGACAGCTCCGCAAACATGTTGAACTGCATATTCGCGTATGTGACAGCAGCCTCGAATGAACGAGGATGTACTGCCTCTGCGTCAGCTCAGTAAGTGTACTGTGTTCGCAAGAGGGCGGGTCATTTTGTTTGTCAGCGACGACTATGCTTATTTGCGATCATTTAGTTCATCAGCGAGTCCACTTGATGTCCCTGGGACACTTCTGGTTCAGTGTCCGTTGCGCGGCAGCGTGTACAATAAAGCGAGCGTGCAGACGGGCCCTTCTCATTTGAACCGAGAGGACGCGCTCACCTGTAGACATTGTCGGGATCGTGCAGTCTGTGTGCACCTTTATATGGGAATGCATCCCCGCTGTACAAATGGGAGGAACAATGTTTTACTGCTGCTTGATATTAACGGGCACAGCTCCGGTGGAGCGGGGCATCGTTGGATTGCTGTAGACCCACTGGCAAACATGCCCAGCTCCTTCTGGATCGCTAACGCGAAGCTCGTCCGCCATCTGGGGTCGATTGGGGACACCGATACAGCATCTGACTCTATCTATGCGAATGCCCAAAGGCTGTCCAGCTGGATTGCCAGCACCGATGATCGAGACATTGCAGTTGGCTGTGCCCATCCCGTGTCGCCACACGTGGGGGCATTACTAGCAGTACTTGCACAGGGAATTTGTCATGGATCGGTGTGCCCTTTTCTTCAGCTAGAGCCGCTTCTGGCGCAAACACGACGGGGGTTGAATTGTTGCTCGACGCAGCGGCATGGCTCGCCACACCTTTTTTTCCTTGAGCGTTAAGCAAGAGCTTGCACGCTCAAAGTGAGACTCATGATGTGCTATTTGCAGGCTTGTATTTGGCAATTGTGCAGCGTGAGGCTTTCAGAGCATTTTGCCACACAGCTTCGGACTCTCTTCTGGCATGAGCCACTTGCGTCACTGCTTGCGGAAGCAACCGTGAATGAGCAGACGGTGGAACGGATAGAGGAGAATGGCGTAGCCGTCGTTGATTTGATGCTGGCAGCTTGTGTGCTGCTGGCAGCAACGCTCCCACACAGCTCCGATCGCTCACTGGTGCTTCGAGCCTGGTTTCAGTACGCCGTGCATGCAGACAATTGTGCACCGGCCACTGACTCCTCCAGCCCGGTCTGTCTGACGGGTATGGATCGTGTGATGCAGTGCTTGATGATGCATGTCCCAGAGTCGCTCACGTGGATGCAGGTGAGCACCGGCCACGTTTCTCCCCAAATACATGAACAGTGCCTCCACGACCCAGCCTTACATGGCTGTACCTGCAGACACATCTCGGCCGGGCTGCAGTCGCAGCCATGTCACAAGATCTGCAGGATTCAGCACTGAAGCTGGGCGCGTTGAGAGGTGCAGGTCTGTCAGCTGCAGAGGGTGACCAGGACTGCGAAGCAGGCCCGCAGGGCATTCACGAAGCGCTATGCACATCAGACGACAATACGGACGAGAGCGACACCGAGCACTGCGGCAGCTCTCCTCCTGATCTCATTCGGAACGGCATGTTGAGTCTGCTTCACTCGTGGCTCTTCCTCGCAGAGCTGATCCCCTGCGGGGACTTCCACACAGCCCCGCCTCACGAACAGGCAGACCTCATGAAGAAGCTCATACAGAAGACGGTAAGCCGAACTGCACAGCCGTCAAGGACACTGGATGCAGACAGGAGCGTTCCTTGCGGCGCCATCACACATGGCAGCCCAAGCGGGGCACGCCGTCGTCATCGCGGCTCTCGTGCTGCAACAGGATCTCCCGCTGCTGCTGTGACCGACAGGCAGGCCGAGAGCGCATATATGGTGAGGATGGCAGAACAGCAGCCAGCGTGGGAGCAGCTGCTCCTGCAGCTCTGGAACAGCTTGCTCGACGAGGCCGTCGGTGCGAGCCCCGCCCTCCTCCACCGTCTCTGTGCCCCGGGATCGCACTCTGCCCATGCCGCCACGACCCACCCACTTTTTGACAAAATCGCGACAGGCTGCGTGTGCATCGCACCCACATGCACACAACAAGCATAAACACACCTACGCTATTGTATACCTCCCTGCGGCGCACGCGTCGCTCGCCAACGCTGCATGTTGCTCCCCCCCCCCCCGGGACAGGTAAGCGTCGATAGCCTTCGGCAGCCTCCTCTACCAGCACCACGTTCTGCAGGCACCCTGAGCCGCCTGTGTGTCTCCACCAACAGGCTGCATGCGCTGCATGCCTTGCAGACGCAAAGCACATGCAGCTTGATTTGCACAGCACTGCCACCAATTGGCTGCATGCGCTGCAGACGCGAGGCACGTGCTGCTGGACACGAGCCTGGACTTCATAGCCAACGCCCTTCACGGTGTATGCACTGCTCACAGCGCCTTGCTGTCGGCCGCACCCTCAACCGACCATGGCAGTAGGGCTATGCAGCTGCGGCGCTCGCCATCACGGTCAGCAGCCAGGACACTGGCCAGCGCCGAGCCGCACCCCCAGCTCTCCAGCGTGCGTGTGGCGTGCGTCATGCTCCAGCGCGCCGCGACGTTTGTGCGTGTCAACTGCAGCAAGGACATGAGCCCCACGATCGCGGGCTGCATTCCCCTCTTGCAGCTGTGCAGCTCCCCCCTCATCTGCGCATCTGCCAGTCTGCGCCCCGCCCCTGCCGTTGCCTCCACAGCACGGCCGCAGCGCTCGCGCCAGCGGGCTATGCGAGGCCGCGCGACGCCGTCCAACACCAGCCGCATGCATGCACGACCGGATCCCGCGCCAGCCGCAGTGGCCGCGGAGCCGTCCCCGGTGCTTGCTGCGGCACTGGATTCGTTCATGGCAGCAGCAGAAGACTGCAACGCGAACGCCAGCAATGGCTCTGACACAGGTGCTGCGTCATCCTTGGTGCACTCGGCCGCCGCACGTGGCATGACCGCTCTCCGTTGCTTCCACCACCGCACCGCCAGCTCCATGTTGTGTATTGTGTCTGCAGGAATACGGTGTTACATCGGCAGCGCGCTGCGCGCTCACCGCCTCCTGGCAGCCATTCTATCCCATGCATCCCACTGCCCCCTGCCAAAGGATACCGCCATCCAGCAGCGCTTCATTGCAGCTTGCGTCGCTATGATCCTCATGCATGCCAATGCCCGCATCCCTGAGCCCACCAGCGCCCCTGTAGCCACAGGTCGTTCGCCCGGCAGCCAGCGCCGGATGATGGGCGGCCACGCTCTCGCTCATGTCCACTTTGCGGCCAGCATCGCGACGTTGCGCACCGCGCTGCGGCATCATGCCTGCACCCTCACCGCCGCGGCGCTCACCGCTGCACCTCCAGTGCCCGCAGCTTCCCCCGCGACTCGGCCACGGGACGGTGCTGCTGAAGCGGCAGCGCCGCAAGTGGCCGTGGGCGTAGCAGACACACCATCATGTGCGACAGCCGTGACAAGGCATGTCCGCATTTCGGCAGGCGCCCATCCCGGGCCGCGGGTCATGCAGACGCCCGCCCCCATCTTCTGCCAGTCCTCCCCATCGCCCTCTCGCCCACCAGGCTTCAGCCCCGCCTCGCAGCCGCCAGCACCTCTGGACTCCCCGAGAACTGCCGCTGCAAAGGCCGCGGCCGCAGCGTCCGCTGCGGCGGCTGGCTACTCCTGCGAGCCGAGGTCAGCACAGCCCGGCACGCCGCAGGGCATGGCACAGGCCGCAGCCGCAGCAGGCACAGCACAGGCCGCAGCCGCAGCAGGCACAGCACAGGCTATGGCCGCACACGCGCGGCATGCAGATGAGCCACGGGCAGCACAGCGCGTCAACCCCAGCACACGCAGCACGGCGGATGCTGGTGTGCCCGAGTTGCCTGTCGCCCGCGCAGTCGCCCTCAGTCTGATCATCGCCATCAAGGACCTGCACAGAATGCTGATTTCGGATGGTGAGGGCCAAGCGCCCGCTGCGACTGCCGCCGGCATCCCTGTAGCCACCGGGCAGGCCTCTCCACACACCCCGACGCTGTGCCCGCTTCGCACACCAGCTCTCGCGCCCTGGTCAACCGACGTGCGATATGTGAGCAACGGCCGGACGCTCCTGCTCACGATGGCCCCCTGCGGTGTTACCCCATCCCAGCACAGCATGCGCAGCGAATGGCATGGCGCGGCCGCCGTGCTTCTGCCGCAGGGAAACACATCGCCACCCGCCCCGGATCACAGCACAGCCAGCACACCTGAGCTGTTCGCTGAACCCGGTGACGCAGCGCTCAGCACAGCGGCCACCATGCTGTACAAGGTTCTCGCGCCATGGGCTCCCGCTGCCGCTGCGCACCTGGTGCTGCCCCCCGCCGCAGCCCCCCTTGCCATGATACCAGACGCCGCCTCCATCGTATCCCTCTGCCAGTGCGCAGATGTGCTGACCACAGATGATCCACTGGTCGCAGTCTTTGATCAATGGCTTACGCATGCACCCCGGAATCACGCCGCAGATGATGCAATGCTCGTCCTTGCCTTCAACATCCCCCGAGCCCCAGGCTCCTCCGAAGGCACCCCGGAGACAGCTGTACACCGCGTTCCCGCGGCCGCGCTCGTCGCCGCGGCCGCCGCAGTGGCCAAGCTGCCGGTGCCCGAACGCGGGTGTGGCCTGGTCGGGGACCGCACAATGCGCCGCCTGCGCGACCTCGCAGGCCAGCAGCTGTTGGACGCCCGGGGCGCCACAGCGGGCGCCGGGAACCCCATCGCAGTTGCCGCCGCGAGTGAGTGCGTGCTGCGCTGCGCGTGCGTGGCTGTTGAGCTTCTCGGCTCTCACGCCTCCCCAGCCGACACGCCGCCAACGGCCCCCGGCCAAACACCAGCGCAGTGTACCGCTGATGCCATGCGGGATCTGGCGGCGCTGTTGCACATGCTGTGTGCTGTGCCTGCTGCGGTGATGCAGCGATTTGAATCTGCACCGGCGACGGGGGCGGCAGCACCGTCGGCGGCACACACAGCGCTGTTCATGTCTGAGCTGCCGTCAGCGCGATCCGCCAAAGCAGCGCTGCAGGTGATGCTGCGGCGCCTCTGCAGCGTCAGCATGCCTGCTGACGCACAGCCGGGCCACAGCATGCGCAGCACGGAGACGCTCGCCGTGAAGGGCCTGCACTGCGTGGGGCTGTGCGTCGCGATCCTGCTTGCCGTCGCGGCCCTCAAGGCGAGCGCGGCGGGGCGGACAGAGTCTGCCGCGGACATGGCGTCGGCCGCCGACGTTGTGGAGTGCGTTGTAGACGCTCTGGAGGCGCTGCTGCTGGTGGAGGCCAGGGTGCAGCCGGCCCCAACGGCAAACCCTGATCCAAGGGCTCCCATGGCCCGCGTGGGGCCTTCTGCTGGCCTTCAGGACCCAGACGGGCAGCAGACGACCTTCAAAGCGGCGCAAATGCTGCGCCTGTGGCTGCGGTCACTGCTGCCGGCGGCCCTGGAGTGCCTGCTGATGCAACTGCAGCGCTGTGACGCAGCGGATGTGCCGCAGGGCAAGCAGGCCGCAACACGGCTCGTCAATTTCCTGTGCTCTGACAAGGTGCGTCTGCGATGCTTGAGCAATGCGCAGCAGTACGCAGTCGTTGTACGTGGTCAACTGCCTGCCTCATGTTGCATGGCCGCTGCCGTTTTGCCGCCACTGGCCACCTGTTCAATGTGCGGGCACCGTCACTGTGTGCGTATGCATAGCTACTCGCATGATGCATGATGGGTCACTAGCATGATGGCGTGATGGCTTCTCTGGCCCCCCTGCAGGACCGTGTGGACGTGAATGGCACCGTGCACCATGCACTGTGCCTGCCGGGGCCGATGAGCGTGCATGGAGCCGTCCGCGCAGCCGCCACCAAGGCACCCATCGCAAGCACTGCCGTCATGGTGTGCTCACATGCGCTCGCCGCGGCCGGTGCCGCAGCGGCGACAAGCCACCGGCACCGGTCATGGGGCAAAGCCGCCCACATAATCAGCGGCACGCGGCTCGCGCAGCTGTGGGCACTGCCGGCAGCGGAGCAACATGCTGCAGAGCTGCGTAAACGGAAGCTGCAGCCTGACTGCGTTGAGCGCGGCCCAGCAGAGCCGGCTGGCGCAGGCCGGGCCAGCAAAGCACGGCGCACCTGTAGTCACGCAGTCGCTGCGGAGCGGCCTCAGGTAGCAGCAGGTGGGGGTCATGCACACACGTCCGTAGCAGCGGGTGGGGGTCACGCACACACGTCCATAGCAGCGGGTGTGGGTGCGGGAACGGCCAGGCATGACCCGGCGCCGGCAGCAGCGTCCGGTGCGCAGGCGGGTGGCGTGAACCCGTCTTCGCGGACACAGCATGCACAGCAGGGTGCTGAGGCAGCGCCGAGCACGCCGGTGCTGCAGCGCGGGGTCAGGCGCAGCGCTGGCAGGACTGACGCAGTGACGACAGATGCCTGGTTGCGTGCTTGCCGCGTGATTGTCGCGGCTGCCGCCGTCGACAACAACGCTGCAGCCACAGCTGCTCCCTCGGCGGCGCCGGCAGTGGGGGCTGCCGATGCCCCGGCTGAGCTTAGCAAGCAAACGCAGGCCAGGGCGCCAGGATCGTGGGCGGCCGCCGCCGCTGATGCGGAGCGGGCACAGCACGAGCCGTGTCATGCTCCAGCGCTGATGCGCATCGCAGCGACGCTGAGTGCGATTGACATGCGGCTCAGGGCGGGCTGTGCTGCACGTGCTGCGCCCGACGACGCCGCTGCGCCTGCAACAGCAGCAGGTGCAGGTGCTGGTCTTGTGAGTGAACTGCACCCATGCGTGACGGCAGCGCGGCTCGCGCAAGCGGTGCCCGCAGAACGGCTGGAGGCGCGCGCGTGCGAGAGGGCAGCCGCGCCTGGCAACGAGGCTGCTGTGCCACAAAGAGCGAGTATGCGGGATTGCACCGTCCGGGTGCAGCCGTCATGCATGGCATCTGCTCAGGTGTCCCTCCTGTTCGCTCCTGTCGCCTCCAACAATCTGGCGTGCTGTGCGCTGGCGTCTGTCCACATCCTTGCGCTCACGCGTCAAACAGCCGGGGTCGGGATGTCTCTGGCAAGCGATGAGTTCCCGGCATGGGCGTGGAATGCATGTGCTGCGGTGCTGGCGGACACTCTGCCTGACTTCCCTGCAGTGCGGCCGCTTGTGCGTGAGCCAGAGTCGTTGTGGCACAGCACGGTGTCGCTCAAGGTGCTGGCGCAGCTGCTGCAGCACTGCGCCGATGCGGTCGAGGGAGTCGCACAGACGGGCTACGACGCGATGACAGCTGCTGAGCTGGCAGTGGAGGGGGCAGAAGATTCCACAGCAGCAGCCACGGCTGCAGCAGACGGCGGGGCGTGCTGCCGTGCTGTGCTTGCCGTCGCATGCATGGCCTCGGCGCGCGTGATACTCTCTCTCGCGACATGCATGGGCGAGCTGGCGCCGGTCGAGGCACAGGCACCCTCCGTGCAGCAGGATCAAGTGAGTTTCATGCCCAGCCCTCAGTGAAAATAACAAGGCGTCAAGTTTAAGCATGTGGCGGAGCAGAACAGCAGATACCTACGCGTAGACACTTGCTGTAGATAACTACATACCATGATGCCCGGATACATGCATGCGTGGCCAGCACGGCCATATGCTGCCCACCTTGTCCCAGCATACGCTGTTTGTCCTGCTCACACTTGCCCTAATCCTGTTTGCCTTCTTCTGTGCTGTGACTGTGTGCCACAGCGTTTGCCACTTCCTGCGGTGCCACTTCCTGCGGCACAGGTTGATGAACGTGCAGTGATCACGAAATACGCTGCGTGCCCAACGCTCTCTTGTCCTCCGTTGCAGGCTACTGCTGCCGCCTCAAGCCACCTGAACGCTTTCCCGCTACCGCCACAGCCACCCGCAGCAGGCGCTGCGCCGCTGCCAGCATCTCTGGCATCCGCCGCTTCACAGCCACTGCCACAGGGCAGCCGGGCGAGCGCTCCTGCAGACACAGCTGCGCAACGCGCTGGGGCAGGGAGCGGGGGAGCTGTGGAGGCGAAGCACGCAGCACTGGTGCTGCTTGTGGCAGACTGCAAGAGCGCCTTGGCCCACATTGTCACCACGCTTGCGGTGCGCCTCCTCGTTGTACATGCAAAAGCAGTAGCGTTGTGACATTCTGCCATTTCACACCTGGCAGCTCCCAGATCGTGGCCTGTGCACACATTTTCTGCAAGCGTTCCCTATGTTCCACAATCCCACCGATAGATTCAAGTGCAGTAAAACAATGCTGACAGCGATGTGCCACACACGTGTCCGTTTCCGGCTCATGATCGTGTATCCACACAGCACCGCATTCACGAATTTACTGCTCGGCTCGTCCATATCTGTTCCGGCTAACACCCACCGCCAATCGCGTGATCCTCGGACTGTGTACATGCACAACGCTAGACTGTTTCAGTGCACGCATGCGCAGCAGAAGCAAACTGCTGCACTGTCAACCGCTGGATAGTGAATGCGTCATGGTTTTTTTTGCTTGAGTGTTTCCAAACACATCGCCTTTGCTGGCCCGTTGGGAGGGGAACTGTTCGATCGGGCGGTCCATCGATCGCCAAGGACAGGGTAGTTATTGTCCCTCTGTTCTGCAGCACGCCGCGGTGCCAGCGGCGCTTGACGTCCAACACTGGCTCCTCCCGGAGGCACCGGCGGAAGCTCCCACTGGCCCCGTCACCCGGAACGCCTCCACTGCCGCGCACGCCCACAGCCGCTGCCACCCGCTGCCGCAGCCGCTGCAGGCGCCGGCCGTCGCGGCTGTGCGCTTTGCAGCCGCGTTTGAGGCCATGGCCTTGATCGCGGACCCCTTGACGCAGGACTCTGCTCAACCAGGACCACCAGCAGCTGGGCATGGCACCGGCAACGACACGGCAACCCCTGCGCCTGCTGCCGGCACCCCTGCAACGCCGGAAGCCCGCATCATCGCCGTGGACGGCGCAGCGTCGCCGATCATCTGTGTGATGCACAGCGCAGCGCTGCCGCCGTCAGAGGCGCCTGGGGCGCAGAATGGGGCATGCACACCGGCTCTGACCAGGGAGTTGCGGGCCGGCATGCCAGGCATGCATGCGAGACGCGGCGGCGGTGGGGCAACGACTTTTGAGATCCCTGTGCAGCCCGGGACGGCGTACCTGACCATGCGTGCGGCAGCTTGCGTCATCTGCAGCGCGCATGAGAAGGTGGCGGAGGCTGTGCGCGGTGACGCGCGGGCCCTGCAGGCTCTGCAGGCTGGTATGGCTCCGGCCGTGCATGGCAGCAGAGGCGGCGAGTGGGCCTGCCCTGCGACTGGGGGCATGCATGCGGCAGTGGTGCTGGACATCTTCGAGCGGTGCCAAACCTCGTTCCTGGACTTTCTTGGGGTGCGGCGCTCATCTGCCTCTCCTGTGTGCCACTGTCGACCTTGTCGGGCCTGAGTGACACCTGCACGCAGCCTCACTATCACGTGTAGGTCTCCTAGCGGGCCCCACCACCGCAAGTCCAGCGCGGCCACTCCTTGGGGCTGCATGACACCTGTCGTGCGAGCGGCCTCTCATTGTCATGCATTGTCATTGCACTTCAGGCGGCCCACCACAGCATGTCTGCAATGGCCAGTTCTGTCACATCGAGGCCCGGTCCCCGCCGCTCACTCACCTTGTGTGTAGCCCAAGCCATGCGCGTCACCTCCGCCGCTGCTTGACCCTTGCCCCACACATGGCGGCAGGATGCCGCAAGTCCATGCACGTTTCGCAGCCGTTTCCGATGCCCGCCCCGGTGAGCCGGGCCCGCACCACGAGCATCACCCAGTGCTTCCCCCGGCGCTTCAGTCCACGCCTGCCGCCGCAGTGCCACCGTGATCTGACTCAACAGTCCTGACATCGTTGCAGCAGCCACCGACGTTGCGGCTGCGGCCGACCATTCGCACACTCTGGCCGGTTCTCTGGAAGCCCTAGCCGGGTCACGTGTGCACTAAGTTCACACTGCACGGACTATGTACAGGACCCGTCAGACAACGCCCCATCCTCCGAGCTCTCCGACGAGGATGGCGCAGCCGCGGCAGCGTCCGCCCCCACGACGTCCGGGGCGACTGCAGCTGCGGCTGCCACGCTGGCCGCGCTGGGCGCGAGTGAGGTTGCCAGCCCGCCGCCCCCGGAGAATGTAGTGTGGATGCACCGCCGCCGGCGCACGGTGGACGATGACCCCGCGTACCGCGAGTTTCTGCTGCAAGTGCTGCAAATCGCGGGCGCGCCCCCCGAACAGGGCACAGCCGCGGCTAGAGCCCCCGTGGACAACGAGCTGCTGCAACTTGCTGCGGTGCGCTGCGCGCTGTGCACTGCCTGGCAGCATGACTGAGCCGTGTGTGCTGTCAGCACACAGCACGCTGAGCCATGTGTGCTGTGTGACATGCATGCTGTGACCCCGCTACAGACCTGCGAAGCTTTCCATGCTGAATGTGGCTGTCTCCGGCACACAGCGCTGGAGTGTCTGTCCTGTAGGCATACAAGCGGGGCAGATTGCGCAGGGGTGGCTGTGAGGTGGTATGTACACATGCATGCACACTTCGAGGAGCCAGTGCACCAAGCGTATATACAGCTAGGTTCTAGACTTGTGTTGGCGTGCCACTCATCAGGTGTGAGCCGGCCTGGCAAACACCGGGCACGAACTACACGCTCGTGCGTATGTACAGCATGCCAAGGGCTCATGCATGCAGGAAACTCTGAATGTGGCAGAGGACGAAGGGGAGTCTTTGAACAGTGAGAGCGAGGACATCTCCGGCACGAGCGGCAGCGGCGATGACGGCGATGGCAGCGGCGATGACGGCGCTGATGGCGTTGGCGCGCACGGCAGCTGTGCTGTGAGCGCTGCCGAGGATCCGGCGGCGGCACGCAGTGCGCAGCGTGGAGCCGCACAGCCGCGGCGCACTGACAGGGCAAGCGCTGGCGGAGCTGCAATGCCGACCTGCAGCGTAGCACGCAGCGCAGCAGGGTGCCAGCCGAGCCGGCCACAGCGTGGTGCCGTAGTGCCAACGGCGTCGATGGGCGCTGGCAGCGTGGCCGGGGGTGCGGCGGCCTCTGTCGGCGGCAGGTCGTCGAAGTCCCAACGCCGCGTGCGGAAGAACCGGCCGGCGGTGTCGAGCAACGCGTTTCTCAACGCAGCGATGGCGCTCGGCCAGGGTTCGATGGACGATGTCGAAGCGCTCGAGGATTTCGTCGTGGCCGACCCTGAGCGGGACTACGTTTCGCTGATGCTGCACCGGTATGAAACGGACAGCGAGAGCAACTGAGCCTGGAGCTTCGTGCCCGTCTGTGATGTGCAAGTTTCGGCAAGGCACATGGCTAGATGCTGCGCTGGGATGCGTGCTTTGAGGTTTGGCGTGTGAGGTATTACTTGTTAAATAGTGAGTCATGACTCATGACAAGCGCGGTGCAGGGAACTCTGTGACATCCTGTGAGGTGAAACATGCTTGTTTGCATGCTGTACTGCGCTTTCAGTCATACATGATTAATTCTGTGAAGTACTAGAGGTCTACACATGGGTTAGTGTGGCACCACAGGTACATGTAGAGTGCCAGCATCTGTATCAACAGTTGGCGTGCCTGCCAATCACAAAAGCTGCTATTGTTGCAGCACCGGCGATTGCTGGTTTCCAACAGAGCGGTGGAGGTTCTAGTGCTGTTTGCTCAAGCACGGTTGGCACCTCCTGGCGTGTGAGCTGTTCCTGTGCTGCAACCACTGCTACAAGTAGCGCTGTGTGGATTGATACTGTCTGCACCTTGCTACTCACGCATGCAGAGATGCTTGCATAGCGTCCCGTTGGTTTCAAGCCAAGCACACCGCTCTAGTCGATACTTTGGTGTGCCAGGAGCACAAGCTGTGTGGCATGCATGTGCCTGACAGTGGTCTCAGCAAGAACTGCATGCTCACAATGGCAACAAGGCCTGTAACCACCCGGTCTTGCCCACTTTGATCGATTAAGTAACTAACTTCGCTTCATGATGAGTCCCGCAGAGCGTGCTGATCAGGCATGCCCTCAAAGTGAAACATCTTATTTTGGGACCTTGTTCTCTGGTGAGGCCTGCTCAACATGGCATCCATGTGCCCTGCAGCTATATTTGGACTCAAATTGCCAACGGATACAACTATTGAGTGAAAGGCGGTCACACGCCCAGGCAGGTACAGGCTGACTGGAGACAGCGCGCTGATCAAGGCCCAGTGGCACTGGTAACCACCCATGCATACCTGCAGGTACAAGTGACCTCAGTCTCTTGTTCACGAACATTGCGATCACACGTTGCCGGGAAGAGCTTTGCAAAGCTCAGCAGCCTCTGTTGAAGGGAGTTTTGTGTCGAACAACGCACACGCGTCGTGGTGCGGGCCAGGTGTTTCGCCAAGTTCAGGTCAATTTTTGCGTGCCATGCTGGTTTTTGGCGCCGGGATTGACATCCCATGATTCATGTTTGGTACAAGCATGCTAGCGTGAGATGGAGGAAGGTGATCTGTTGTAGTCCTGGCCTGCTACAGCATTGTGCCTACAGTTCATAGCACCAGACTCAGTCTGAAGAGCCATGGAGCGCCTGAAAGCAGCACGCTTCGTCAATAACTTCAGCAGAGCGCTACCGGAGCCAGAGCCCAAAGCTTCGCCGACACCGGTGGTGGAAGCGCAGTTGCCTACGAATGCCAACATCGGTAACCTGGGCACCAGCAACGCGGTTCTCGGTGACTCCGATGGCCCGTACCTGCACATCACAATGACAAGCTTAGGCAACGCTGCGCTACTGGATGCACTATCAGTAGTACGTCTTTCCCTAGCTGTACTGCAATGGCTGGTGTCAGCGTCCGTGGCAAACGTGAAAGTGCAGAAACACCGATCGCCTGCCATCGCCTTGCGATACGTCAAGCTTGACGAGTAAACATGATACGCTTGGTGAGGATAGAGCCTATCAGCGCAACGTTGCTTGCAGGGCGTGCATCGCCTGGCAGAGCTCAGGCATGTTGTACTTACAACACCCTCCAAGCGCGAAACAACGATCGATCGGCTGCCGCTGAAAGTGTCAATGAATGAGGATGAAGATTGGCAGTCCCTCATCGAGGCTGCCGATAATCCCACACAGTGGTACCGTCAGCCATTTGTGATGGTCGTTCTGGTGCGCTGGCTCTCTCAACCGCATGAACATCAGCTCTGCAGAACGTTTACATCCTTGACACTCCACACGGTAGCAGCTTCAGGCTGATCGTGAGCCACAGCCTGGCTGCTTTGGTGGACCTGCCTTTGACAAGCTGAAACAAGGATCGTCGGTCATGTCATTTCCGTTGCCCCCTCCCAGCCTGTCTGTGAATGGCCCACATGCAGGCGAGAGCCATGGCAGGCAGGTTCCTGTGTTACACGGAGATCAACATGGCAGGCAGGTAACTGTGTAGGTCTTGCGATTGTCAGCCTGCTCAGCATGCCACCGAATCAGCATCCTACTGAGTCGGTCACCCTGCTCAGCCCATGCTCAATGTGTCGGCGGCATTTGTCAGCACCCAACCAGTACTTCGCCAGGCATCCACACTGCCCATGGCATGGTGTCAGTAGACAGGACAGTATCCAGAACATCCCGCTCTGTCGCGCGATTTGGTGCAGCATCACCAACATGCATGGCATGTACGGGTTCAATGACCGCTATTCAGGCACGCCAGTGGACCACTCTTGCGGGTCCGTGAATTTGTCCCTGACCTTCACAGCACGTGCAGCACAGTATGTATGTCACAGCACTTGTATCACAGCATGTGTGGCAGCCCCATGCGTGCGTCTCTTTGGTGCAAATCCCGGTGTTTGCAGCAGGACACCTGCAACAGGCACAGTGCACCTGCATGTATGCACGGGATGTTCATGGCCTCCGGAGGTCCAGGTGCATTTCCCGGCATGCGTGAATGCGTTGCACCGGCCGCTGCCGGCGGCGGCCACGAATGTATCATGGCGTGCATGTATGACCTTTTAGTGCAGATCTGTGCCGAAACAATCGAGGACTACAAGACCAAGCACCGCAAGCGGCTGCTCATCCTGCGGGACAAGCTCGCCGCACTGCCGGCCGGCGTCGCAACGCGCATGACCATCGCGTGCGTGCGCTCCGCCACGACGCAGTCCCCCGACACCTTCCGGAAGGTCCATGCCAAGGTGCAGGATGACTTTCACCGCACGGACCGCGTGCTGCGGCTTGACGCGGGTATCGAGCACATGCAGTCGGCGCGCGGCAGCCGCGACTGGGACACGCTGAAGCAGATGCTCGTGCTTCGCTTCTCCGAGGCGTTCGAACAACGCATGGAGGCCTTTGGTGAAGAGGTTCTCCCCCCCCCCCCCCCCCCTCCCCATCCACAAACCGTCCGGTTGAGCAGCCTGGAAACATTGCAAATCAACCAACCGGTGATGTACATTCACAACAGGCGTGACTATGATACGTGACATGACTCCACACCTGCTGGGCCATGTCGGCTGCCACGTGCGCTGCTGGGCTACCAGAGTCTAGATTTGTGTCGCCTGTAGGGATTTACACGTGTGGCTTGCACAGTTGCCCTCGCATACTGTCAGCTGGCTTGCATCGCCACACGTGGCCACGCACCCCACTGATCTTGCACACCAACAGTTTAATAAAACATAATAAAACAAAACAAAGTATCACTTTTCCCTGTTGTTGAACGGCAGTGATCCATAATCCTTGCAACAGCGCATGTCGACATGCAACGCGCCCCTGTGTGCAGCTCCGCAGCCTGCGCACCGGCCTCGACGGCAGCACAGCACACCTCGCGCACAACCTGCTGGTGAAGGACGCGCTCGCGACGATGCTTGCGCGCGCCCGCCTCTACGGCGACGCCGGCCTCGAGCTCACGTTCATGGACATCAGCTATGAGCACCACGCGGCGCGCCACCCCGAGATGCACGTCTTCTCTGTCAACCTCGAGCACGATCTCAACCCCGGCCTGGCCGGCATGCAGCAGGAGTTCCTGCGCCGCATGCTCGTGCCTGACGGCCGCATGAACACCTTCGTCATGCGCCAGTACCTCTACGGTGCCCGGGTGCGCCCCTCCGCCTCCCGTTGCCATGAACAGCGCAGTGGTGGCAAGGTGTCGATGAATGGATTGCTCGCCTGGCATTATCCGTGTATCAAACGCAATGACCCACAACTGTGCAGCTGGGTGGGCTCTGCCTGCCACGGACGGTATTGTGCTGCGCATCGGGTGATGGCGTGTACTTTTTCGCGTGCTCACAAACTGCACCATGCATGCGTGATGGATATGTGGGGCAACATGATGTGAAGGCTGGCGACACTGTGCAGTTGAAGCTCATGCTGGCAACGGTGCGGGAGAGCGGGCTGTCCGCCGACGCGCTGGCGTGCGCGCAGCAGTCGCTCGTGTTCCTCAGCACAGCACGCGCCAAGCTGCACGCGCTGCAACGCGAAGGCGGCGTGCCGTACCTCTTCCCGGAGTGCTGGATCTGCCTCGCGGCGCTCGGCATCGCCACCGCCCTCAGCGACACCCTCTGCGCCGCCGCCGCCGTCGCAGCCGCCGCCAGTGAGACCGCGGCCTCGGCCGCGGCCTCGGCCGCTGATGGCGGCGGCAAGGCCGCGGCAGCGGCGGCCGCGGCGGCAGCCGCTGCGATGGACCTCGCGGCCGCGCTGGCGGAAGACGGGCAGCTGCCGGCGCGCAGCATGGGCAGGTCAGCTGCCGAGGGCGGCGTGTCGGCGGCGCCGGAACTGCAGGAGCTGATGCCGTTTGCGGTGTCCGTGCCGAAACTCATATCGGCGTTCCGCGACGCGGCGGGCTGCTCCCGGCCGGCTTCGGCGGTGGTGAACGGCGCTCAGGACGTCGCGCCGCAGCCCAGCGCAGCGGAGCAGCGCGCGATCGTGAAGAAGATGCAGCTGATCCTCGCGCAGGTCCTATCCAGCGCCTACATGGTGCGAACCCTGCAAGGCCCTGGTCACATCCCACATGCCATTACTGCACGGTGTGATGTTGGACACTTACACAGGAGCCTAGACGGCATGAACAACCCCCGATTTCAAGCCGATCTGCTCATTCTGGCAGGAGTGCCTCCACTGGCATTGCAGGAATGTATTGTGTGCATCATGCCAGTCCATGTATCACAAAAAATACCGGCTAAACATGTTCCAGGCTCAGCGCATGCTGGGCTAAACACATGCTGGCCTGCATACAACCAACTGTATGTATTGGGCTGAATGTGCGCGGCCGGTGCAGGCGGCGGTGGAGGTGAGCCAGAGCCTCGCGCTGACGTGCCCGCTGCACCCGGATCTCGACGACGTGTCGCCGCTGTGCTCCTGGTTCGTCGGCTCCAAGGGCGAGTCGTCCCTTCCGGAAGCTTCCAGCGGCGCGGACGAGACGCAGGCCGAGCGGCAGCCGCTGAGCCTCTCGGTGCAGCTCTTCACGACCAGCATGCAGGGACAGCTCCGGTGCGGCAGCCATCCTCTAGCATCATCAATTGACCATGATTATGGTCTCGCGTCTGACAAATCGTTGCCGCATAGCGTCTCGCATTGGGTGCAGCAGGCACGTTCGGCATGCATGAGGGGCGCACCTGCTGCAGGGAGGCGGAGGTGATCATGCCGTACGAGCTCATGCATGTCGCCGGCAGTGGCAGCGTGCCCTCCTGGCTGAACCAGAGCACGCTCGCGCCGTTTGTGTCGGACGCGCTGCAGCTGGAGCACCTGCTGCGAGCTCTGGCCTCCACGGCAGCGTGGCACTTTAGCCACGCCGGCGCACCCCGGCATGCGACATGCCTCGCGTCCCTGGCTGCTGCCTACTTCTTCCGCATGGTGAGTGCACCATGCGGTCTCGTATGCCGAGCCTGCATGCAGTAACACGCCCATACCCAGTCCGGCGCTGTAGTTCCTGCCGTGAACTGCACAGCTAATAGCCGCGCGTGCATTACATGTACATGCGGAATGCAGCCTGGCACACGCAGCGCATGTCGCGCTCTGCAGTGAGACGCGGCCTGATCAGGGCGACCCTGCACCCCCAGCAGGCGCCGAGGAATACAAACATGTAGCAACAAACAGCAGAACCAGCTACACTGTGAGCTGAAGTGTGCAGGATGAGCCAGAGCCGGCCGCGAAGCTGTGGCTTGCGGCCGCGGCGCCCATGCTGCAGCAGGGCTGGCGCCGCGCCGCCGTCAAGGTCCTCGACCGCCTGCTGGCCGCGGGCTGCCTGCTGCGCTCCGACGTGACCGCCGCAGCGGCCGTCCAGCTGCTCAGCACGCCCGCGCCACTCCTCGCCGCCGCCTTTCCCGGCGACGAGACGCTGCCCCGGCTCATGCATGCGTGCGCGCTGCGCGCGCTGCAGCACTTTTGCCCGCCGTCGGAGATCGCTCTGCAGGAGGTGCTGTTTGTGGACATCAGCAAGAGTCAGGCGAGCCGGTTCTACGAGGAGGTGGACGAGGCCGAGGGAGGGGCGGCGCCCGGGGGGGCGGCGCCGCTGCTGCGGCCGCCGGCGCGGGGGGATGGTGCGCAGCACGCAGCGCAGCTGGTCGGGCTGGCGGACCACTGCGTGATGAGCGTCTGCATCACCTCTCGGCTGCCTGTGCCTGTCAAGGTGTGCCGACTGTTACGTCATGTCACGTATGTATGTGTCACAGGGTGCATCGGACTGTTGGGAAACATGTATGTCCAAGCGGATGCAGCACCTGTGTGGAGCCTGCATCGTGCCGTGCAGATTGTGCATGGCGACTGCGCAAGTTGTGCACCTTGAAGCAGTGTGCAGAAGGGATGGGTGACGTCGCAGCGCCGCTTAAATCTGTTGCAGAGCCCTCGTAGACCTTCCTCCTTTACGAGGGCCCTACAAGGGGGGGGGGCTGTGACATGCATGTGGCAGTGCAGGTGCGGGGGCTGACGCTGCAGCTGCAGCACGCAATTCATGCACGCCGCATGGCCCCGAACCCCGCCAGCGGCGCTGCAGCGCTCGCACAGGGTGGCGGCAGCAGCACAGCCGGCGGCCCGGCCTCCGCCACCGCCGCCCACGCGGCCTCACCGCGTAGCAGCGGCGCTAACGATGGGCAGGGCGCCCCGGCCCCGCGGGACACTCCAGCATCTGCCACGGCGGCAGCCGCTGCGGCCGCGGGCGACGACTGCTCCTCCAGTGCCCCCTCCCGCAGCAGCCGCCGCCGCCGCGTCGGCATGCGTTTCAGCAGCATCACGCCCCGTGGCAGCGTCACTCCACGCGGAAGCGGCAGCGTCGCTGGCGCTCTCACCACCCCGCGGCCGGCCGCACCCTACGCCGCGTCGCTGCTGTCTGACGCGCCTGCGCCCGTGCCGTTCGCTGGCGTGGCAGACGCGGTGGATGACGGCGCAGCCATGTGGCAAGCCGGGCATGTGCTGGACTGCCCTCTAGAAGCAGAGGAGGGGGGCGCTGTGAGCCTCCGGCCCGGCGACAACCACATCCGCTTCTCTGCATGCCCGCTCCAAGAGGGCTTGCATCTGCTAGACTGTGTCTACGGCACGCTGGAGTGCCCGGCACAGCATTCGCTGCTGATTGAGGCGCGCTTTGGGGAGTCAGTGACCACAGGGGGTGTCGCCGAGGACGAACCTCACGGCGCTGTGCTGGTGGCGCACGCTGACAAGGACAGCCTCGCGGTTCACAGCGTGATCCCTGGGGGCATGCTGCTGGAGTCGCAGAGCCAGTGGCTAGGGGTGCGACTCGTGCCGGCCACTGGGGAGGTGCGTGACGTGACCATGCGGGTTGCGCTGCGCGCTGTGGACCGTGCTGCGCCGCTGGAATTTGCGCACGTTGCGCAGTCTGCGGAGGAGGCCATGGCGGCGTGCCATGCCGGGGACGGCAGCCGTGGCAGCGAAGAGGGGGGCGGCGCCGGACTGGCGACCGGGCTGGGCCCGGACATTGCGCTGTGGCAGCGGCGCGGCAGCGGCGCTGCAGAGCAGGTGCGGTGCGTGGACGGGGCGGTGGTGCTGATGGGCCCGCTGGCGCAGGGGGGCACGCTGTGGCTACCGGTGCACTGCCGGCAGCAGCACCAGCTGGTGCAGCTTGTGGACATCGGCGCGGGGGCAATGTTGACGGAGGATAGGGGGGAGCGCGCACCTGTGGACACGCTGGACGCGCTGGCGGAGGTGGCACTTAGCTACTGGAGCGGCTGCTGGCGGTCCAAGCACCTCCGGCTGCAGCTGCCCGTGCAGGTGCGGCCTCCACCGCCATGCATGTAACTGTGCACTCTCGTCAGGCACAAAGCCCAGCCTGCCAGCGCTGACTTGGTTTAACATGTTTCGTTTAGCACGTTCGGGAAGGACAGTGTGACAGCATTCCATCATGGTACAGGACATGACCAGACTTAACACTGCGTCTGCATCCGCATCCATAAACTATCTATAAATTCTACGCTGCATTTGCGTCCGCCGGTTCTGCCCGACACTGTTCAAGTGCCGCTCCTCGCCACACCTCTCCCGCGCGATTCCTCGCTGCATTATCAGGCAACGCCGACCGCTCCCACAGCAAAGGTCACACACAGCACGCAGCACAGCACGCATCAGAGCACAAACAGGGCAGATGAGTGAGCACGATGCATGGCTGACATGCATGGTGGCTGCAGAGGACGATGAGCACGACGGTGTCGGCGCAGTCGGTTGGCCCGGCGGAGGTCGCGGTGCAGGTGTCGCAGGCATCACTGTGCCGCTGCACGCTGGCCATCACTGGCATGCAGCTGCACCTGCAGGCGGGCCTCGCACGCGCAGATCGCAGTATCGCCGGCATGCAGCCCCCCTTCGTCCTCACCCCCCACTCCGCGCAGAGCTTCCTCTTCTTCGTCGACCACTCCGCCGCCGCCGCCGCCCCCCGCGCCACGCTGCAGGCGTGCACGCTGCTCTCGGATTACGTCATCCCCCGCGCCGACCTCGAGGCGCTCGCGCTGTGCGCGCTGGACCCCAGCGGCCGGGGCGTCGCGCCGCCGGCCGCTGCCGCTGGCCCAGAAACCCTCCCGGAGGTTCTGGTGGCGATGGTGCTGCACGCTCCGCACGCTGTGGGCGCGCTGACGGAGCACAAGTCTGCAGCGCGGGCCGCGGGGTCGGCGAGTGCTGCTGCGGCGGTGACTCTTCACGGTGGGCTCGAGGCGGGCACAGCGATGGCCGCCGTATGCACAGCCACACACTCCTTCCGGCTGGAGCTGCCGTCTTTCTCCATCAACAAGGCGCCAGACACAGGTATGCCACCTGAGCCACAGCAACCGACATGTGAACGCCGTCCTTGTCTGCTGTCCGGCACGACAAACCCTATCCACGACGCCCTTTAACGATGGCAAATGTGCCGGAACACGTCAACGTTTCAACACATCAGGGAGTTTTCACCAAACGAGCATCGCTGTCACTAGGACTGCGATTTGAGGTCTGGCAAGTCCTCCCCTGGTGTGGCAACGAACATATTTGCGGTACAGAAGGCAGCGGCGGGACCCAGGGAGGCGCGATGATGCTGGAACCGCCTGTCATTCACTTCATCGGGCCATATCGCGGCACTGCCGGGCGCGCCGTGCTGCTTGTGTGGAAGGTGGGCTGGCCCTCCGACGGCAATGCAGACGAAGCCCTTGGTGCGCCTCTACCCCCATATTTTTATCGCATGCAGTCCCTTCCCCCGGGAGCACACTCGAAGTGCCATGCCGCAGCATTCCACAGCGAGGTGCAGCACAGCACAGCACAGCACAGCTGCCTTGTGCCCGGCATGCGCGCCTTCCCCGAATGTCTACCTGGCGCCGCCATGTCATCATGCTGTTTCCGGCATGTCGGCACACGCAGGCGCCGGTGTCACCATGTCCATGCATGTACCTGCATTCGGCAGGGCGGACGTGCTTTGCCTCGCTTCAGGGAGGTCACTGGCGCCTCTCTATCGTTCACTCCGGCATCTGTGTCCTTGCATGTCGATCGCACGCTTTGGCTGTAGCAGCCGTCTCACACCTCACGGCAGTCGCCGGGCAGCCATGTTGTTCATCGCAGCAATGCATGCAGACCTGGAGGTGGAGGGGGAGCTGCACACGCTGCAGTACGAGGTGCTGATGCCAGCAGGGTGGCAGAGGGGGCGCAAGCAGAAGGGCAACATCAAGCTCGCAGCCGGTGCCTCCGCCTTTGCCACCGTCGCCGTGTCTGCCGTGCCGACCGCTGCTGGCCGTGTCGCATCTCCGACACTCATTGTGCTGCCGCAGGGCCGCCAGCCGGTGCGCGGCGGCTCGGTGTGGATGGACATTGACGAGCGCTCGTAGCAGTCAGGACTCGCTGCAGGCTGTCAGGACCGGCTTGTAGCGGTAGCCACGGGGCTTGCAACTCCGGCAGCCTTCGCACCAAGGGGCCCTGGCACCCGCGGTCATGGAGCAGTCTGGCAGTGTTCTTGAGAGGCTGCATGAATTGCGATGTGGTGGCGCGTGTGTGGGCCGATCGTGGGGGTGGACAGCTGGACCGCGCGTCACCTGTGCTTTTGCGAATTATGAAGGGGCTGCGCAGTGGCGGAAACGTACCATGGCACATGGCATCGTTTGGTTTCAGACGTGATCGTTTTTCAATGCATCATGGGTGGTTATAATATGGTGGTTCTGAGTGTGCTCAAGAGGTGTGGCTGGAGTAAGATAAAGCTCAGCTACCAACAGAGAGGCCATGCAGTAGCTGTGCACCGCCCAATGGCAACTGTGCGAGAGGGAGGGATGGTTGACGAGGCACAGTGCGGGCAGGTGAATGTGTATGCACTGACTGGTCACCCCAGCAGTGAAGCAGGGCTGTTACTGAGCTGTACTGAGCACCCCATCAAGCTGCCCGGGCAGCGCTAGACCTATATATCTGTCGACATCTCGTGTCGAATGCTCCAATCATTTTCGAAACTACTTGATCGAAGAACAATGACGCTGTCTGAGCGTACAACATGTTTTTGAAGCTGAAATCTACCGAGAATGTGACCCAGCTTGTGGACCGATTCGGTCCTGGCCGAATTTCCCACCGAGTCACCAGGTGATGAAAGAGCTGGCTGTCTGCGGCCTCGCTGTGCACTAGAGTCGGCTCTTCTGCCGTCACCACAGATGTGTAACGCTCCTGAAACATCTGGAAGCCAACTACGAGGTCGGCCTCATACTTGCCCCCCTCTAACTTTCGTGTCACATAGCTCTGCCGACACCATGGCACAAACTCTTGATAGCTGTCGACATCAGCTACTACTGAGAAAAGCTCAGATGGCGAGAACTGCATCAGCCTCCTTTCCCTGTGAGACTTGGAAGGCCGACCAGCTGTCCTGGTACTGCATGCGTGACCCCATGGACGGGCAACAACGCCAGCTTGGACCTGAGGCTGTGAATGTATCAAGTCTTGGTGCGGACTGCGCCCCCTCGTTGATGCCGAGCCCGAGACACCTGATGCGTGTACACAACTGTGCACGTCTTGTGTCCGAAGCAGGGAACCTTCACAGGACTGTCCTGAGCTCGATAGCTTTGAAGGGCACACCAGAGCATGGTTGAAGATCGTCAAAGCGCGGGGCGCAGTTTCGTATCGGGAAGTGAATGCTCGCACAAGTGCCGTTCGAGCAAGGGCCATTCCAGCAAGACCGAGGCCACCAACGGAAGGTGGACCTCAGAGCAGGCTATATTGTAGCAATACGGATGATCCGTTGTCTTAGTACAGTAAGATAGACACGAAAATTTTTAGGTCCCAGGTGCTTGCCGGAAGCAGCGAAAAACGACAGCTAGACAAACTCACGCATGCGAACCGATGCGGTGATGATGCAGTGTCCAACAGACAGGCTTTTCATGTCTTCCTTCGGAATGTCCTTCATCCAGATATTCGCTGACCCTGCAATCTACTGGCCACGGTCCGTGATCCACTGGTCGCCATTACCTGGTGCTGGCCATGTTGGTGGGCTGCCTCTGCAGCGTCACAGGTAATGGTGGCATGCCACCGAGCACTTCATGTGCCACAGATAACGATGGACTGGGTCCTTGATGCGGCTCCCTGTGCAGATACGCCGCTCACGGCAAAGTTTGGACCTAAATAGCCAAAGCTTCAATCGACCTTGCAAGGTGTCACGCACAGTCCACCCGGTTGATTCGATCAACAGCACATGTTGGGGGACCAGCGCGGTCGCGTGTACATCGGCTTGCACGCAATGCATCCAGAAGGTCCTGCAATGGCATGCTCCTGTATTTAAAGGAGACGGTCCACTCTTGGGCGTGGTGCTGCTGGTTGACATAATGGAATGACAGACTCTCGGACTTGCGAACCAGCTCTGCGCGTGCGGTCGTCGACGGGACGAGGCCTCGCGATACATAGGTAATGCGGAGCAATGCATGCGGAATTGGAATGTTCATGAACGCATTCAACGGCAGCCGCGTTGCACCGCGGCCGCGGCTGTCCTGCACAGCAGCTACAAGAGGGCTGTTGCCTCGGCGCTGCTGAGTCCTAGATCTATCACTGTGTAACACAGCAGCTACAAGAGGGGGGCACTCACTCAGCTCTATGGCACGTCCAGTCCTGTCGCAGACACCATAATCACCCCCAACCTACTTTGGGGTCACTATAGGGCATAACCAGGTACTCTGGGAAGGTCTGCAGGCTTGTTTGTTACGTTTGGGTAAAGTGGTACATCTGGGCCAAAAATGCCTCTGTGTTTGGGGTTTTGGACAAAATTCCCCAAACTCTCTGGGGGTGCTATACAATGGTCCAAACGGCCTGTGGGCGCCCCAAACTCGTCTACGGGCACAAGAACGACCTGATTCTGATCAGAGTGCATGCAAGCACTGGATGGGTCGCCTCAGGCCACCAGGGACCCGTGTGGACACCACTAGCTTAGCCATGGCTAGTCACAGGACATTGAGGACGGCTTGCATGCATGCTCAGACACCAGACGCTGATCTGCTGCATGTGCTTCTTGCAAAACGCCCCACTCATGCCGCCAGCAGCTAAGCGAGTGAGCAGTTATGACAGATAATTCTATTGCTGTGCAAGCATATGTACTGTTACATCGAGGGGCTCCGATCCAGTGCACCAAGCGAACGTACAACTAGATTCTAGACTCACATGCTACCCAGCAGATGCAAGCCGGCCAGGCGATCACCTGGCACAAACTGCGCACCCGTGAGCCGTGCTACCCTGGACATGGTCTTTCTGATCACAAACCCGTTTCAGCAAGCATATGTATGTAGATGTGGTGTAGTAATGGGCCTCACCGTGCCAGGCACCCACGCATGGGAACTGCTGCATGCAGTCCAGACTTGTACAGCCTCCCTCCTTCATCCCTTACCTCAAACTATGCTAGTCATGCAATTGGGCCTGAAATATCGACTGCTGAACTACAAGGGTTTTGGGGGAAATTTTGGGCCAAACCGGCCAACGCACGAAGAATTTGGCATGTTCTATACTCAGATCCATCTCTTATTGGATAGATAGACGGCCACAGGGGTGAATTCTGGGGCAAATAAGTCCTGTCACAGCTGCACAGTCACCATTGCATCTGAGATCATGTATCTCTGATTCTGAGAGTGTTGTGAGCCGTGCTGTGAGCAGCACTAGTGAATAGCGTGTGAGAATGTGTCGAGGGAACTTGTGCGCAATACAGAAGCTGCTGTGTTTCTGTCTGTGTACGGCGCTTGGCCATGGTGATTGGTTTTTTGGTGCTTTGCCATGAATCGTGCCTCTGTGTTCTACCACCTTGTGGAGCATACATCTGTAACGTATCTCTCTGATTATGCTGTGCCAGTGAGATTTCAGCGCTACAAGTTTGCAGTCGCAACAAGTTTGCAGTATGCAGTCGGTGTCCATGGCGGACACGCCGGCGGACCACGGACGGATCACGAACGGTCGAGACTAGGTGATACCAAGGTAGGTCCAAGCAAGACCGATCATTACTGCTTTAAAGATGTTGTGTATGGTTTGGGAACGACGGCAATGCTTTGGGGTGCGTTTGGGGCCATATTGAGGCAGTTTGGGCAAACCCGTCATTTTCGTCCGAAAAGGCCCCAATGTTTGGGGGTTTCGACGAATCGCCCAAACAGCCCGCAGACCTTCCCAGAGTACCTAGTTATGCCCTATAGTGACCCCAAAGTAGATTTGGGTCGATTATGGTGTCTGCGACAGGACTGGACGTGCCATAGAGCTGAGTGAGTGCCCCCCTGCTACAAGTGGGCGCTGACTGGGGGCACTGTGCTTGTGTGGCTTCTCTCTTGAACACTTATCTATCGCGATATATCGCCATAATGCAGTCAGGAAATACATTGTGCACAAGGAGGTTGGGAGGGTGTGTTACACGGTGTAGTCTGCAATCATATCAGTTTCATGGCGCGTTGTGTGGCCTCATGCGGTGATGCAAGTATGACGGTGCAAATTTGCGTGGTCTTTGGCCAAATTTGGTCAGCATGTATCAGTTCCGGCGGGACTACGCGGCTATGACGGAGTTGCGAAACTGACGGTTCCAACCCGCAGCTTGCTGTTGCGACAGGACTCGTACAGCTGAGTGCTTGCCTGCGGAACTGCTTGATTTCCAGCTGGAGCGTGGTACATGCATCAGAACTAGTGGTTCCCTTGAAAAGTCGACCTCTGCTGTTGGAGGATTCTGCGACATCGAGGGCGTGCAGCTAATCCTTAGTGTACGTGTGCATGGCGTCCATTTGACAGCCTTCAGATCCCAGGACTTGGTAGAAATGGGCAGTCCAGCCTGACAAACACGACGAATTTGTCATGCATGCTGTATTGAAAGGGTTGCGTAGCGCTGTTATACTTGACCTTTCGGCGTTGCTTGCCCGCTCGGCTGCACCGTGCATACCGTGTCGCGGCGTCACATGGCCAGGACACGCAGCAGATAGCTGTCTTCGCACGGCGCATGCTCGGCATCGAACCGTCTCGCTTTGAAAACAGGGTGCTTCGCGAGCTGGCTGTCCTGGTCCCTTGGCGCGGGTAGTCTGCTCAACACGCTCTCTGTGTTTGGTGTACCAAACGTCCGTTCTCGTCTCTTTCTTGGAAATCAGTGCGGAGTGCAGATTACCATGGGTGTATGCACAAAGCAGCCTCTTGAGCTTAGCGGTTCGCATGCAAGTACCAAAGTTTTAGCCATATTCATGAGTAGTGAGGTGTGTGGGCAGTAACCGCATCAGCTAGGGTCGCAGCCCGCGTCGTGAGCTGATGGTCGCGACGTGTACGTCCGGGTGCAGCTTTGGCTTCCGCTTGTTTCTGGATCTGTACACTCTGCCTCTGCGATGGCTGCTCTTGAGATTCTGCTCTCAAGCAAGCGCATCCCGTAGAAAGGGCGGATGGAATGAAGCGCTTCAAGGCCGCAGCAACTCCCGGCTCCCAGATCCAAAGCTAATTCGCGGTGAGACGCCACTTAGATTTGAATCAAGACGAATGCAGCAGCAGCAGCAGCAGGAGGCACAGTCTCCCGCCATGGGTGGGACCCAGTTCGCTGAGGTGCCTGGCGCAACTCCTGCCACACCCCAGCCTCAGCTGCAGCCAGCTGAAGTCGGGGATCAGTCAGTGCAGACCGAAAGACCTGTGTTGCGGAATGTTGCTAACGCGGACCAGTTGGCCGATGCTGTGTCCGAAGGTGCTGTTCATATCCTCATCACGGCACACATGGACCTGCATCTCTTATCAAGGACATCCTCGCTGGAAATCACGTCTACAGAGTCGTTACGAGTGCGTTCATCCCCTTTCGCATGTGAATTGCAGTGTCTCGTATCTGTGTTGGCTCCCCGCGATTGCCTTGCGACGCGTGCACAGGTCGCAGACACCCCACCTTCCGCCGGCTCCATCACAGTGCACTGACCTGCGCACGTCGCGTCTGCCCCCGAAAAGCACTCATGGCCCAGAATCCGGCGAGTTGCGTAGGCCATGGTGACCGCTGAAGTTTGAACTCGGCTGTGTACACAGTTCAAACCTCTGATGTGCAGGGCAGATGCCCCAGCGAGCCTTCCAGCACCTTGCAAGGCGCAGCTCACCTTCCCAAGCGCACAACTGCGACGCAGTGTGTGTTACGGATGCCAGCAGGCGTGCTGTCCGCAGCCAAGGCAGACCCGCGGGCCCCACAGCCACCTCGTGTATGGCTGGACAACTTGCTCCTAATCACTGCCACTGCTCCCCCACCACACAACGCCTCCACCGCCACGCCATCCCTAGACAGCATCGATAACTCTACGGTATCGTCTCAGCTGACGATTGGCCCACGCGGGGAGGCATGGCTGACGAATGTCGCGCTTGACAGCTCTGCAGTGCCAGCAAGAGGCCTCGAACTCCAAGTCGCTGCCCGCCTGTACGCCCGCAGTGCGCTCCCACCGCTGCTGCTACATGCCCAGTTATTGATTACATGTCAAGGAACTGCTAGGGACCGCAGCTCCAGAGCATGGAGCAAGCACAGCCTTACCTCGTGTCTGGTCAACATGCCACTGATTTGCCACATTGTAGCCAGCACAGCCCGTGATTCCACATTCCCACACGAGCATGTCTGCCACAGTCTGTCCCGCACTCAGCGTACCACAGACCAGAACGGCCTTGCTCTGTGCCTATTGACGAACACCGTGCTGCCACACGGCCTTCACACCGGGGCCCAGTGTGCTATTGCCGTTGCGTTGCCGGCTGACTGTAAGGCAGTGCCAAACTCTCTGGCCCAAAACCAACAGTGGCATCAGGCAGCCAGGTCAGCAGTCATGCCTTCCTACTGCATCTCGCATCTACCCACCGCCTGCCTCGCACACGCATGCCTGCCCCCATCGTTGCACCTGCTTGGCACCTCTAGCCGTGACACTCCGTCCACCTCAGCCTGCACCCCTCCTGTCTGCAGCTGTGTGTCATGTTCTTGAATGTTCTTGAATGTTGTTTTCTTGAATGTGTGTCGGCCCCTGGCTATTGTCAGCCAGCGTCCTCCAGCAGCCACCTGCGCTCCCACTGCAGGCTGCGCCACTGCCGCTGCATGCTGTGCCGCTGCATGCTGTGCCGCGACACTGCAGGCACGCGGCGCATGCAGCTTGCCACTGCGGCAACTTACTGCACAGTAACAGTACCAGTGTCAGTTGCGGACTGTGGCCAGCGAGCGCGCCAATGTGGCGGTAAGGGCCATGCGTGTGAGGGCGCCACAGCAAGGCACAGCACTTGTAACGAGGCGCAGCTGTGCGCAGGGGCTGTGCCATGCATGCCAGTGCCCATGTGATCTGACATGTCATGACAGGCATCACTGGATGCGCACCTCTGGCCACCATCCACACCACTTGTGGCCACTATGCACAACGCAAGTACCGCTGTGGTGCACAGAGCAGCGAGCCAAGCACGTAGCAGAGCAAGCCTGTGAGCTGCCTTTCCGTGCAATCATGCACACGCTTTTGGCGTGTGCTGCAAGTTCAATTCGTGCGTGTACACTGATGCACATGCATCGGACAAGCACCGTTGCCCATGCCTCGCGCACATGAAGCACGCGCATGATCGCCGGACAGACTTGTGGTTGCGACCGGTTGTGCGGTGCAGATGTCACGATCACGGGGTGCCAGCACAGCACGGCGCCGCTGGTGTCGATCATGCCGGCAGCAGCGCTGCTCCTCAACCACACCACACTCTCCCGCGGCAGCCCTGGCGGCGGCAGCTTTGCCCCGTCCGCAAGCACAGCACCCAGCCTTGGCGGCGCGCTCCGGTTGCGTACGCCACCGCCGCCGCTGGCCGGCGCTGCCGGCGCCGCGGCCGCGCCGCGAGTGTGGCTGGAGGGGATCGAGGTGGGGGCCGTGCGTGCCGATGAACCGCTGGTATCGGCACAGGGGGGCGGCGACTTTGTCCTGTTTAGTGATGCCGCAGACACGGCGACGAGTGTGTCTACTGGTGCCGTTGTCGAGGCGCAGGCGCTGCCTGCGGAGGGGCCGGAGCCGCAGGGCTTCATCTCCGGGTCAAGCTCATGGTTTCTGGCCAGCAAGGAGGTGCGTCGGGCGGCCGCCATCCGCCGGCAGAGGAGGTGCTCAGGACACCCTGTGGCGGGCACACATGCATGAACGCTCATATGCATGCATGCATGACGACCGACTGGCTGCAATCGGCGCGCAAGCCCACACCGGCCTGCAAAGGTTTTGGGTACTTTCAGCGGCAGGAGCGCAGCACAGGAGGGGGGGGGGGGGGGTTGTTCACACGCTTGGCGCTTGTGGCCGCCACCCCATCATGGCCACGCTGCGGCCTGCGCCACCTGAGGCAGGCAGTTCACAGCTCGGAGTGACAGCCAGCACGCTCTCATTCTTCCCTGTGCGTGTAATATGTATGCCTGATGCCGTGCTGTGCTGCGCGCTGCAGGCGGCGATTGGCAACACCAGCGCGCCGTTCATCGTGGCGTCAGGGGCGCAGGAGCGGCCACCGGGGCTTCCGCCGGTGGCGACGGGCGAGGCGGGCCACGTGCGCATCACGCACACCCCCACGTCTTCCGCCATCATCATCGTGCCCAGCGTGCTCGCCAGCATCCTCGCAGCCGTCGTCATTGCAGCTCTCACCTTCCAGTTTGTGCGCACGAGGTCCACCCGACAGCGCTCCCTGCCGTCCACGATGGACAAGTCCACCTCCGGCACGGTGCGCTTCGCCCGCTGCGCTGTGCCCGCTGTGGCCACGCGACGGCCATGCATGTGGTGTCGCATCGGGGGGAGCTGTGTAAAAAAGATAATGCGCCATTGGGGGCAGTGTGCGGTACAGGCACAAGGGGGGATGGCCTCCGGCGGACGTGGGTGGACGTGGCGGCGTGCGGTGCAGGAGAAGTCTGTGCAGTCAGCGCACGCACCGGGGGCAGGCCGCAAGAGCAGCCACGGCGGCGAGGCTGCCATGCATGCGCGGCCGGCGGCGACAGACAGCGACGGCGACAGCGAGATTGCAGCCGCCGGCCACGCAGGCGATGCGCCGCTGGCCGGCGCGGCCGCGCAGCGGCCGCGCGCAACGTACACGCTCGTCTCTGTGCCGGAGCCGCACTCGCTGCGCACGGCAGCCGACGACGCGGACGGCGCTCGCAGTGAGCAATTCGCGGTCGATGTCGGCGAGGGCGGCCTGAGCCGGCCGCTACACGGCGACGGCGGCTCGAGTGCGAGCGACAGCGCACGGGGCAGCCTCTCCTTTTCCTACAGCCAATTCCCGGACAGCCCCAGCAGCGACGGCGCCAGCGGCCTCAGCCGCACGTCGTGGCCGGCCGGCCCCCGCACCGTGTTTGACGCATCAGCGCCGCTGTCCCGATCCGTCACGCTGTGCTCCCCAGCACAGATCTTCGGGCCGCCCTCTCCGGCTCGCATCGGCACCCCCGTCGCCGCGGCATACACGCCCCCTGCGGCCGTTGCCGGCGCGGCCCCGGCCGCCACTGCTGCAGCGCCAACACCACGGCCTGCCGCTGCGGCGCCTCGGTCGCCGGGCGTGGCGGCGCCTGCGGGCAGTTCCAGGGCAGGGGGCAAGCCCCCGCTCGGGGCTGCTGGCACGGCCGCGGAGGCATACGCGGTGGCGCCGCGCAGTGGCGGCTCGGTGAGCGTGCATGACGACATCAGCACGTTCAGCATTGGGCTGCCCGGTCCGCCTGAGAATCACATCCCGGATGAGCGTGACCAGGTCCTCACGGTGCGCACCTCGCTACTTCCTACCTTCAATTTGAGTATCTCCGAGCCTCCTGCGCGAGTGCAGTCAGATGTGGCGACATGAATGGTGCCATTTTCGTATTTCAGAGGCTTACAGCGTCAGCATACGGGTGCCGTGGCTCCCTGCTGCACTCTGCGGAGCCGGGCGTGGGCGTGAATGCATGAGGAGCATGCATGCAGGCGCGGTTAGACGCGATGCACAGCTCCAGGGAGCATCTTGGGGATCTGTTTGAGGTGCTGCCGGCTGGCGGCCGCCGGTTCGGTCGGCACGGCATAGTGCAGCCGGTGCGCCGCAACGCCGACGGTGCGAAGATGGCGGCCAAGTTCTTCCGGGACCGCTCTGTGTTTGACGCGGAGCTGCGCGCCCGCTCGATGCTGCCGCTCGGTGTCGTGCTGGCCACAAAGCTCGTCGACCACAGCACGTTGCGCTCCGGCAGCGACGACAGCGGCAGCAGCTTGGAGTGGGCCCCCCCTGCCGGGGGGGGCGGATCCGGGCTGCCGCCGCACATTGTCATGGAGCTGGGCATGCCCCTGGCGGAGTGGGCGGCGGCGCGCGGCACTGCAGGGTTTGCCGAGCGCGTGCGCGTCCTGGAGGAGGTGGCGCGTCGGCTGGACACTATGCATGCGGCAGGGTGGGTGCATGGGGCGGTGAGGCCTGGGAACATTCTGCTGAGGGAGATGGGCGGGGAGTGGATGCTCACCGACGTGTGTGATGCGGCGCCTGTCGGTGTGCCCACACCACGCTGCCCTGCCTCGCCGGCTGACATCATGACACAACATGAGCGCCACCACACTCTCATCCAGACGGCCAAATTCATGCATGCTGCACACAGTATCGCTCCTGTCGGAACCTGCGTCATTGGCATGCCTGACTTCCAGATCCACCATATCAGTGTTGCAGTCGTAGTACACCCCATGCCTATAGAATTTCTATCATGCTGGCCATGCGTCTGCAGTTCATATGCACTTCGCCTGCATCAGCACACCAATGCTGAGCATGTTTGGTACAAAGCATGGTACAGGTTCCAATGTGTACTGCTCCCGAAGCGGGGTGTTTGTGGCCATCCTCATGTCATTTCAGCCAGGCGGGGGGGACAGGTCGCCCATGCATGCAGGCAAGAGCAGGGCCGTGTTCTGTGCGCCGCCGCACTCTCCGCCCGAGGCCGCCGCCGCCGCCGTACGCGAGCAGTCCGAAACAGCTGCCGCCGCCGCCTCTGACATCTGGGCGCTGGGCGTCGTGGCCTGCCAGCTCCTCGCGCCCGCCGCGGTCGCGCAGCACGCAGCGCTGCAGCACGACAGCGCCGCAGCGTGGGAAGCGGCGTGCGGCCGCGCGCCCTTCCCCTGGGAGCCCGCAGCGCCAGAGCGCGCAGCGTGCGTCGCACAGCTACGCAACACGGCCGCTGCGGTGCTTTCATGCGTAGCGCGCGCACCGGCGGATCGCCCGCCGGCTGCGCGGCTTGCGGCGATGTTGCGTGACGCGCTGTCCGACTTGGACGAGGCTGCCGCAGCCGATCCAAAGTCGTGACCGCTGCCACGCATGGCAGCACGCGCCGCGTGTTCCCGCACCAGGAACTCTCACCAGTGTATACGAGACTTTGCGAGTCGAAGAGGTGTCAAACTCTAGATGCGTGGGGCCGCTGTCCAGGCAGCGGCGGCCACCGCGAGTGCTGAGCTTGAGTTGCTAAGTAAAACCTGACATGAGAGGGAGTGATGGGTTATGCATGCGTGAGGGGTTGTTCGAGGGTGGTTGTTGTTGGCTGTGTAACGAGTTCAATAGGTCGTGGTGGTGCCTGGATAAGACGGCAGCCTCCTCATATGGAGCTATCCTGTCAAAGTGCAAAGTCTGCCGTGTGGCTGCGGCGCCAGCGGGGATCTCATGTGAGCCCGCGACACCAAAAACTGGACCCCACGCCACAGTACAGTTGTGGGAGTGGATGCGTGCAGCGGTGCGGAACGGTGTTGCACGTGACAATGCAGTGCCGCCGGAGAGGGCTGCACAAGCAATTGCAGTGAGGCTGCAGAGGTGCCAGGGACTGCTCTGCGCACACACCGGGGCGGCGCAGCCAGGGAACACATCGGGAGCACACTTGTTGCCACAGCCGCCCTACGGATCCATGGCAGGTGAAACCCCTGCGCTAGCTGGGGAGCACACTTGACCACAGCTGTGTGACACTGCGATAGATCCCCAGCACCAGCAGCGCCGAGGGAAGAAAACATAGGTATGTGTTTGTCATCGTGACCGATCTAAAGCTGAGGCAACGGTGTGCCATGGAGGGCGGTGGTTTGCGCCCCTGGGGAGATTGTCCGGGGCCGGTGTGGTTGCGAGGATGGCGCAGCCCAAGCTGTAGCACTGTGATACTTTCTAATCCTGGAATCAAGTTTGTTTTCGATGATCGTGAATGTAGCAGGAGGTGTTCTGGTGGCGGTGAGCGGTTACGCGGCAGCCTGCAGGCCGCATGTGGTCTGTGCAGGCTTATGCTGTAAAGGCTTGGTGAGGGTGCGTTTGGCTGCATGCGTGAAAGGTGGTTGTGTGATATGCATCGCTGGCTCTGACCCCTGCGTGCCACCTGCCATTCTTGCAGGCGTACTCCAACCCGCCAGCTGTTTGCCAGGTGCACGTCATGTTTGGGGGCTAGCTAGCCAATATGGCAACTGCTGGCGGCTCAGTGAAGCTTCCCAGTGAGCCAGGCTCAACCTTTTTTTTTGGTGCGTCACAGTAACAGTGCATGTACGGCCTTGGGGTGGTACTCTGCGTGTGCATATCTAAGATGATACTCCAGCCATGATGCCATCATGCATGCACGTGAATGGCACACCCGACTACTGCATGCTACCGTTGATGGCCTAAACCATGCATGTGTGCAACACCGATGGAACAGCTCGAGTGGGCGTAAGGCTGTGGTGAGGTTGTCTTGTAGCAGGTAAGGGCAGTACTTGCTGTAGTGGTTGCATGTACAGCAGCAGCAAGGCGATACAAGTGCTGTTTCAAACATGCTTACATGCTGTTTCATGTTGTTGAGTGGGCCAATGCAGCCGCACTGCCCTGGCAGGTGCTCGTGCTCGGCCACCTGTGCTTGGGGGTACACTAAGGCGCCAAAGCATGAGATTTGCTTTTGCAGTCACATGTTGACTGAGGTGATGTTTTGATCACATCTGCAGCATAAACGCTGCTGTCAACGGCCATCTGCAGCCAGAGGTTACCAGCCTACATACCACAGCCCAGCACCCCTGTCCAGCCTCGAAATGGCGTCTGTGCATCGTCAATCTAGGCAACCTGTACTAGGCTCCGGCAACACAGAAATGCCGAGAAGTGCAGTGATGCAGCAATCACATTGCCCACACTCACTCATCCCTTGAACGCCAAACCACGGCCGTAAAGCAGCAACTTCTGACTACTAAGCAAACAGGGTCGACAGTGTCATGTTCTTTGACCCTCCCAGGCGCATCTGCAAGGACATGACGTTTGTGCAGACGAACAACCTGCTGCACAGTCTATGATTTGGCCAGCCAGCTACCAGAAACCGGCCAGCCAAGAGAAAGACAGGTTGTTGAGCTTTATGAAAGTGGTGGTGGTGCAGGCGCGCGAAGAGGCAATGCGCAGCTTTAGGAACTGTTGGAGCAGCTACGTTTCCGCCTCGGAAGGAGAACTGTTGATTTCTAGCAATGCTGAAGCTTCATGCGTCTTCAGCAATGCACTGAGCGATCTTGTCTCGGAGATCGGTCTGCAGAGCGATTGTGCGAGCTAGAGTTGGAGCAACCTTGCTCTCTGTCTCTGAGTCTACATCACCCGCTGACAAGAGAACGTCGTCCAGCTGCTGGTATGACCGGATCACCATGCCCAGTGCATCCATCGTTTCTTTCCGCAAAGGGCTGTCATTGTCAAGCAACAGCGTTGTGTTCTTCACGATGATTCTAAATGTGCATGGATCTGCCAGGTTCAAGTTCTGAGTGACAAGGGAGACCTTGGTGTCCAGGGTATCATTGTTGAAGGCCTCGAACGAGTAACAGTTGCACGATGCTGCGCGTACAAGCTGTATGGCAGCATTGTAGTCAGTGCTGCCGTCCTCGATCATTCGCTGAGCTTCCTGCACAGTGGCACAATATGGTCACTGGTATCTAACAACGAACACAAGCAACCTATATGGCGTTCAAACTAGCGCACGAACCTGCAAACGCTTCAGTGATACGTCCAAGGGGGCGGTGAGCTTGGCTGCGTTCGCTTGTTGCCTTGACTTCAGAAATTTGGCCGGTCCATCCCAACCTGCAAGCAGTAGTCTCAAGGCACGCGGCTTCGCGAATCTCGTGGCGATCTTGATATCTTTACTGTGTTCTCGGCTGTTGTCACTCTTGAGGGATGTCGGATTCTGATCTCTTTGCGATTTCAAACCAGTGCCAGCTTGAAATAACACGAAACACACCTGCTTGGGCAGGCGGAGGTGCAACCCACATTGCCCCCGCAATGAAAAACGCCCGTTGAAGCAACTCTCGTTTGCTAATTGAGGCGTGGGCACCAACTATACGCCGCGACGACTTCGCTGAGCGCGGATGTTGTGTTCCAGGCGTGCTTGGCCTCGACACTGCTGTGAGACAATTCATAGACATGGTTGAGATCCGCAAATGTCGTATCCGGACCACACTGCAATCGTATTTGCTTGCGCCCTACCTGAGAGCTTCACGCCAACCGTCAGCACTTTGGCTGAGCCCAGACCGATCGCAGAACGCAGCAGGTCAACCGGCAAACAGCGAAATTGCAATTACAAGCAAAGTCCGTGCTCAGTGCTTGGAAGCTGTCAGCTGTGCATGTGATTCGGTGCCGTTGTGTAGGCTCTGCCGTGACACAGATCTTCTTGGCATCGCATCGCACAGAATCGCGCTGATCTGTATGCATGCCAACACTGCGCAGCCGGCTGGGGTTTTACGACGCGGTGCACTGGCAGTCTCCCGCCAGAGCTCTGCAGAGAACAACATCTTGCAGCTAATCCATTCTTGAGATCTTGCCGTCCCTTCCATGATTGTGGTCATCTGCACCTGTCCTCTCTTGAGCATTGCCTGGCCACGCAACCCGAGAGAGAGCCTAATTCTGAATCAGTGTGAACGCTGTGCATCAGATGCTACACGAAGATGCGTAATCGTGAGCTACCTTGTCTTTGGAGTTCCACCAGATGAATGGGAGCCACTGATCACACTGCTTAGCAATTGCTGGGCGGGTGCCTGAAGCGATGCTCGCGGGACAGCAACGGATAAATGCCATCAACACAGCGGCCCGATTCATAGAGTACAGCGCTGTTCCATTCTCTTACTTCGTGATGGTCAGCAAGGCTCCATCGGAGATCACGTCGCAACACTGCACTTTCAATGCAATGGAAGTGCCACACATGAAAAGGCAACGACCCGATCTGCCAGACTCTCTGTTCAGTGATTGGCTGCTACCGTTCTTGGAGATTTCTGCGGGCACCGGGGTGCTGGCTGCCCACCTTCCACAAAGACGCGACTCATCTGGTCTAGGTCTGGGCTAGCAGTGTCCCAAAATGTAGCAATGCGCCATTCACTGTGCCTGAAGACGACATATTCCAGGTCACAGAGATGCCCACATTAAACAGCAGTATCCTTGATCCTTCACGAACTGGAGATACGTTACAGAGGAATGCTCCACAAAGTGGTAGAACACACAGGACAGAAGTCATGGCAATGCAACAAACACATTCACCATGGCCGAATGCCGTACACAGACTGAAACAAAGCAGCTCCAGAATCGTGATACGGTTTCCTCGAAATTTCTCTCACTCCATTCTATTGTGCTACTCACAGCACGGCCGGCCCACTACACACTCAGCGCTGCTCCACCGGCACGTCCATGCCCGGCATGAAATGCTTGCCTGTCACACGCGCAATGGCCGACAACGACTGAGCAAATATGTTGGCGTTCCCCCTCTGCAGCGCACGCTTCACTAACTGGGTCAGCTTACAGCAACACCGACGCTGCGCAGGTCCGTCTCAGAGGAGTGCCTGTTGACACAGTCTGCCGCTCGTGGCCTGAAACAACCCAGCTGGCATGTTGTCGGTCATGGTCAAGAGTCAGCCTTGGCTGTGCTAGCTGTGAGCTGCCTCGGCGGTGCTTCTGCGGTCTACCCAGGGCATCAATGTGATACATACATACTAAACAGCAGTTTCAGGAATGAGGAACAATGAAGGCACAGCCCAGAGCACAGCCACCGCTCACACAGGCGCTAGACCCTGGTACAGAACACCGCCGTAGCACGTGCTGGCGTGGACTGGGCACTGCGAGCATGGTCTCTGCAGCAACCAAGGGACTCACAGAGCTGCTTTACCTTGAGTGAATGGACACATGCTGTAAGTTTGGCTGCTGCCAGCATTCACAAAGAGGCAGGCGGTCGTACTCTCTGACACTGTATGGGTCAAAAGAAAAATACAACCAATCCGGCATCACGCCAAACCCAAACGGGCATCGGCCACAGCACCCGTGCGGACAGGGGCGGAAGAACGGTCAACACGCTCAAACACAGCAGCCACGGCAGCAGAGGAGGCACGTGCGGGCTCAAGCAACGCGCACAGCTCAGACGACCATAAACGCAGCCGGGCCCAACGCGACAGCCACACAGTTGGCACAGCAATGGGCGCGGACGCACACAAGGCGGAAACCCGAGAAGCCGTGCCTGCCAGGAAAGCGGCCACAATGCGACAGCAGAGGCCACGAGCGGGCTGGGCAACACACAAAGGCAGGGCAGCCGCGGGATCAAGGAGGCAAGGAACAGGAAAAGAACAAACGTATCATCCGCCCCGTTCTCGTTATAGTTTCGATTTAAGTAACCGCCTCGATTGTACTCATTGTACCTGTGCATTTGTACGTCTTCATTCTTTGCAATCCCCTCATTCCCCTCATCTTGATCCACATAATTGCTGTGGACTTCATCACCCTCGATCGCGACTGGACGAACTGGTGCATGCATCGTGCACATACGTTGTCGGTATCGCTAACTCATCGCAATCACGGAGTTCTGTATTGCATGTACCCTAAGGAATGTATCAAGTGTTTGTGCTCGCTGAGCAATGTGTTGTTGCTGCGGACAGAGCTCTGCGCGCGGGCCCGCGGCTAGCGCGCGTCAATGCCAGTGGCTAGCGGTGCTGACCGCAGGTGGCCATGTTACCGTCTGCACCGTCTGCGGACGATTTTCTGAAAGTCGCGTCTTCAAGACGGTCTTTTTGCGAAGACGCATCTTCGGCCAACACTGGTGCAGATGCATGCACCCGGGTTCAATTGAGCAACGACACAGCATGACGCTCTCGTGAACATGCACGCATATCATCAAGACGCAACCGGAAGTTCCTTCCTTGGTCATCAGCAAACGCAGCCTGTCCGCCGCCGTACACCGCGATTGCTGCCATCCTCGCTGGATCAGCACCGACGGCATCGCTGCACTCGCCAGCCGCGCTCGCCAACGTGCTACCCCCCCGCCTGCATGCCGGCTACTCTGTGTTACTGGCTGTTGCAATTTGCTGGCTCCTGCAATGTGCGATGGCTGTTGCAGCCTGCAATGTGCGATGGCTGTTGCAGCCTGCTGCGCTTGCCGATGCTGAGCTCGCTGCGCTCGCCCCTCCACACATGCATGCAGGGACCAACGGTTGCTGGCCGGTTTCCATGGCCCGGGTCGGCCAGCCCACGTGGCCACATGCCTTTGGCGTGCAGCATGCATGTGCAGCATGCATGGCAGGCCTTTTCCAAGGCTTTCCCTTGGGACGGTCTGCATACATGTACAGCATGCATGGCCTGGCCCAGGTTCACCTGTTGCCGATGCTAGTTCTTTCTGGGTGTGGCTTCCTGGATGGATGCATGCTTCCACATTCTGCTCGCTGCGCTCGGGTCAGCCTTGCTGAGCTCGCTGCGGTCGTCAAGCAGTGCCCTGCTGACAGGAATAGATAGCGGCATGGATGGCTAGATGACCGGATGGACGGATGCTGCAGGGTGGACTATGCCCACCAAGGCTACGCTCGCTGCCCTTTCCCATGCTAAGCTCGCTCCGCTCGCTGCACCACAGCTCGATGCGCTCATCCCTGCTTTCCTCGGCTCGCTCGGCCGCTTGGCTGCCGCTCAGCCTCCTCCAGGACTTCGCCCTAGACCCCCGCCCCTAGGGGGCTCCGCCCCCACACCACAGCCCGCCGCGCTCGCCCATGCTGCGCTAGCCCACGCTGTGCTCGCCCGTACTGCGCTAGCCCGCACTGCGCTCGCCCGTGCTGCGCTAGCCCACGCTGCGCTCGCCCGTGCTGCGCTAGCCCACGCTGCGCTCGCCCGTGCTGCGCTAGCCCACGCTGCGCTCGCCCGTGCTGCGCTAGCCCACGCTGCGCTCGCCCGTGCTGCGCTAGCCCACGCTGCGCTCGCCCGTGATGCGCTCGCCCGCGCTGCGCTCGCCCGCGCTGCGCTCGCCCGCGCTGCGCTCGCCCACGCTGCGCTCGCCCGTGCTGCGCTAGCCCACGCTGCGCTCGCCCGTGCTGCGCTAGCCCACGCTGCGCTCGCCCGTGCTGCGCTAGCCCATGCTGGGCTCGCCCGGTCATCCGCCGGGTGGCGCTGCCCCATGACCCGCTCCACCTCCGCATTCCCCACAGAACCCCCGCCAGTATGTCCGGCGCTTCCGGGTCCGGTCGCCCACAAGTATTTCTCTGGCGAATTTTTCTCAAACCCTGACACTGTTCGCTCATTGCTCCCTATATGCACGCGGGGACCGCACGCCGATACAGTGTCACCTGGGATGCACTACATGCATGGCATCCATGCATAGAGACCCGTGTGGGATATTCCACTTGCATGAAGTGCATGCATGGCCTCATCCCACACATTGGAGGGCCCCCACCCGCCCGCGCCTCCGGAATTGGCCGCCCAAACGTAGCACCGCCCCAACCAGCGTGAGCGCGGTGCATTACTGCAGGTCAGAGTGCAGTGAGCGCATTGATATGTCTGAAGGCAGGCGATGTAACCCCAACAATGGTATCACTGTGGGTCGACAGCCAAAAATTGATACTACAACTATCACAAAGATAGTTGTGAACTGTGCTGCATGCACGTGCGACATGTGCCATGATTAGGACAGCATGCATTCGCGCTGAAACAGTGCATGGAGTTCCCATGGGTCCGGTTCCATGGAACCGCAGGGCACCCAAAGCAAGGGGGGATACGAGTATGCGCATTCACAGCATGGGCGAAACGCCAAGGATATGCACAAGGCATAACAGATCAATTTCAGCATCATCATGCATATGCTGCTGCCAAAGTGGTTACTGCCCCAGGCCGGTAACCTGAATGCAGCCATTTAGCGCATGCATGCATGCAACTGTCATCGCAGTTTACAACATTCCCACGTGCGGCCTCGAGTGCTGGCACAACACCAGAGCGAGGTGATCATGCTTGCGAGGTGATCGATCTGCTCACAGTCATACGCTGTCCAAGCAACAACCTTACAGCATCTCCCCGACCACAACAGCAAAGGTTGAAACATGCAAACAAAACGGTTCAATGGATGTATTAGATTCTACAAACTGTCGACGTCCCAATCTGACAGTGACGTGTTTGAGCGCACTCATCCTACCTAACATTAGAGCGGCTTGCTCTAAATCACAGCTTTCGCAACACAGTTCCATTTGTCACAACTTGGGCAGCGTGGCACACGCTTCTTGAACGCGTTGCGTCTACTCGTGTGGCTCATGCAGTAGATTGGGGAAGGAGAAGCCGGCAGGGCGCGATGGGCGGCAGGGGGGGGCAGCAGCAGATGTTCGATGTGACGCCACCTGTGCTCACGCGGATCAGCAGCACATGAACCAGCATGCGCTTCATACACCTCGCATTGGGGGCGACCCGCATCACTTTACTGCACAGCGTAATCGCCAGGAAGATGAGGGAACCCTACAGCTATGGTTCAGATGTGCACGAGGCCAACCTCACGAGATGAGCGTGCTTATTGGACACCGCATCTGTGATGCACGGGCATGCATGAGTTGCTGCTACACACAGCGTTCTGGCATCCGTTCTGGCATCTGTTCTGGCATCCGTTCTGGCATCCGTCCATTCTAGCATTTGCTTGTGTGGAGAGTGGACTTGGGGATTGTGATGGTTTGTCCCTTGCCTGTTGACTGCTCTATTGCCTCGGCGCTGCTGAGTCCTAGATCTATGGTTCATCACACTGATGTGCGCTGCTGCAGTCGATCTGCAGTAGGCCTGCAGGGTTTGCAGTGGGAGGTGGTCCTCTCTCTGCCGGCTGTGCTGTAGCTCCTATGTGCTATGGCACCACCTCCCACGATCAGGTCACCTCCGAGATCAGCAGAAGTGCTTCAGGGGTGTAGCAGAGACACGCAGTGGACTGGCAGACGTCCGCACTATCTACAGGCGCTCCAGCTCGAGCTACATGCTGGCATACCAGCTATGACAGTTTACCATCGCATCAGCCGCAGTGGCCTTTTTGCTCTGCCTCAGCCAACATCTCTTTCACTTGTCCCACAGTAATATACAGGCCAACACAGCTGCTGCACGGAGATGTACGGATGCACAAATCCACAGCCCAGCATAGACACCTGCTTGGATCTACTGGGTGATCGGGCTGCTCTCGCCGAAATCAGGTGCTTACCCACGCCGCTGCGCAGTGCAAGCTGCATGCGCGGCCAAAAAACCTAGGTTACCCTTCAGGCAATACTGTGGAACCCAGAGGCCCTCCAACACCGTGCTCTCATGTGCCTGTCTGTGGCGTGCTCGCCTCCCTTGGCGTCCCTGAGGCTGTGTGCTGTGTGCTGTGCGCTGCATCTGCGGGTCAGAGTCGGAAGCACAAGCTCTCCAGTCAGAACCGCCGTTTGATTGTCACTTGATCAGCCGCAGGCCCCGCAGCTCCGGGCAGTGCCTCGCTGTGGCACCCAAGTCAGCGCGCACCCGGGGCGCCAGCGCGGCCGCGGACCTTCAAATCGAGTGCGCCAGGTGCGCAGCACGCATGACACACGCCTGCTTCTCCGCGCGCGTGCTGCCCCCGCCCCGCTCCCGGATCTCATGCCGCTGCGGCAGCCGGCCGAGACTCAGCGTGTTACGCAGCCCTGCACGCCAGCATCTGTGAGCCGCAGCGTCACGGAAACATATGCACGCCTGTCATGATGTCCTTGCACACATCGCAGACTGTCCCTTCAAGCATAGGCCGACCCACTGGCCTCGCCACACTGTCTGTCTAGGATCTGAGCATGCAGATGCCACACAACAGTACGCGCGGCCATCCTTTACGCATGCATTGCACACACACGAATGGCACCCACAGCTTTGCACAGCCCACAGTAAAGCGCGTGGTGCCCACCGCACAGCATGCATCACTCACAGCACAGCATGCGTTGACAACAGCAGTGCGGTGCGCACCGTCGGTGCCCTGCAGCGTGCCGGGCACGACAGCCACCGCCACGAGGTCGATCGCCGTGTGACCATGCACGTTCGCGATCGCGCAGCTGGCGCAGTACCCGCCCAGGCCCACCCCCGGCGGCAGCTGCGCCGTGCACTCGACGTGGCTGCACTTCACGGCCGCAGCCCTGGCCTCCTCCTCTGCGTCCGACCCTTCTGCGCCACTCACATCGCTCATCGCATCCTCATCCTTCTGCCTCGCGTCCATCGTGACCTCTGACAACTCCCACATATACATGTCAGAGTAACCGGAGAAAATCTCATCGTCCAGTTGCCCCGTCTGTGCCACGTTAGCGGCACCTGTTGCGTCGCCGCCACCAGCACGGACACAGTTCGGCTCAGACTCCGCCCCGTCCCAGTGACTTGGGTGGTGCAGCGCTGCGCAGGGCGCCGCACCCCTCGATGACGCACTGTAGCCGCCGCTGTTGGTACGCTACGGCAGCGTCCTCCGACAACTCCGCACGCTGCGCGTTGCTCAGCGCGGGCTGCGCTGGGTCGCCGCGCCACGTCGGCGCGCCCTTCGGAAACGGCCCTGACGTGAAAAACGGCATACGCGCATGGGTGGCGCTTCGGGACTCGACATGTTAGATGCTGTGCTCGCTGCGCCCGCCAAACCTGAGCTCGCCCACGGTTGCAAAGGTTGCTGCCCTCGCCAAACCATGCCTCGCTGCGCTTGCTCGCAAATATCCCGGCGAAGCCTGTGCTCGCTGAGCCTGACCTTGCTGCGCCCGCCTAACCAGAGCTCGCTGCGCTCACTCATGGGGTGCTCCGCCCCCCACACCCACCCCACATAGGGGGCTGCGCCCCCCAACCCCCTGGCAGCGCCTCAGGGTCACACTTCAAAACGTAGATCTTCTGCAGATCTGTATGTCGGAGCCTATCAATATGGCGGCCTTCCATATGCATGTCAAGCTGTGTGCCACCAAAGGGCACGTGGTACCATGGGGCGGACATATGACGACATTGGTGATCATTCGTGACTGCTACATGATGGGCCCGGGTACTTGTACCAAAAAGCCAGGGGAATGCTTCATTGGCTAGGAAAATAGGTTATGGGCTAGACGGTCAGGCTGGTCGTGAATACGCTTTTGCTGAGCAGTGGAAGTTGGTGAACGTTAACGTACGTAGTCTTGACCAGTGCTGAGGATACCTGAAGGGCATTGTCAGAAGGTTAGGTCGAGAAGATGTCACATTGCTGCGTGAATACGCACAGCAGACAGATGATATGTAAATGCGAAATCGAATCAATCCAGTGGATATCCAGCCACTTCTATCTTGTGGGTCAGGCAGCATCGCAGCATGGCAAGTTGATCACCAGTGGCAAGTTGATCACCACCTTGGAGGCCACTCATGTACCCAGCAAGCCGTTTCAGACATCTTCGTGGCCTTGACGATTCACAAAATGCAAATTATGAGCACCACAATAAATACAGAAGCTCGGCTGGTGCTGCTGAGCGGCATTCTGTGCTGACCGAGCTGCTTGGCCAAGCCATAGATCCTGCTCTCGAGAGCAGATTCCTTCAGGACTGCAACAAGATGATCGCAGTGCTGGGTACACTGTGAGAAAGTATCCCCCAAAAAAAAAGTCCGGCGGTCGCGGGTCCCGAGGCCAAAAGTAGCGCCGGGCGCGAGAAACTATCCCCAACAAAAAGTCCGGCGGACACAGGTCCCGAGGCCAAAAGTAGCGCCGGGCGCGAGAAAGTGGCGGGTCCGGACGCCAGAAATAGCATCGGGCGTGAGAAAGTGGTCTCGTGTGTCCCGCGGCCAAAAGCAGCGCCGGCGCGCGAGAAAGTATTCCAAAAAAAGCCCGGCGGTCGCGGGTCCCGAGGCCAAAAGTAGCGCCGAGCGCGAGAATCCCCAAAAAAAGTCCGGCGGTCGCGGGTCCGGCGGCCAAAAAGAATACCAGGAACGAGAAAGTATGCTATCAGACGCTCTGCGCGGGACTTGAACCCGCAACCTCTGGATTACACTCATCCATCGATGGTAGAAGTCCAGCGCGCTATCCATTGCGCCAGCAGAGCACACTGTACACGCGCAGTGGTGGACGTTGGATTTATCATTGACATATTGTTTGTGAGAACTGACAGAATGCCCGGACACGGAATCCACGATTCCCCCTCTGGAGGTCTCTGCGACCGGTCGGGTAGAGTGAACTATACTCAAAACTCGGTTATGCATCGCGATTTCCTGTCTTGCCTACGACCTGCCGTAACATCAGCTGGGCATGGATACGCTTGCAGCCATGAAAGCAGGAAACGCCGATTCTGCGCGACACATGGCACATCGGTTAGTGTATGAATTTGAACGTACTCGTTGTTATTGAAAGAAGATTTGTATTTATCCGCGGGTTCATTTCGGCCCGGCTCCTTCTTGGGTACGCACAGTCCGGAGGTGCTGCTATTGCGCGGGTTGGACCACCTGTGGCGTCGTGCTGCTCAGTCGAGCCGCTCAGCCGGGCAGAGAATAGATCAGGGAAGTTGGGGCGGTCATCAAGTCTCATCCTTTGCGTGAACAAAGCCGTTCTGCACAGACGGCGCTGGCGTAGCTGCTAGTCAAGTCTTCACCCGTACGCACACTCACACTGAGGCGTCTGATCATGATGAGGCCCTTGTCACGGACCGAAACTAATCATGTTGGCCTAACCACATTGGCACGATCAACAGCATCGCCCACTTTATTGGCTACCTCCTTGACAGCACACGGCCGCGGCGCCTTGCTTCCTGAAACCTCGGAATGTTCTGATATATTCCATCGCCTCGGTCTGCTCGGTAGACCGACTTTGAAATGCCGTCAGCAGGAATGTTGTGGTCGCTGGCATGGCACAGGCGTCAACCGTGTTGCTGAAGTTTCGATAGCCTCCTCATCCGCGCCTTCGCTTTAGTTGTGCCGCTGCACGACAGTCGACGTTGCCGCGCTGCATCTTCCCTCGTGTGATTGATCGGTCGCACTGAGTAGTGATCATTCTACCTTGTGCAGCAAACTGTTACAATGTCATTCGCCGCTGCACATGGCGCAGTTGCTTCAATGGTGTGACTCGACACTTTCACACTGTTGTCCTGCGCCGTACGGACATTGTAATCAAACTTGGCCATTGCTCGAATCTTTCGGAACTGGAAATGGTCTGTACACACGGTATGCTACGTTGACTCGTCGAATCCCGTGTCTAGCCTTCGCCGTTCTGGCGCATTTGCAGCTCATCTGCACACAAAGTCCACGCCTGGGGATGATAGTCAATGCACGTACCTCGATCCTCGGGCATGTAGCCATGGAGCCAGATTCAAGTAGTGGCCTGTTATCTATTGGAAGTGCACGTCCCTGGTGGCTGCATCCATCGAGCACGATCAGGCCATATGGTAGTGACTCACTACTAGTGAGCCTTGCGTCACTGAAGGCACACAGCATTACCAAAACCATGATCCAAAACAGATGCATGAGACATCATAATCATTCTCTCGCATTGATTCTTGCCAGGCAACCAGCACTGCATCCCAACAAGTTTCTGCTGCCCATGCACAATACTGCTGCTCAACAATCTAGCACACACAGATCTGCTATTGCTCGCAAAAATTTTGCTGATCGGCTCGATTCGCATGGCCATGCAGCGGTCTGATATGGTCTCATCTCGTGGTGGCAAGCACAGCTTGACATTGCGGACGATGTACAATGTTCCACAGTCCAGTGTTGCTGCACTTGTGCCTCGCCCAGTGTTCATTTGACCACTGCATGAGGGTCCAGTGTCCATGCACACGGCTCATGGGTGCCTAGGAGCAGCAGAGTGCGGCTGCACAGTGGCACCCATGAGGCACGAGCTACGCCTGGCGCCCGTAGCAGAGCAGCACAGCTGATCACTACCGAGCAGTGGAACTCATCGATGGAGCTGGACACTGTGCATGGGCTCCGCATCTGCTTGACAACGCCCAGCACACATGCACAAGTCCGCTGAGGCTGTGCTCCATCTCCATGCAGCGAATGTACAGCTCACAGCGTTGCTCTGTGCACAACTGTGCGACATCCGAGATTGCGTCAACACTGCCAACACACAACAAGACCTCGTTCGCATCCGAATGTCAGGAATCACATGTAGGCCGCCTGGACAACAGTCATGCATATGGCCCTGCGAGAACCAGAACAGCCCGCACCTGGCCGTCAGCAAGGGCATAGCACGACACATCTGCGAACGGCACCCACATGTGCGCCAGTGACATACGTGGTACGTGCCACACCCACGCCTGTCTGCTCAAGCTGCAGCCACAGCACGGATGGCTGCAGCCACAGCACGAGTGGCGACGGCCTCTGCCCGCCGCACAGCACAGCACAGGCGACGGCTCCTGATCACCGCACCGCACACAGGCCTTGATCTATCGCAGTGATATCCACACAGCCCACTGCGCACAGGCCTCAATTTATCGCGGTGTGCCACACATGTACAGTCCCGACGGCCTCCTGATCACTGCACCGCACACAGCGTGAGTAACGTTACACAAATGTGCTCCACAAAGTGGCAGAGCAGGAAGGCAAGCAAAGTATGGCAAAGGCTCAAACGCATGAACCACGGCCACCGCACACAGGGAGCGTGTGTGTTTGCTTTCGTGCCGGGGCTACTTTGAACACATTCGTTCTGGCATTTGCTCATGCGGAGAGTAGCCTTGGTGCTTGCGGTGGCCTGTCTGTCTGTTTGCGTGTTGCCTGGTCTTGGTCTGTTGCCTCGGCGCTGCTGGGTCCTAGATCTATCACTGTGCAACACACAGGAAGCACAGGAGAGGTACAGTCGCGCCATTGGATCCACAAACGCAGACACAAGTCGGACGCACACACAGACACTATGGTCGACACAAGCAGACGGGCAACCAGCAGGCAGGCATGACAGTGCAGGGCTGTGGCGGCAACATCACAGGGTGATATCACACGGAACTGGGATCCGTAATGTTCATCGGCTGCAGACTGATGATGCGCTCGTCGCTTTGGAAAGCACTCCGCATCGATGCACTATGCCAGCCAACTCTCTCCAGCATGCTGCGTGCGGACGGCATGCTTTAGTTCATGGTCTGAATGCTTGAACTGATAGCGTTGAAGCACCCCCACTGCATTGCCACGCTGTGTGACCGTGCTGAACATGTAGATCTGGGGACAGCCCCTCGCCCCGAGGCAACCATGCGCTGCCATACCTGTGCACCTGGCTTGCAAGCAAATTTTAAAGGCCCACGTGGGCCGTACGCTGCTGCAATAGCTGGACAATTGTTGCAGCTGGAATCGCAAGTCACGCAACCCTGACGAGCTTGCACAACCCCGCTGACCCCTCGAGCTCCCCCGCCGGCCACGTCCCTGAGTCATTGTCATCATGGTGTCTTGCTTGCACAGTGCAGACGGTCTCGGTCCCTGCATGCAGGCCGGCGGTGGGTTACGCAGGGCTTCATGCAGTGGAGCTGTGTGTGCCGTGGTGGCATTCCACCAACACGGATCACGCATCATGCATGCTGCACGCCCCATGAGGGTCCACCCCCCCTGAGGGTCCACCCCCCCCCCCCCCCCACACTGCCGGCCTGCCTGCCTGTAGAAGCTCCAGCGCCAGAGAAACACATGGGAAGTTTACTAAAAGCCAAACTGGGACAGGTATACATAGAGCACAGATGATGATTGTCGCCGCCCCCGCTTTCTGTGCGGCACAGGCCAGGGGCTATGATGCTCATGCCGTTTGCATTGGCACTAGTGCCCAGACACAGCATGGACATGACAACGCACACACACACACACGCACACACGCATGCAATGCTAGCTGGGCGCCTTCGCAGTCCGAGTGAGTCCGCAGCGCCAGTAGAGCCCCGCGTTTATTCCGCCACACTGCCTCTCCTACGAGATTGAGCAACATCACAGCTTGGTCGACGCCTTCTCCCAAGTCTTGGGCCTTCCCGCGGCACTGTGACTGCAGCAGCTGCCCAGCCTTGCTGTGCTCTGAGCCCAAGCTAACCCCTATGCTGCGGGCCTGCAAGCAAAGCAGTGCGGCCGCCGGACAGCGGGCCACGCGGGAGAGCCCGTCGGGGGGAGGACGTTAGCCAGCTGCCGCGGGCGCCGCCACTTGCCTGCCGCCCTCTCACTATGCCGCCCTTCCATGGGAACAGTTCTGTTGCACTGACGGTGGCGCCGGCAGGCCGACGGCAGCGCCGGTCCGGGTGAGATGCCCCTTCCACCACATCCACTTTGTGTCAGAATGCTGCACAGCGCCTCGCCTACAACCCCCCCCCCCCCCCCTCGCTCTCAGGGTTCAGCATTTCCCAACACGCCGGATGGTACCCGAGCCCCAGGCCCCCCACTCTCACGCTGCCCCGGCCACTACATGTGAGTGCTACATGCTGCGTGCTGCGTGTGCAGGCATGTGGTCTGCCTGTGCTGCCTGTTGTGATACGTGCTGCGTAGTGCGTGCTGCGGCGCAAGGCCAGCCACAGCAGCTGGCATGCATGCCGATTAGGCCATTGACATCTCCGGCGAGCCGGGACCCAGGAGCCGAAGGGGTAACCAACCGGAAACCAACTGGAAACAGACGTGCGCATGCAAGTCACAAGGCGTTGTTGCCCTGCAGTGGCGCTGCTTGGCTCGGCGTTGCGCTGCTGGGCTCCTAGGCCTGCGCTGCTCTTCGTGTTAATGAAAAGAAAACAAAAGGATCGGGCATCACGCCAAACCCAAACGGGCAGCGGTGTACCCGTATAACACGTGGGGCTGATCCCATGGCCAGCGAAGCTGTAGCTAGCATTAAAAAAATAAAGAAAAAAATAACCAATCGGGCATCACGCCAAACCCAAACGGGCATCGGCCACAGCACCCCTGCGGCCAGGGGCGGAAGAACGGTTAACATGCGCAAACACATCAGACAGGGTGGTAGAGGGGGCACCTGCAGGCTCAAGCAACGTGCACAACTCAGACCATACACGCATTCGGGCCGAACACGGCAGCCACACAGGTGGCACAGCAACGGTCGCAGACACGCACAAGGCAGAAACCCGGGAAGCCGTGCTAGCCAGGAAGGCGGCCACAAGGCGACAGCAGAGGCCACGAGCGGCTGGGCGACACACGAGGGCAGGGCAGCCGCGGGGTCAAAGAGGAAAGGAACAGTGCACGCAGTCAAAACACCATCACACTCGGGCGCAGCCGGAAAAGCACGGTCGATGGCGGCATGCGCAGCCACGTCACCAGCCACGGCACGCACGAGATCAGACCGGAGACAGGAAGCGCCACGACAAACCCCGGGGGGGTGAACACAAGGGCACGACAGAAGGAGATGTTCGCTGTGGCGCCACCTGTGTCACGCGGAGCAGCAACACACAAACCAGCATGCGCTTCATACACCTCGCACTCACAAAGGATCCGGAGACACGCATGGGGGCAGCGCGCATCGCTATACTGCACAGCGTAATCGCCAGGAAGATGGGAAGAACATAGTGACAGAATGGGGTAGACAATGAAGGACGATGACCGCATGAGCGCAACACCAGAGTCCGGGAGGCAAACTTTCTTGAAGCCCCCGAGCGAGCGGATTGTCGACAGGACAGTGGGCGGGCGTGGACGTTTCCTGAGGCGGCCAGCGAGGGGCTCGAGCTCCACAGCAGAGACGGCAGCACCAACACAGAGCTCTGGGGCCTGCCGTGCATATATAAGAGTCTGTGATAATACATCATTTTGTCTACTGCATGACAGTATGCACGTCTGCAGCGCTGTGATAGATCTGGGACGTCTGCAGCTGTGTGAGGACCCAACATCACATCAGTGGCAGAACGGCTTCATGATATGGGTTCATATGATATGGGTTCAAATACATGGTAAGAAATGGCATCATACCAAGCTGCTAGCACTCACGTCCTGTGCTCTCCTGTGCTCACGTCCTGTCCTGTGCACAGTTGGCGTGCGTGCGCACCTTTATCTGCATGGATGTATCATACATGATGTTCATCACATGCAACAGCATTAGCCAGCATTAGCCAGCATTAGCCAGCATTAGCCAGCATTAGCCAGCATTAGCCAGTGGTCCATAAGTTCATCTCAGGCCAGGACCTCCAGGCCATGTGTACAGCTGTAGCTGGGACAGATGTCTGCGCATGCCCATGCCAACACCATCATTGCAGCCTGGCGTGTAGCATGCGCAGTTGATAATATTTGATACAGGACAATTGCCTGGAGCACTTGGAATAGTTGATACAGGACAATTGCCTGGAGCACTGGGAACCACTGGCTGTGGTTGATACAGGCAATCATGTGCACTGCCTATCATATCATGGTGATTCATACGGGCAACCACTGGCTATGGTTGATACATGGCAAGACCTGGAGTACTAATGCTCACAGGCCAGCTGCATCTGTCGGCTCATTAGGCCGTCAAAACCCGCTTCACGACCGTCCCAGGGGTGCGGGTAGCTGTCTCCTGGCGCTGCGGGGTCGCGAGACGTGTGCATGACGGCTGCGAGCGCGTGACTGGCGGCTGCGCAGAGGGCACTGCGTCCGACGACCGCTAGCTCTGGGCACCGGGCGTGCAAAGTACTTGCTTGCCTCCGACGTCACGCATATCCGATACGCCCGCCAATGAAGATCCGAATGATCAGTTCTTCGTTGTCCGAGCTGTGCACATGGACAGCTCAAGTGCGGCCCTCGCCCGCGCGAACCCGTGTGCGCGGTCCTCGCAACTTGAAGATGACCAATGCTTGCCAGGACCACGCACCCATGATTGTACTAGTGGCGCAGGTCCACAGCCGGCCTTGCAATTGCCGGCACCTGCTATCCATCGCGCCAGGTGTTACTCCGAGGGCGACTGTGTAACACAGTGATAGACCTAGGACACATGGGTCCTACGTATATCACTGTGTTACACAGTGGACAGCAACCCGATCGCGAGGGCGTGCTAGTACTAGAATCACAAAGACAACACGGATCCGGACTGCCATCACTGCAATATTGGAAAATCAGCAATATTGGACCACCCGGGCTGTCATCAGTATTGGACAACGTTGTACATCGCGCAATGTGCAGTATCCATCCAGGCAAGACACGTATCTGGATCGATCCGGATATTGCACTCATGCCTGCAGTCATGCAAAGTCCAGTACAAACCCACACGTGGTGCACTACATGTGTACACGTTTTTTTCCTCGGCGCTGCTGAGGCCATAATGCATCTGGATTGGGCTCCTGCGTCAATCGATTAGATATCTGCGTGTACGATAACACCCCACCATCTACGTACGTAGCTGTAGGTCCGCACGCATGTGGATGCGAATTTAGGCGCGCATCTGCAGCGCTGCGCATGTACAACGATGTATACATGTAGGCCTCGTAACACAAAATACTTGCAATCGTCGGAGGGTATGCAAGCATCAGTCCATCAGATACGCGCAAGGTTGCTTGCATGCTGGCCATAGTGTTGCGATTAATATTGCTAAGTGTGGATCTAGATCGTACGGAGCGCATGCGGCGCACGGGCGCGTCGACGTCTGCACTTGCGACAGCGTGTACACGTACCCGATGTACACAACCGTCCAGCATGCCTGCCGCGATGCGGCGCACACTGCACTACTAGTACTGATCACCTCGCCCGTGGCCACATTCGCTTTGCCTTCTGCAGGCTCAGGCTACGTATACGGATCCGATATATACGTCACGATTGCAACATATGCAACAGCAAGCGATCACTGAATTTTCTAAATCTTTGTCCAGGAGAGTGTGTTATGGATGGCCGCAGTGCTGCGTGGCTGGCGCCGCGTGGCTGTCGATGGTGTTTCGGAGTTCCGGCAATTCACTGTTGCAGACGCGTCCTCGCACTCCGGCACATGCGGGTGCCTGGCAGCTGCTTCCCATACCACTGCGAGTTCCAGGCAGCTCCGCCTACATGCACACATGCGCGTGGGCGCACAATTCGCAATCACCATTGTGCACCTCGCTAGGGCGCCGTGTTCCCAGCCTCCAGGCCCTCCACACCACGCAACCGATCGAGCATCATGCGCTTGTGCAGTTCTGCACAGAGCAAGGCATGGAACCCCATCCTACTGGCCATGGTATAAAAGGTAGACGCTTGCAGCGTTATGATTAATCCAGATACAGCCATCGCCAACACACCCGCCAATCAACTCTCATCATCGAATCATCGCATCTGCAGTACTGCACCGGTGCCTCGAGCGATCGCCTCAAATTCGGGACCAACCGGATTTCATCACAGCAGCTTTACTTGATTTCATTTCCCTTCGCTTCCTTTGCATCTAGCAGCTGATATGCCGGCAGCGTTCGACGACTTCAACCGGACTGCGTCCGTCGGGCTGGCCAGGACATCGACCGGGCTGCAGCTGCCGACGCTGGCGCAATGCGGCTCTCGTGTGGGGTCGCTCAAGGCCGGGGTAGAGGTGAGCAGGTACTGCGACAGTCCATCTGACATGCCAGAGGGCATCGCAGAAGCATTCAAGGTCGCCCAGATCGTCGACGGTGCGTCTTACGTCTCATTTGGCTCGCGACGTATATATATGCTGAGGTGGTGTGTGGCCACCAGTGGCGCCACCGGCTGTGCGCGCGTATGCACTGTATGCACGATCGATGTATGCGTTCCACGTTTGTTCTATCGTCGCGCTGATCTGGCAGGCTGCAAGCGCGAGTGGCGTGTCTCTGAAGCCATGTGGGGGTTTGCGACATATCGTGGTCCTGAACGTTGTTCAGCGACGTTGCTTGGTATTTCCAAGGGCCCTGGCACCAGGGATCCAGCGGATACTGGCAGTGATCATATGTCGAATTCACAGCTGCGGGGGCAGCGCTCGAGCTGGCAGCGGAGTTGTGTACATGCAGCCAGTACTGGTGATGATCAACAGGCTGATGTGGTACTCCACACAAGCTCAGTATTCATCATGCAGTGCCTGATATTCTAGATCTGTCCTCGCCTATCCAGACCACTGCTCTGTGTCTGTCTTGTGGATCCAGCTGGGGGAGCACAAGGC